>NADL03000635.1:1200000-1718617 GCA_002205965.3 Kappaphycus alvarezii | reverse complement strand
TGATGTGCGCAAATTCGCACACGAAAAAATCTAGATGAGGACCATAATTGTATACAGTATTGGAACTGGGAAGATATTTTTACAGTTTTTGAATTTGCAAGATATTTTTAATTTGGGTGAGTGTGGCAAATTCATCGGTTGATTTTTTATTTTAGGACACGCTGTCATAGTGGATGTCAGTACAGTTCTAGGTTGTGGGTGATACTACGAGTGACTCTGAAAGGTCTATATAATGGCCACATCAATTCCCCCCTGGCCGATGGGTGGCTGGCATGGGTATGGCACCTAGATATTTACCTTGAGGAAATATCTTCTAATGGTCTCTCTGGTTCACACGATTCCCGTGAATGTTTTTATGGTTTTAGTATGTTTGTTGAGACTTTTAGGATAGCCGAAAAGTCTATATAAGCTGAGTAAAGTGCTTCCTCCTTGAGAGGTCAAGAAGTTGGCAGACAACTTCAGGTCAAGCTCGAGTAGTAGGAAGTTGAGAGTCAACTTCAGACCCAAGAAAAATTTTTCCTAAACTGGTCGCAGAGCATCAGTGGTAGACGCTGCCCCTTTTATACTTGCTTGTAGCCCTCTCAACTCTCTCCATATACACGCCTTTTTATGTTCAACTATACCACGGTAGCACTTTTGTCGCTCGCAACACCTCCGTCTTGGGTAGTTGGTTCTAAGTATCTCTTCTCCCGACGATTTACCCCTATCATTTGGTACTCTTGTGGAGGGGGTTGCACCCGAGGTATTCGAGTTGAGCAGTCTTAGGGAACATTCGAGGGATTTCTTTTCTGTAATCATGGATCTCAACGCTGCTCGTATAACGTTCACAGGGGGCAAGAATGAAGACGTTGAGGAGTTTCTCTATACATATGTCAACGTTGTGATGCGTGAGAAGGGCGATGAAGAGAAGGCCGCAAGTATCTTCGCCTATCTTCATGTGACGCAAAGCACAAATATAAGTCCAAGTTTATCGACGGGTGGTCTCTTAACGGGAATGGGCGTAACTTCGGTGACGTATGTGAGTGGCTTGTGAAAGAGTATGCTAAGGAGGTAGAACCAGATGAGATGATTCGTACCGCCATAGAGGCCCGGCTCAACTTCGACGATTTGTTAAGCTCATTGGTGTACTTGTGTGATCTTTATGAAAAGGCTGGGTTCAACGCCCAAGCAAGTACGGAATGCTGCGTAAGGCGGCTATGGGGGATAAGCGGCTCTCCGATTTCCTCCTCATCAAGGGCCCTCACACTTTTGATGAACTGAAGGGTACCATAGTAGAATTTGTCAAAAATTCGGAGACGTTTCAGTCACTGAGTGAGGTACCGAGGGAAACCCGCACATCGATGTCTATCGTACATCCTGAAAAGAATTATCAAAGGCCGGCTACTAGTGCAGCGCATTAGAATCTGTCAGGAGCGATGTCAAAAACTTGGAAGAAAGGTTGGAAACCCGATTCGATAATCGACTTGACATGATAACCTCGCAGTTGGAAAGCCTTACTCTTACCATTAAGAAGAACCAGTCTGGGGCCCCTAAGGCCGCAGAAGTCTGTTCTTACTGTCACAAGCCTGGACACTTTGCAAAGGTGTCCTGATAATCCACAAGAAACACTCGTTGTGGAAAGTGCGGTTACGGGCATCATGAAAGTAACTGCTGGTCTAAAGACAACAGAAGAGCAAATTTATCGGAAGCAAGGAGTGAGTCAGGACCAGAGGTGAAAATCTTACAAAATAGAAGGGATCAAAGGTTGACGGATGCCGGTAACGTATCCATCGCTGAAGAGATTAGTCAAGTCAATGTGACAAAAAGGGATGGGGAAGGGAACATTTTATCGAAGAAACCTAGGCTAGATTATGGAATGCTGGAGCATATCCCAGCACCTGTACCTCCTCGAACCAAGAGGTCTGATCAAGTTGTTCCAGGAGTGGGAGTCACTCCGGCCAAGAAGACGAAAAAGAGTAAGAAAGTTAAGAGTATCTCTAAGGACGTACTAGAGTATGTGAAGAGGTACAATTTGGTGGCTGAGCTTGCATCGCCCAACTGGGATAACGTTTGGTCAACTTTTGAGGGGCGACGCAGAGGATGCGAGAAAAGAACTCAAAAAAATTATCAGGTCTAATAAGTCCGCTAAGGGTAAGAAACTGTTTCTTCAATCGGCCTCGACAGCACCAAGACGTCTTAAGCTGGTACCAGTCAAAGTATTGGGTATGAAAACCCAGGCTCTCTTCGATTCGGGTGCTGTTCCAAACCTCATTTCAGAAACTTTGGTGACAGATCTAGGTCTCGACATTACTCCAACGACTCGAAAATAACTGTAGCGGATGGAACCGTCTCAAAATGCATGGGCACTGTTGACAATGTTTCCGTGTTCTTTGGGACTCTAAAGTTGATGTAGACTTTCTTGTCATGCCTGATCTCCCTTTCGATGCAATCATTGGCTGCCCTACCATGGAAAGACTAGGGACATGCATTGACTTGGGCAATCAAATGTTTCAGTTAATATTGACGGCAGAACCGTGAAGATGCCCCTGGATTTCGACAAAAGCACGCATCCTGAAGATTTGAAAGAAACGACAGTGAAGATTTCACTTCTAGCTATGACAGCGAAGATTCGGAAGCAACGAACACTTTCGGAAGTGGAAAAGGGTACCCTTGGGGGTAATGAACATGGCATGGGACGATTATGATTCTGGGTTGAAACAGATGACGACTGGAATTCTAGGATAAGTTTAAACCCGAATATGTTTCTTTTTGCGATGATATCGAATCAAAGGACAGAATTCGGAGCATGAAAGAAGATTACCTTTGCAAAGAAAATAAGAATACGTCGAATTCCATATATGAAGATGTGAGCACGACGGAAGAGGTCCTTCAAAATATTGAGGATGAGAATCAAGAAGAAAAAGGGCGCCAAATGGCAGAAATCCAAGGAAAAGTGCAGCACCTTCCCGCCGCCGCCTCACTGAAAATATCCGACATGTTAACATCTTCCGAAGTAATTGCATGGAGTGTATCAGATTTAAGACAAGCAAGTGTACCGGTTACTCATCGTTCGAACTTACCGACACTCAACCGATTTACCACAAGCCCAGACGTCAACCGCCAAAATATGACCAATTTATCTCAGAAAATGTTACAAGTATGCTGAAAAATGATATTATTCGACCAGTTTCATCCCCATGGTCGTTTCCAGTTGTGGTCGCACCAAGAAGGATGGAAAGCTGCGTTTTTGCGTCGATTACCGACAACTGAACCAGAGAATGATACCCGATCGATTTCCGATTCCGAATATGGAGGAGATCCTCGAGGACCTGAAGGATGGGAGATATTTCACCTCAATTGACCTTTACACTGGCTATTGGCAGATTCCATTGGATGAAAAATGTAAGGAAAAACAACCTTTACCAGCAAAGTTGGTACGTTCAGGTTCGAAGTGATGCCTTTTGGTCTCATGAATGCACCAGCTACATTCCAAAGAATGATGAACGAGGTTTTGAAAGGACTTCCATTCGCAAGAGTCTATATCGATGATGTCGTCATATTCTCAGAAACATTGGTTCAGCACATCTCGCACGTCAAGACAGTTGTGGAGAGGATATCGGAGTATAGCTTGAAAATTAAGTTGAGCAAATGCTTCTTTGCGAAAACTTCTATCCAATTACTCGGTCATATCGTCGACCAAGAGGGAATTAGAGTGGATCCAGAGAAAACGAAAAAAATAAAGTTGGCACCAAGGCCCGCTTCAAAGACGGAGGTCCGAAGCTTCTTAGGACTGGCCTCATATTACAGAAGATTTATCAAAGATTTCGCCAAGACTGCAGCACCGTTACATGCCAGCACTACGAAGAACGGAAAATTTTACTGGAACAAGGAAATGGAAACTGCATTTCAGGAGCTTAAAGATAAGCTATGTGTCCCCCCAGTTCGCATGTACCCAGATTTCAAGAGACCATTCGTTGTGGAGACAGATGCCTCAGAACGGTCTTTGGGTACCGTTTTGTCCCAAAAAGATGAAAACGGAAGACTACACCCTGTTCAATTCGCAAGTCGACTCTGAATGATGCGGAAAGGAGATACTCAGTCTGCGAAAAGAAGCGCTAGCTGTCGTCTTCGCACTGAAAAAGTTTCGCGTGTACCTTTTATCACTCGAGAAATTTGTCTTGATAACTGATCACCAGGCACTTAAGACAGCATTCCAAAAGAAGGATGTACATCACCGCTTGGCCCGATGGCTCGACATTTTCGCAGAATATCGGTTTGAAATTGTGTATAGACCCGGACGCGATAATCAGCCTGCCGATTACCTATCCCGCTTGAGGGACGCACTGATTCCAATGAAAAGGCTTCGAAGAACATCGTCGGAGTCGCCGAGTTGCAGTTGCCGAACGATAACGATTACGAAGCTAATATTCACGGACTGATCAAATTCCTCGATGGACTAGAAATGAGAAAGGTTGATCTTGAACACAGAAATTGGGTACGCAGGAATCAAAAGGCTTTTACATTGTGGAATGGGAAACTCTTCCGGCACACTAAAGCCGGTCCCCGACTAGTGGCCCCTTTGAAAGAAAGAATGAAGATCTTGAGGACTTTCCATGATGAGCTAGGGCATTGGGATCTCGAAACAACCAAAAAATTCGTAACTGAGAGATTGTGGTGGCCCGGTATCCATAAGGACGTCTATAATTTCGTGAAAAGCTGCGACAACTGCCAAAAATTCAATCCAATACGGAATATAATACAACTCTAAGTTTTCCAGTTTCCGGTCTCTTTGAAACCTTCTCAATTGACTTTGCGGGCCCGTTCAAGGAAACCTCTTCCGGAAAAAATATCTCCTTATAGGGGTGGAACATCCTACTGGATGGCTAATAGCAGTTGCAGTTGAGGAGGCAAATGCTGAGGTGGTACTGAGATTCATCGAAAAAGAAATAATTGAACCGTTTGGTCTTCCAAAAAGGATAATCTCGGATAACGCCCTTTGTTTTACTGCAACTTCACTGCTTCGTTTTTTGGACGAGAAAGGGATTCAGCTGAAGACCGTTCTCGCATACGCTCCTATGTCCAACGGGAAAGCTGAGAGGATGGTTGGAACCATTAAACGAGCAATATCGAAAACTATGTCGGAGAATGAAATCCAGTGGGAGGATGCCTTACCAAAAGTACTATACGGCTATCGTCGAAGAAGAGGAAGAAATGGACGCTCACCATTCGAGCTAATGTACGGAAGGGCTCCTAGAATGTTACAGAGAGACATGGAAACAAATATTATCGATGAAGAGAGTAGGGAAGTTGAACTACTGGCCACCGAAGGCTGGAGATCACACCGCGCGATAACACAGACAAGAAATAAGGATGCAGAAACTGCAGTCAGAACCTTTTCAGTTGGCTCTAAAGTACTTGTAGTACATGGAAAAGCAATGCAGCAGGCTGTGAAGTGGCCGGCCTTCCAAACCAAGTACTCGAACCCTTGCATCGTCACGGAGGAAAGACACCCGCATTGTAAGCTCTGTTCAAGCTCAGGGAAGAGATCCATCCATGCACGTCGTCTGGTCCCTTACCATCAGAGGCCTGAAGAATTCCTTCTCACACAGGACTATGCCCAACCACGGGCATACTCATCTTTAACTATAGAATGATTCCTATGGGAGGAAAAGGGGCCTGGGAATGGATCATCTCGATTACGCGGGACTACTACGAACTCCACGTAATCATCCATTTCTACATTATATATGTCTATGTTTCCGTACGTTGAACGGACCATTGCTACCTAAGAAGATTTCCGACTATTAATAAGAGTTCTATTTTCATTCCAAAACGGAAGGTTCACGGAAGCAGGTCCAGAGTTTGTGGAGGTAATATATCATTACTCTATAGGAAGATATGGAACGGTAGCTGCCGGAGACTTATCGCAAACGTATCTGACCATTGTCCGTCCGATTTACGTATTTCTCAAGAACAACCAAGACGTGCGACTGAGAGGTTACGCCTTACCCCGGACATGGAGTACAGACTTGTCCCGTATCCTCTATGGGAACCTTACGTTTCTTCGCCACAAATTGGGAACGTTGGAGGCGGCGAGGATCCTCCTGAAGCAGTGATGATGACCAGAGGAGGACCTTCGGGAGACAACAACCCGCCCAGAAGAGGTTCCGGTCGTCCCCCGAGAGAACCTAGTGCAGGTCCCAGTACGTCAGGAGCTGGTCGCGGCCATCATCGGGACCGTCCACCACAACTTCATCTCTAGCTCTCCTTCACAACCATGCACAGCATACAGTCGGAAGAAGAAGATTATCTTTTTGGCTGCGCAATATCTCCGAGGATGCGAACGATGCGCAGGTCATTTCTTATTCCATGATAAGCATCTGTTTATGTTTTAGGGCGCTACATGGACCGCACTTATCTTACGAAGATTCGTTCTTGATGATGCGCGTCTTCTTTTCTTATCGGCATCCATTCCTCCGGCATCTTCCAGAAGAGTTTGCATATCACATATATTTTTTCACTCTTGGAAGATTCGGAAGAGTCACGGAAGAAGAATGTATTCAACCCCACCTCGATGTTATCAAACCAATATATGAGGCTATGCTACAAAGTGAGGTACCAGTAATGCGAACCTACTTTTTAGAACATCATATTGGTAATCAGTTGCATTCGTACCCGTTTGAGAGACCATATATTTTATCAATAAGACAGCGAACACTAACGGAAACAGAAGAAGAGCAGTGACGAGCCGGGACGTTCGTCTTGAGCGGGAGGGCGTGATGTGCGCAAATTCGCACACGAAAAAATCTAGATGAGGACCATAATTGTATACAGTATTGGAACTGGGAAGATATTTTTACAGTTTTTGAATTTGCAAGATATTTTTAATTTGGGTGAGTGTGGCAAATTCATCGGTTGATTTTTTATTTTAGGTCACGCTGTCATAGTGGATGTCAGTACAGTTCTAGGTTGTGGGTGATACTAAGAGTGACTCTGAAAGGTCTATATAATGGCCACATCAATTCCCACCCCTGGCCGATGGGTGGCTGGCATGGGTATGGCACCTAGATATTTACCTTGAGGAAATATCTTCTAATGGTCTCTCTGGTTCACACGATTCCCGTGAATGCGTTTTATGGTATTTAGTATGTTTGATTGAGACTTTAGGATTAGCCGAAAAGTCTATATAAGCTGAGTAAAGTGCTTCCTCCTTGAGAGGTCAAGAAAGTTGGCAGACAACTTCAGGTCAAGCTCCGAGTAGTAGGAAGTTGAGAGTCAACTTCAGACCCAAGAAAAATTTTTCCTAAACTGGTCGCAGAGCATCAGTGGTAGACGCTGCCCCTTTTATACTTGCTTGTAGCCCTCTCAACTCTCTCCCATATACACTGCTTTTTATTGGTTCAACTATACCACGGTAGCACTTTTGTCGCTCGCAACACCTCCGTCTTGGGGTAGTTGGTTCTAAGTATCTCTTCTCCCGACGATTTACCCCTATCACCGGTGTGGGAGAAATGCCCTCACCTCACCCTAGAGTATTGGTCCAGGGCTCGGTCAGGAGACTGGACGCGTTTCTTTTCTTAATGCAATTGGAGCACGCATGGAAAACAGCGCTGTGCTTCTCCTGCAGTCCGTTTTCTTGGACTAATTATAGTTGAGCCTCAGCTACATGCAAGGGGTAGCTGTGAGCAGGAAATACAGCGCGGCTTTGAAGTAAGCGACCACATCTATGGTGGTCGACGAGTATGCGGCTGACATCGCGGCCCTCATCGGAAGCTCTAAGGCGAAGGTGTCATTTCGGCTTCATCAAAAGCTGAGCTATGGCATTTATGTGCAGCTTCAGTAATTGGTTGTAGTCCGCAACATGCAAATGTTTGCCTCCCCCTCCTAAGCTAGTCGATTTTAGTGGCCCCGCACTTTGCATCAGAGCCATGGGTGCCGCAGGTGGAACTGACTATTTCGACATAACATTCGTCAATCCACTCGCTCCCTCCCATTCCAGAGTCCAGACTTTCAACCCGATGACCAGTCTCAATGCAGCGAGCGCGGAAAAGCGGCGAATGTACCAAGGTTTTCTTGCGGAATTACCAGAGAGAAGCAGGCTAGTTCCTTTTCCAATCTCACTCTTGGCGAATGGCATCCAGAGGCGTTTTCAGTGGTCACGGACCATCTCCAGCCGCGCAATGGAACGGTTTTCAAAGGTTCGAGGCATTTTTCTACAGCGACACTCGGCGTTGGCAGTAACTTCTAACACTGCTTGCCCGCGACTTCGTCACCCGTTTTGCGTGTGGTCTCCAAGTAATGGAGGCGCGACAGGTTTCCACCCGCCGCCCGCATCCGTAGTTAATTTATGAATACCCTCCGCACGCTTCTGTGCAACAGTCTACAACCCATAAAGATTTACCACCGCAGCTTGTCTGCTGGCTGGCATCTCATCGAATTTCTGCTAGACTGTCGCTGGTGCTAGCATTCGAAAGCAATGACCTGTACATTGCTTCGACCATTGGTACGTACATTCAGATTTACAACTCCAAATGGGTTCCAGCCAATCCATACATCCCAATAAAGAAACCCACCTTTTTCCCCATTAGGGCATAGGTGTACCTTTGCTGTTATGGCATTAGTACAACGGGTGTCCGCTGCAGGATCCGACTATATTGCTAGCTAAGAGCTAACAGGATGTTCCACGTCGTCCACGTGCAGCGACATGCGCGAAAAAATAGCTTGCGCAACTGACGACGAGATAGTGCAACTGATGCGGCTCAACACGCGCGTGCAGATCACTCCGACAGGACTGCTGAACTTCTTCGCGATACGCGGCAGAAGACCCTCTATGAAGAGGAAGGTGGCAGGAGAAGGTGACCCAGAGAATCAAACGCCAGCGGTTGGAACTCGAAATTGGGGGCCTGGGTCGGTTGTCTGAGGGCGGTGGCAGACGACGCGAAAGTTTTCGCTCCAGGTCCATAACCTTGTTGCGGTGGCGATGGCAGCGGCACCGTCCATTTCGCGGGTGGCCCTCGATCTTACGTGTCCTTGAACGGAGAGACGATGGTGACATCACAGGCAATGGGGCGGACCGCGTTGCCGTCGGGGGCAAGCGGTGGGTGGACAAGGATGTCAGCGGGTCGTAGTTAAGTTCCTGGGACGAGGAGTGGGACCTCCAACTGGCAATCTAAGCCTGCTGCGCGGGCGATACGGCCGGCGATGACGTTGCGTAAGGAGTCATGCCGGTGTTTGCGACCGAATCCAGAGGGGCACAGGTCGACTGCGTGATCTCCCAAGCTGTCCATCGGGCGTTTACAATGCTCGCAGTTCCGGGGAAGCGAGTCGTCATAAACAGACAGCCCGAGGAAACGTTGTATCATGATCTTCCAGTGTACGGCAGACACTTCCGTGTCGGCGGAGGGATGTGCGAACAGGAAGGCGGCGCCAGGGCCTTTGCGGAATGCGAGGCCGCGGATCCGGTCCCGCGCTGCGGCGGCGGTGTGGTCATCGGGATTCGGGCAGCGAGCCCATACCCGTCGGCCCAGTGTACCTTGGCCCGAGCCTCCTGCTGCACACCCTTTAGGTAGGTTTGGACGCGGGTGTGCGCTGCAGATAGGGGAAGCGGGTCAAAGGAGCCCAGGTCAACAGAGTATGGAAGGCCGGGGATGCGGAGCACAAACTCGTGCATAGGGATGGCGGCTTGGCGAAGGAAAAAATTCTTGTCGTGGCGGCAGCGGATTCCGGTGAGGGCGGTGGAGCGCGGCCCGATGTGAGTCCCAGTCCTGACGCGAGCAGGTGCCGCGTCGATGAGGCTTGAGGCAACAGCACCATGAGGAATGGCTCGAGTAGCGTGAAGCCGAGACCACCATGTCGGAAGGGCAAGGTAGCCTGGGACCACGCTTTATCGGTCAGCGTGACTCCATGAAGCTCCGAGAAAAACGAACTTGCTGGGTGTCGAAAGCCTCGGCAGCCGGACGGGCGTCCATGGGTCAGCGAGCTTGAAAGCGTGCTCCACGAGGCAGGCCGACGCGCACAGGCGGTTCATGTGGAAGCGGGCCCGAGGGCCGTCAACCTTGAGCAGCAACACGAGGGTGCGGCGGCAAGTGTCGGTCTTGCCCTGCAGGAACGCTTGAGTGAACCGGCGGTTGCCTATTGGAGCTCCCAGTAGTTCAAACCCGTCGGAGGAGCACTCTGCAAGGCGGAACTCGCGGAGGAACGCCTCGCGTTCTGGCCGCGGGACAGTTGGCCAGAAAACGCATGTTTTTGCGGCGTTGAGGTGCAGGCCGTACGCGGGTCCCTCGTCGCGGAGGAAGCGGAGCGCTTTTCGGAGCTCGGGAGAGACCCCATCAGCGTCCCGTCGTCGGCATACCAGTCGTTCATGACTACACCTGTCTCTGCGGCGATCCGGCGGATGAGCGGCTGGATCGTTAGGGAGAACAGAGCATGCTGGCCGGGTCGCCTTGTTGGGATATATCTTCCAAGAGTAAAACACCCAAACCTTTTCCCTTGTTGGATCCCTTGTGCTCTTTGTATCGTGGTTTTGTGACGGTTCCGCACAATCAGTTGCGGCTGCGTGCGGCCGTATATCATATTGACGAACCGGGCAAGGCCCGGAGCTAGCGAGGGCAGTCGGTCCAACATTGACTAGCGATCAACGAGTTTGAAGGCGTTGTGCGCGTCAACAAGGACCGTGGCAGTGTCGCAGCGGCGGGAGAACCGACGGAGCAGCGTGCGCGTGTCGTGGACGATTGCGTCCATTCCAGCCCTGATCCCGTTTGCCAATTGGAACGGGGCTAGGAAGGCGCGAGTATCGTCGATTGCAGCTGGGAGCAGCGTCTTCGTGACCAGACGACGCAGTACTGACCCGACGGCGATGGGCCGGATCTTGCCAGGCTTTGGCTGGATGGGCAGCAGCGTAGCGGCAGCTACAAGCGGCAGTACAGAGCACGGCAGGTCGCCCATGGCGATCCGCGTGACGAGCTGGGTGAGGACCCCTTGCCCGTGACTCCGGCTTCTGGGCTGATTGGTGTCTTGAGTAGGAGGTGAAACCAACGCAACGGCGTGCGGTCAGGGCCAGAAGACGTATCAAGAGAGATACGGCGGACTGCTAACTCGATGGCATCCGGCGTGACAGCTGGAGGAGGTGCCAGGCTGTCAGCCGGCAGCGGTGCGATAGGGCACCGCGGCTGTGGGTGTAGGGTGCGAAGCGATTGGATGGTCCGCGGGTCGTTGACATCCGCCAGCGGTGCGTTGTGAATGGACCGCATAGCCTTGGCGTAGCGGGCATCGGCGCACAGCACTTGGGCGCGGCATGCTTGGCGCGTGCTGCTGGACGTAGGCAAGGGATGGTGCTGCTCGGTCCACTCAGTGTGCCTGGATTGCTTCTGACCAAAGGGCGGCCCACTCGTTGGTGGTATGAGCCCACTGAATGCGAGAACTCAGCGCTTCACGTTGGCCCTTCGGATGCTGCCAACCGTCCTCACCGCGGAGGGTCCGACGCATGACGGCGGTGGAGAGCATGTGGAGGTGGAGGAAAGCGCGGTACGTTGCGTCGTCCCGCGAGCATTCCCCGCGGCACGGACCAGCTTGGTAAACAAGAGGATGAAGGGCTTGAGGCATGGGAACGGGATGTCCTGAAAGATGTCGGCTTCGCCGTATGGGGTGCGAAGAACATCTTCAGAGGTGGGAAGGGCAGATTGATTGTGGGTCTCTTCCATAGTGGGTTGGTGGCGGTGGGGGTGGGTGGCTTACTGAGGTACTGCCGTGTTCCCCTTCAAACCGGTGGGCGGGGAGGGTGCGGAGGCCTCTTGGGTGGCGTTGTATGAGGGCGGCGGGGCTGTCGGGGAAACGGCTGGGACGTAGACCATGGCATCAGTCCCAGCTGGCTTCGAAGCGGTCGGCGGCGCAACCGGCGAGGCTGTCAGTGCCGCGGTGTCGGGTTGCGGACGGTGGAGGGCGACAGTGCGGGCCACGGAAATTGCTCGCAATGATTCGGAGGTTTGCCGTTTGGCAGGGGTCGTTGAGCGGGATCGGCCGCGGGGCCGTGGGGTGGGCTTGTTGGTGGGCTTCTTTGGTAGCAGCACCAAGGAAGCCTTAGTGGCCGAAGGGCCGGCAGGCGGTGTGGGCGCGGTGGGCGGGTGTTGGGCGGCGGCGGTCGAAGAGGCGGCGGCGGCGGCCGGAGAGGCGACGGTGGCGGTCGGATGGGCGACGGTGGCGGTCGGATGGGTGGCGGTGTTGATGGAGAGGCGTCGGTGTTGGTGGGAGAGGCGGCGGTGGCGGTCGGAAAAGAGGCTTCCATAGGGACGACAGGGGTGGGGTCGGAGGGGTCGGCGGCTGAAGAGACGTTGGTGGCTTGGGCGGTGTGCGGGGCCTGGCGGCGGTCTGCCAAGGCCTGTCGAAGGGCCTGGCGGATCATCGAGGGCATTGCGGAGTGCCACACGTGATTCGAGTTGAGCACCTTGCGGGCTTGAGGCGCCCGGTCTCATGATAGCACGGCTCTCTTTCGCAAGGAAGGCCGCGGCACCGATAGACCGGATATATCCTCCAAGAGTAAAACACCCAAACCTTTCCCCCTTCCGCTGCCCGCACGAACAGTTCGGAAGCGACTTTGGCCGGGGGACGGAGGGTGATTTGAAGGGAGCTGACAGTGTGTCGAAGGTTGGCAAGGATGCGCCAGAAGCGGGGGGCGGAAGGTTTCGGGATGAAAACGTATGTCCACGGTCCGAAATGCGGCAAGATAACGTGAGAGGGCATGTGAAGGTCGATGTCGGCAGCGGCTCGGCACAGGGCTCGCTATGCTTGCTCGTAGGAGCGGAAGGCGTGGCGGGGATCGACGAAGGGGGCGATGCCGATGGCAAGCACCTCCTTTGGCGGGGTGGGGAGAGACCCTGTGCGGGGGCAGAGGGTCTGGACCGGTCCGATCAGCGCGACAATGCGCTCGGCCAGTTGGCGGCGGGGATCAGATCGGCGGGTGGGGTCCGAGGCGATGATGTGGGCTTCAGCCAAGGACAGGGCAGACTCGGGCAGGGGTGAAATGGCTTCGAGGTCAGGGATAACCTTCTCAGGAAGTTGGACGAGTCTGGCGCGTGCAGGGGCAGGGGCGTTCACCGACGCCGCTGCCGCAACTGACGCGTACGTAGCTGGCGGCATGCTGATGTTGCTGTTGATGTTGTTGTTGTTGTTGTTCAGCCGTTCCGTGTAGAAGATATGGGGGAGGGGGAAAGATAACAGAAGGAATCCAAAAGAAGTGTTGCGGCCTGCAGCAATTTGTAACTCTACTGATCTTTACGGTATACGCCTCTCTTCGCTTCCTCACCCCCACCGCGGTACGTACATGTCCTCTTCTACGTGGAAAGTCGCTCTGGCTCTACGTCTCGGCATCGCGCTGTTCCCTGGATCTACTCGCTGTCCGGTCTGCTCCCGCCGCTCGGCCAACATCGCACCCGTCTTAGATCCAAGTGGTCAAAACGCGTTGACCTGCAAATACGAAGACAGAATGACTCGTCGTCATCACATCCTCCGCAACGTTCTTGCCCGCTACTGCAAGGAAGTTGGGATCGTCGCCCTCGTCGAACATCCGCTCCTCTACCAGGTTCCCAACCCATCTGGGCATTCGGAGTCCCCAGCGCTACGAATGGACATTTACATACCCGCTGCATACGGGCTTCACAGTGCCGATATCGCCGTCGACGTTACTGTTGCCCACCCCTCCGCACGCCGCCACATTCCGCCAAGTACAGTTAGCGCAGGCGCTGCCGCAACACTCGCAGAGCGCGAGAAACATCGTCATTACGGCACTTACTGCATGCAAAACGATATCCTCCTCTCCCCCGTCAGGATTGATATCTATGGGGCCTTGGGCGACGACGGCAAGGGTTTTTCCACCGTCTTGCTTCCTTCGCTGCTTCCCGTCGCGGTTCCTCCCCTCAACAGGAGCTTCGCGACTTCGTTACCCGTTTTGCATTTAGTCTCTGTTAGGGATAAATCAGCAGGGGAAGAGATCCTCAGAACCAATTTCCCCAAGAAGGAGGTGTTGCAAGCGACAGAAGTGCTACCGTGGTATAGTTGAACGAACGAAAAGGAGTGGATAGGGAAGACAGTTGAATGGGCTACAAGCAAGTATGGAAGGGACAGGGTCTACCACCCATGCTTAGTGACTAGGGTAAAATAAATGCTTCTTGGGTCTGAAGTTGACTCTCAACTTCCTAACTATTTGGGACTGGGCTTGAAGTTGTCGGCCAACTTGCTTGACCTCTCCATGAGGAAGCAGTTTACTCAGCTTATATAGACTTTTGGCTACCCCTAAAGTCCGAACAAAACTACAGAAGGTACCAGGAAATGCACAGAAACAATTTGTGTGGATGACATACTCTAAACAGAAGATACTTAAGAAACTAACAATCAATGAGGTCCTCTTATTTCCCATTCTCTAAATCAGATCCAAACAACTCCTCTAAAATATCCATGCTGTCCAAGCAGTCCCCACAAATATCTGCGAATGGCTCACAGCTCTCTATTCCCTCCTGGGAGATATCTAAACTACTAAAGATATCTCCATCCGGTTCCAGCGTCGGCACCACTTGATCCATATTCTCCAGTCCAGGCCCCACCAGTATAACACTTTCCATGCCCCCATTTCCCTCATCCAACTCGTCCTCGTCCTCGTCATCCTCCTCTTCCTCGTCATCCTCCTCTTCATCTTCCTCTTCCTCGTCATCCTCCTCTTCATCCTCCTTCCTCCCATTCCTTCCCGTCCTCCTCGTTATTAACCTCATAGACCAATCCAGGGGCTACCCACTCCTCAAAGGTCTCCCCAGCTCCCTCCTCGATGTCCCACTCCCGCCCCTTACCTACCTCCTCCGCCTCATCCTCGATAAAGAGGCGACGCACGAACTCGATGACCTTTTTCTTGGTTTGCCGGCGCAGGTAGTCCTCGCGGTCAGTAGGTCCGAAAGGGAGTAGGGGAATAGAGTTTAGGGGGCGGGGATGGCGATTTTTGGAAATGATTTTCGAGGGGCGTAGATTGGTCATTTTGGTAGGTTTGGGGGAATGGGAGGTAATGGAGGGTGTTTCGGGTGTGTGGGAGGGGGAGAGGTGTGATGAGCAAAATGATCGGGGACGTTTAAAACTTGGAATAAAGGGGTTTAAATAGGCTCGCGGGGCAGGTTCTATAGATTAGAAATAGGTAAAATAAATCTGCAAGGGATTTTTGTAGTAGTGCATTTGCGCCCTTTTTCTCGAAAAAAAGTGAATTTGGAGGAGAAGGTAAGCAAAAAGGGAAAAAGAACTTGATTCGGGATCGATTCAGGGGGGTAGATACAGTATAAAAATATCTAGATAAAACGGAAGTAAATTTGGAGAGGACCGCGGTAATGATAAGCGAGGTTCAGGGATGACGAGGAAGGACCGGAACTACAAGCAAATTTGGACAAGGAGAGGTACCGCAGTAAACTATAGGCCTGTAGATGACAGCGACAAAAAAAATCTGCGCCTAACAGTCTCCAAATAATGCAAGCGCGACAGGTTTCTACCCGCCGGCCACATCCGTAGTTAATTTATGAATACCTTCCGCACGCTTCTGTGCGACATTGTGCAACCAATAAAGATATACCACCAAATCCCAGAGCAAAAACTCTTGGGACTCTGTGGTAATATCTTTGGGGTGTTCTTTACACACAGACTACTGCAGTAGGGAAGTGGGGAAAATTTTGGGTTATTTATTATTTGGAAAGTACTGTAATGTAATTTCTTGACGTAATAGGAAAGTGCAACGTGCAGGGCCACTAAAATTGACTAGCTTTGGAGGTGAGGCAACCATCTGCATGTTGTGGGCTACGACCAATTACTACAGCTGCACACAAATAGCATAGCTCAGCTTTTGATGAAGCCGAAATGACACCTTCGCCATAGAGCATGTCCACCCATATACCAAATTCCAAATCGAGCAATGAGAATGGTCAAGTCGTGATTGGCGGGCTTCAATCCAAAAATAAATCCCAATGCCTCAGTCGCTTGCAGCGCACAGTCTTCCCACCGACACTCAACTCCAACACGAGGTACCACGACAAAAACACCACCAACATCAAGATTCGTCAAGATCTTGCAATATGGACTCAAGAAAGACACTTCTTTTTGAACAAGATGAAAACGAAGCATTTACAGCCTGTTTCTGGTTTCAAATGGCATCAAATGCTTTAATCCATCATAAACGTAAACATGGAGGATCTTCGCCTGGCGAAGCCCCAAAAATCTACCGTGACTATTCTACAGCACATTTTCATTACATGGTAAAATACTTTTGGTCTTCTTCCGAAATAGCACCAGGAACAAATCAAAGAGGAACCCCAACAAAGTGAACAAGCATTTAAACGACGTTTTAGGATGCCCAGAAATGTTTTCAATACTTTAATCACAAATGTGGTATTAAATTGACCATATATGCAACAAGGCGTGCTGCCAGACGCAAAGGGCCGAATTGGTATTTCATCGTTGCTAAAAGTGATTTCAGCATTGCGGCAGTTGGCCTACGGAATTACGGCTGACCTTGCCGCTGATCTGTTTGATATCTCGGAAACAACAGCTTCGAAATGTTTGGAGGAGTTTTGTGTGACAATAAAAAAAGTATTTGCCCCACGGTATTTAAGATCTCCCTCAGCGTCCGATATCAAAAATGTTGAACCTGCATTTGCTTCTGCAGGCTTCCCGGGATGTATCGGATGCCTTGATTGTAAAGTGTGGAAGTGGAAGAATTATCCAAAGGCTTTTCAAGGATTTTTTTTCGGAAACTTCCTTTAGTAAGAATGGAGGTTATTTGTTCACAAGATAATTGGATAAGGTCGTTCCATTTTGGTTTGCCTGATGCAATGAATGATCTTAATATACTAGAAGTAAGTGATCATTTTTCTCGCGTACTTTCGGGAAGTTTCCTCCGGTGAGGGTAACCTAAACAGTCTCCGAGTGTGTCTTTGATTGGTTTTATTATCTTACGGATGATATTAACCCGAACTGGAAGGTTTTCGTGAAGTAGTTAAGTACGAGTTCAGACAAGAAGTCTAAGCTTTACACGAGAAGGCAGAAGGGGCTTTGAAAATGCATCGAAAGAGTGTTTGGTGTTTTGTTTCGGCATTTTAAATTACTTTTCATTGCTGGTGAGTTCTGGTCCGTGTAAAAAATGCAATGGCTCGCGAGTGCGTGTGTTTGCATGCAAAAAATGATCGTAGAAAGCCGTAGGAACTCTTATTCACGTGATGGAGCTGGAGGTCGCACAGAAAGGTTTAATGAACGGGAAGGTACTACGGATATTTTCTTCGAACAGTGCGCTCCCGGAGACATTCTTCTGACAGCACATTCCTCTTCCGTTATCAGTGACAAAATTAAACTCCCAGCATTGAACCAAAGCCTGGTTTCTGCCCTGATATCTCAAGTTTGGAGGTAACATGGTGCAGAGACTTGACCATGTGACATTTTATCCCAGTGGTGAAACAACGTAAAGGTCCGGATACAGTTCCAAAGCTTCTCAAATATAGATAACTAGATCTAGTAAAATAACTTTTCTATGGTGCTCGACTTGATTGAAAAATTCAGATTATTATCAATTTGGGGAGCGAAAGATTTGGGGCAAGGACCAGCTTTCTGCCTCGCTGAAGTATATTTAATCGAAGTGGCATTGTTACCTTTACTGAATCTTCCGCATTCGGATTCCTGCCTATACCTGCGGTTTTCCCATCCGGTGCATCACCGATTACATAATCTGTCTTCAAGACATCTTGTGCAGGCAGCCTTTCGCTTCCTTCTTGCTCGCAACCCGTTGTACTGGCCTCTTTTCCATGTTTTCCACAATATTCTTCGGTCGCGTAATGACTCGCATTTCTCGTTCCAGTTCCATTACTGCCTTTTCCTGTTTTGGCTTCATGAATGTTTGACGAAGCTGTGGATCTGTGCCTGACGTAGAGAACAGTTCGATCAATGCCCGTTGTTTGTCGACCTCGAGCATCTCCTTAGCCACTGTAGTGCGTTTCATTGACGCTGTCGCCATCTTTTCAATACAATCTGCACCTTTGTTCAACGCTTCGACTTTTTCCTTGATTTCGAAAGCTTGCTTTGTTCCCATAGGTCTTTTTCTTGAAAGGCGGTCACCATTAAGGTGCATGTCAGGAGATTGCGTTTTGAATACAGTGGACTGATCTCTTTCAGCCCCCTTTCCATCGTTGGTCTTGCTTAGAAGATTACATGTGCTCATCTGCTGTAACTGTACAACCATTTTCCATGTATTTGTGGTACGCAAGAAAGTTAAGGCAGAGCGAAACACAAAACTTTGGCCAGGATTAAGAGTTTTGTCAGACATGAACGTATATATGTCCGAAATGTTTGCTTCTCCATTGTAGATAGCCCGCGCTACTCGCTCAATATCCTCCTCGCTTGGCGAACCAGTAGGTTTCTTGTTCTCGATACGTAAAATCACCCCCTCCATTTTCAAACACTCACACCGGGCTTCGCGATAGCGTTGGGCGACAGCAGCTCCAGTACGTTTTGGTAAAGGGTTTTTAGCCTCAAAAGAAGAAACTTCATTCTCGTACTTCTGCAACACGCCTGCGAGGAACAACTCTCTCTTTCTATCATTTTTTTCCGGGGATCTTCGGACGCAGTAACATACAAACGGCAACCTGCAACAGTTTCCGATGCAGTACAACCATGTCGAGTACCCATAGATCAATTCGTCCCAAAATCCTCTCCTGTAATAGCCTTTGTAAAGTTACAAAGACTACAATACCGGTTGCTCCTTTGCACTTCTTCTATACGCAAAAAAACACACAGGAGATGACAAGCAAATGTAAACGTTAGAATCAGCCTTTCTGAGTCATGGTCCGAGAGGAATATGTCCTTATTAATCGTTCAACGGTAGATCCTGACTTGGTAGCGAAATTATCTGCAAGAAAAAATGCAGACAGTTTGACTATCTCACTTAAGAGACGAACAATGGCACCCACACACCCACACACTCACACCTGACCTCTTCTAGAGAGATACGCAGGAAACACCAGTACTGGAACAACCCCTGGTAACCTACAATGCCAATCAAAGATTTCGGGAAGCAAATAAACCTCACACAGCTCCAACCTACCACAAAGATAAAGCTGTAGAACGATTTGTAGCACTTTAAACTAGAGACATAGAGCCTCTTCGACATGCACGTTTTGAGGAAAACAGAACACCAAAGTAGAAGACGTAAACAGAAAAGAAAAAGAGCACAAAGAGAAAAGAAGACAGAAAAGTACGAGTGAAAACAAAACGGAAAGACTTACGGAGCAGTGCAACAGATAATAATACACAGATATTACCTAGAGATGGAGACCATAAGCAGAGTCCCTGTTTGTGTTTCAAGGACGTTGTACGTGTTGACAAACCGGCTTGTGTTTGCACGAATACATTGCGCGTATGTAAAGGCGACTTAAGTTGGCGCGAAGTTGGCGCCAAATCATGACGCGCAAAGTTGTTCCGGTTCCGTCGATGGCGAGAAGTTCTCGCCGACAACCTGCCCAGGAGATTCGAGGTGGGTGTGGAGGAGAGGAGATGTCGTTTGGAGCGCGCTCGTCGAGTGTTGGAGTCCTGTGATTCAAATGTGTTGGAATCAGAAGACGGGTGGCAACGGATCTGCCGGCTTCAAACTCCAAAATGTGTCAAAATTTGGAGCTTGGTATATGGGTGGAGATGCTCTTATAGCTTCAGATACGGGCCACGATGACAGCCGCATACTCGTCGACCACCTTATACACAATACATAACATCACAACCGATGGAGCCAACTCGGTACTCCATAAATCCCTCACCTCCGCCTCCCAGACGCACCCATCCTACCGCTACATCTCCTCTGGAATTCCCGTAACAGCCCCGCATGCCGCCGCTAACGTCGCTTCTCACCCCGACACGCACCTGCCATAACACGAATCGGAACATTTCCATCCTTTCTCACCTCTCCCATCCTCAAGGGGCACCCACGTCGCCTCGCCTTACGCTGGTTCCTACACTGGTTCCCACATCACCCAGTTCATACGACAACGCCCCACAGAACCGCTACCAGGACCATGGAACTCCTCCGAAACAACGCCATCACCGACAGCCAACTAAAACGACTACGGGATGCCATCATTGTACTATATTCTCATCGTTAGCGGCAATTACATTGCACCTCCCTACTATCTCAACCGCCAAAGGGCCGTTATGATACACTCCTAAGTCCAACCGAACAAGATTCTCCGCATGCATTACAGTATTTCACCTGCAAGATGCAAGGAAGGTCATGTACAGTACTGTAGTGTTACCCATCAGCGACGACCTATCCCGCATAACGCATTAGCCGCGTGGATACAGTAACCGACCACATCTTTCATGCATTAAAATAACCCAAAAATTCCCCCTGCAAGATTATTCCTGACCACATAGCCCACTAGACAGCTTTTTTTAGTCAGGAGTTTAAATAAATGTTCACCACACCTTAGATGTGGTCGCTTACTTCGGAGCCGCGCCATATTCTCTGTTCACAGCTGTCCCCTGCATGAAGCAGAGGCTTAACTATAATTGGTCCAAGAAAACTGGCTGCAGGAGAAGCACAGCGCTGTTTTCCATGCGTGCCCCATTGTATTTAGAAAAAAACGTGTCCAGTCTCCTGACCGAGCCCTGGACCAATACTGTAGGGTGAGGTGAGGGCATTTCTCCAACATCGGCACGCCGCGTTGATAGTCGCCTCGAACGCCGCCTGCTTGTTAACTGGGCTACCAGCTACTTCCTAGATGGTAGAAAATGCCCCCTTATTCGTACTATAGATCCTGAATCATAGTTTAGACGGGAGCTCATAGGGCTCCCAACCTTCGCCCCACTAACGGTAAACCAACCCCACTTACCCCTTTACTTGACACCAATCGTATCTTCCACAAGTCTTTCCGTACTGTAGTACCAACACTCATTTTAACAGTGCATACAGATACAACAGTACTATTATCCTTCGTCGGAACAGCTCGACAATTAACACATCTCGACAGTTTTTGGTTCCTTAGGGTAGTACAACCAGCGGATCCTTTCAAATAACGCAGTAAGGGATCTGACATCAGGAAACGATGAAATGGCGTCACAAGTGCGTTGCAAAAAGTATCCAAATTGATTGTAACTGTATGTTTTGACAACCCAGACCATTTCTTGAATAGAACGACCGCGATTTCCAAGAAAACTTTGGGCACTTAAATACTTGGAAGGTTTGGTCATTCCCTGAAGTAAGGCCAATTGTTTCCTAAGCGATGAAGGGTATTGGATGTTATTTTACAACCCAGGAGATCTGCAGATCTCTTGGGTGTTAGCAACTCGCTCTGACCTCCCTAGAGGACTTGCTAGAGACCAGCCATCAGGCATGCAACATTGAGCAATGATACCACTGCGCCGTCCGGTTTAGTCAGGATTTTCTTAACCTTTCCGTGTGAAATAAAAAACGATTTCGCAAATGTGCCACACATGTATTATTAAACTGTTGCAGGCCTTTTCGTATGCCCAGCCGATTAGCGGAGAAGATTTAGATTGTAAGACCTCGGCCACATCAGCAAAGTTTCAGATTTTACATGAACTTATGATTATGTGAACTCAACTCCGCCAGCAAGAAACCTCAACGAATCTCCCGTGAGCTAATGAAGACCGCCATTAGCACCCGACATTTCTCGGTATGGTTCAAATACTTTTGTCAGGACCCATTGTTTGAACCGGGAACCCCATGCCCAAGGATCCTGCGTCCGGAAACCCTGGATGCCCTCAGCGACCACCTGATCCACTGCAGATACGGCCCACAGCGAATCATCCGCCACGGTGATCAGGTCACTTTGCTGGGTAAGAACCTCAGCCTAGGCGCAAGGCATACCGCTACAGAACCCCGGTTGCACGGGAAACAAAATACCAAGCCAGATATCAGGGAAACGGGCGGAGGCGGCGGTTCCGATTACTTTGATGTCACTTTAGTGAACCCGTTGACCTCTTCCCATCCCATCCCAAAATGAGAACTTTTCACCCCCTTACGAGCTTGAAAGCAGTCCACACGGACAACTTCCGAAACTACCAGGGCTTGAAAGCCAGATTATCTGGTAGGAACAGGCCCATCCCTGTGTCTATGTCCAGTCTCGGAGGGTGGAATCCCGGTTCCTTCCCTCACATCAAGGAGGTGGCCCAATCGGTCGCCAGCCGCGCCTTGGACCCATATTCCTGGGTGAGGGCGATTCTCCTTCAACGACACGCGCGTTGATGGTCACCTCCATCGCGGCGTGCTTGTTGACTGGACTATCAGCTGCTTTCTAGTTACATAGATCGAATATATCTTCCAACAGTAAATACACCCAAAAATTATCCCTTTCTAGTTGGTGCACACGCTCCACACAGACCTGCCCCCCTACTCTTCGGAAACTAGCCGCCTTGCATCCACAATCAATAAAGCATCCCAATTCCCCCGCCACTCCATTATTTTTATTGTAGATCCTGACACATGGTTTGAATACAAGTTCATAGGATTCATAACTTTCGCATCATTCGCTGTAAGACAACCATCTCGAGCTGAGTCCCACCTACAGTCCCATCGATCCTCGACAATAAAAAAAATTCAATGCCTGTACATGCACACTAGAATACGAGTAGGTGGCCCCTTAAGGAGCGTAGTTCCTCCACCATTACTGTGCCGGCACACCTTTTTTGGGTTGATTGTGGTTGTCTGGAAAACTTTAGAATAGGTCGAATATACCTCCCAAGAGTAAAACACCCAAACCTTCCCCATGCGAGTAGTCCTGTCATCGAAAATCCCCGGACACCACCCCAAAACGGCACGAGGGATTCTTCTCTGGGGGAAACCAACATGCCGTTCCGCAAACTCACTGAAGAGGACTTCCTTAGAGCTGTCCGAGGTAATAAAACTTGTAAAACAGAGAGGGAGGCAGCCTGGGCGCTGCGAAAGGAACAGTTGAGACGATGGTAATGGGTTTCAGGAAATTGGGGGCAAAGTGTGTATGGAGTGTACCTGGATTCCCTCAAGAATCCAGATGAGTCTCCTTTATATAGACAGTAGTGCAACTCTACTCTAGAACTTCTACACTTTGTTAACTCAGTAGAACTTACTAGAAATTAGAGGTGTAACTATAGAATTGTATTATCTAGTGTCCAGAGGACAAGTGTACTCATATGAGTCCATATTTCTAACGGCTAGATTTTATAAAAAAAACTAATATAATGACACCATTAGCTTTTCACCATATCTAATATGTAGCACCCTTAGGTAGTCAACCGTGCAAAACTTCGGAGTTTACTCCTCAACTGTTCATTAGAACACACAACAAGTTTGTCGACATCGAAAAATTTAACCAAAAATGACGAATCCAAATGACTCCCGTCAACAGCCAGGAAACCTTGTTAACACTCGCGCAACCCTTGTCACGTCAGCGGCTGAGTGTAAGCGACTATTCGGTTCCCTTTGTAGAAGTAAGCGCGTCAACGGAACCGTGGTCAGCATCGAAGTTGACATATCTACCGGAAGACGTCAGACTTCGGTCACCGCAGACTGGTCCATTCAGGACAGGACAAAGTGCATCAGCTTGAAACTCGTCAACGTCATGCCAGGAGAAGCATCTGAAGGTGGCCTAGCAACGTCCAATGAAATGGAGACAACTGCTGCTGAGGTCGAGCTACTGAATCGTCAACCTTCTGTTGAAGAACTTCGAGAAGAAGCCAATGGGATGGCCGGAGTAGGAAGGGTATGCAAAGAAGTGCATGGAAAAATTTGGACCAACCAGGAGGTAGTATTACCGTTGAATGGATCAACGGCATATCGGCCATGGAGGGTAATTGGTCCAGCAGGGAACACGTACATACAAGGTCACACCGAGTATGAGAAGACACCGTATAGTTTTTTCCTTTGCATGTTTCCCGTCGAACACCTTTCCAAAATTACCAAACTTACAAGCCGGAAACACGCTAATGGTGGGCACATGCGTACAACAGCTGGTTAAATTCTAAAGTTTTTTGGAATTCTCATATTGCTATGCAGATTCGAGTTTACAAGCAGAAGGTCACTTTGAAGTACACAGTCTACATCCAAATACATTTCATTGGCGGCTTTTGGAAAAATAATTTCGAGGAACTGTTTCGAAGCACTGGTTTCATGTATTAAATTCAGCCGCTAAACTGAAACTGAAAGCACTGACAGAAGATGGTCTTTGGTCAGCGGATTCGTTGAGGCCATAAAACGGCATAGGAGGTCAGATTTTTCGCCATCGGACAGAATTTGCGTGTATGAAAGCATGTCACGCTGGTACGGAATGGGGGGGGATTGGATTTCAGAAGGACTACCGCACTATGTCGCCATGGACCGTAAGCCTGAAAACGGATGTGAGATCAAGACTGCGTGCTGAGGTGTCAGTGGCATTGTATTGAATTTAGAGATTGTTTTGTCAGCATCTGACAGCAGTAATGGGCGTTACGAGTCAAATTTCCCTCATGGTACTGCTATTGTTCTTCGCCTTACAGAGCCTTGGTTTCATTCAAATCGACTTGTCTGTGAAGACTCTTCATTTGCTTCTGTGGCCATAGCAAATGCGCTTTTTGAATATGGACTGAGATTTACAGGTGTCGTCAAGAATGCGACAAGGCAGTTTCCTATGTCATTTTTGTCAGGGCTGGAACTGTTCAGGCGCGGAGATCATATCTGTACAGTAAGTCCGAAGACGGAAAGCCACCCTTCTATGATGGCCGTTCTGTGGATGGATAGAGACAGAAGATACTTTGTCAGCACCTCCAGTACAACACTTCCGTCAGAGCCTATCAGAAGGTCTCGTTGGAGATCTGCTGGTAATGAAACGCTACGTGTGGAAATGGAAATTCCAGTTCCAGCGGTTGTCAGCACATATTATCAAACGTACTCCCAGATTGACAGGCATAACAGATGCAGACAGGATGACCTTGGATTGGAGAGGAAATTCGAAGTCAATGATTGGTCGATGAGGGTTAATACATCTTTGCTTGCAATTTGCATCATTGACTCATGGCTGCTATACAAGGGTTTGAACGGTGCAAGAAATTGCATGTCTCAAAAGATTTTTATGCAAAACTTGCAGAGCAACTCATTGACAATTCATTTGATGCTATTGGCCTCCGCAGATCTGATATTGACGTTCCAGAGGATTCTATTCCCTCATTGGCCTGCGGTACTGGAATCCACCTGGTTCCCACAGTGAAAAGGCGCAAAGGAGCCAATGGGGCCCCAACGAAAGCGGCGTTTCAAAGCAGATGCAAAATTTGCAAATCTGACAAGAACTCCAAATTTCTCTGCTCTGAGTGCCTGAAACTGAACAAAGAGGTTTGGATATGCCGTTCAGAGACAGGATGTAACTGCTTTCAAAATCACTTACGCAATATCCACTTCTGTCATAATTAGAAGATGCTTTACACTACTCTATAGTAATGTTTACTTGTCTACGCTTACATTTTATGTAGTTTGAATGAGTAAAAATGAAAAAAAATTGAGTCCTTGACTATAGCCGCCTACATTTCTGATTTGCGTCGTTCGACTTGCGGAATTATCATACTTACCTATGGCGTTATCCCCCTTTATGAGTGATCAGTGAATTAACCCCTCTGTTCATGTTCAAGTGGGCGCGCTAAGACAAACTGAGGTAGCAGCTGTCGCAGAAATGTCGACCTCCCTGAAGGAAGTTTTTGCCCTCCTGTGGAGCGCAGCGAGTCGAACTCACGATTTATTTGTTCATTCTTTACTTGAAGCCCTTTAGGCCACAGCGGTTGTTGTGAATGAGGATGAAACTACTTCTTTTATAGTTAGGGGAAGTTATTTTTCAGGGATTCAGCGTGCCAGTGTATAATTTTAATTAGATAAATCTAGGTAATTTCGAACAATCATTTGTACTTATATGAGTACATTTGCCTTTCCTTTGGACACTAGAATATAAATAAGTAAATAAAACGATGACGTGGGGCTTCATGTAAATTATCATCATAAGGAAAATCAAACTTCTAAATTCATTCAAGGCGATGCAGTTTCTCTGTTACACCACAGTGTAATAGAGAACTGAAATAAAAAACCGAAAAAGTCTCTATTACACAGTGGTGTAACAGAGATATTGTTAAACCTGGATCCTCTGCCGGAGATTCTGGCCTTAGACCGTCTCATCTACTTGAACTTTTTCGAGCCAACATACTCATCTAGACATTCTGTATTCCTGGTTGCACTCACAAGGGTGGTGAAATCCTTGCCGCAGGTAGAGCTCCGGCAGATCTGGCTCCGTGGATTGCTGGGGCGCTCCTTGTGACTTTAGCTAGAAAGACAACACAGCCCTAACAATTGCTGTAGGTGAGAGCCTCCGTCATGAAGCGGGCTACTTCGAAGATATATGAGTATCTTCAGCCCTCCAAATGGGGATAGCCACTCGACCATGAACCAGCAGAATTGCGCACGGCAGTCGACGGGTTTTTTAAAAGTTCGTGAAGGATTCTGCATATGGCATGCTGACTGTAGATTTGAAAATGCGTTTAACCTGTGCAGTCGCGCTGCTTTCTTGGAAAAAGTCAGGACCCTCCTCCCGGAATTACTACTTTGGGTCTCGTACTATTATGCTCTTGAGCGAGCATACCTGTGGACCGGTCGCCATACTATCAAAAGCATGCAAGGGGCGCAACAAGGGGACAAATCAGGAGCCTTCTCTTCGACTTAGTTCTGCACCCTGTTATACTCAAGATTCAAAAAGCTCCTAAGTTCCGAAGACGAGGAGATGGAAAAATGGATGTAATGCTGCTCCAACTATGGTGTTATGGCTTTCAGAGGAAACTCGGGATACAAGTCAGCTGTCCGCAATGATATGCTTGCATTCAGAGAAACATGAATTCAGTAGTAATTTGTACGTGGCTGAATCACCTACAGTCTCTCTGACATACACAATTCAGTGGTCACTGGTAATAGGCTTGCATTCAGAGAAATAGGAATGTAATAGTAATCTGTACATGGCTGAGTGACCGATAGTGACATATAGTGTATGCTACCAACACTGTCGGCTTACCCACGAACACATACATGTTAGGTTTCTCAATGCTGACGGTACAAACTCGTACAATTAGGCTTCTAAAAGACTGTAATGGTGCTATAGACGCATAATAGATAGTAGGGCACTACCAACACTGTCAGTCTACCAAGCCACTGCGTGCACTCCTAGTTTTCTCCCAACTCAGAATAGAAGGGGACGTATATTTGGCATCGACCAGTCTCTACCGGAACCTAAGGAACATTATTATCTCATTTCTTCAAGGTGTTCGCATCGTTTTGCCTTCATGCCGCGTCTTTTTTACTTTGTTTGACATTCAAGAGTGCTTGGAGCTTATCTGTGTGAACTGTGAGCATTGATTCTTTCGTTTTGTTTCGCCGTCTCCTCGTTCTCAAGATTGACCACGAACATTGCTCGTATATACCACCTGTACATGACGAAGTATTAATCCATCTATTAATTATCTCTCAAAGGGAGGAAGGCTTTTGGTGTTTGGGTGGTAACGTGTGAGACATCCAAAAGGACGAATTTACTTGGCATGGGGAGACTTTTCTCCATACAATACATTGTATGGTATTTCCCGAGTGAATGAGTGAGGAACTATATCCTTTGGCTTGCACAGCACGCTTTACTTCTTCGGACCAGTACTTCAGCGGAAGTATTGCCTGTGCAAGCGTAGTGCGGGAGAGTGATACAGTTATTCCGTTTGTAAGCTCTGTCATACCATTTGAGGATGGAGTATACGGTGTGGTTGTTGAGATATTCAAACACCTCAGCATCAAGTGTGTCAATGGACGTACGGAACCCACCGCCACCATCAAAATAGCATGAATTTACGGAATGTTTGGACTAAAATTCAATGGTGCGGACAGTTTTAAGGACAAATGTACTGGCTTCCCCTTTGGATTTCATAGGCGAAGCAATGATGAGACGAGAGCGCTCGTCTGTGATAGCATGAAAAATAATTGGGTAGGTAGATCCAAAAAATAAATAGTTCCAACTTGAATAAATAAGTAAATGCCACAATTTGACTTAGAATGAATAATGAATAGAAAACAAATTTAATGATATCTGATCGCGAGGAATATTTCGATGGCCCGAGGATATAAAATATTTCTAAAAACCTAGTACTACTTATACTCTACACCATGGTACAATAATTTTGGTAGACATGATTCAGGCTCAGCAATAATTATTGCAGTACTTTCCAGGTAAGCACTCATCCAGATAATAATTTGTTGGCAGAATAAATGCAATATTTATAGCCTGTATAATATAAAAACCCAACTGTAGGACGTAAAAATTACTACACACTGAATTCAGCATAAAATAGGGCCAGTGTAAAATAGATAAAATTATTCCCTGATGATTCACAATAAATATAAATTGTGGGTCTCAATAATAATATTGCTCAACAATTCAGAATCACCGTAGGACACCAGGATAGAGATTTAAATATTTGGTCAATTTTCATACCACTTCCCCTTTGAAATATTGAACTAAATCTATCCTGTTGACTGAGATGAATCCCGAGATAAAATACTACTCATATCCATAGGTATAGATCCATCAAATAAAAGGAGCTTGCGCATGTCAGATACAGGACTGTCCTTTTTTGTGAGCTACTCGGAGGGATTAACTGAACCAGGTCTCCATAGCATTTTCTTGATTTTGTTCGTTTCGAAATTATATTGAATTAATTGAACATCCGCTCTAATACATTTTTCTTCAGGCACACGACAAGTAGATAAAGAGCTGAATAGATCTTTTGAATCAAAAGCAACATGAAGAGTAATATTGATATTGAGAATTGTACTGTATGCTGCTGCAATAATTTTTCCTTCCTCGATAGCTTCACCAGCAGCCAATATTTCACCAGATGCAATAGATTTAACAGGGCGCCGAGATAGATGTGAATGCCAATAGATTGTATGAAATATTGAATTACAATTTAAGGAGCCAATTAGGAACCCACCAGTACATCCAAGTTGCGCATTTGTCGATCCGGCTGGTTTTTCTGCATCAGAAAAAACAACAACTGATAAATTGAAATTTCCAGAAACTTCCGGACGCCGATACGTGCTTGTAGAACCAAAAGATTTTAAATTACGAAGCATAGAAGATTGAATAGATAAATCACGAACCAATGGATTTGACCTTTTCTGTTTTAGATAACTTGCTGTAAAAGCAGACACTAGAGATAAACCATACCCAAATAGACAATTGAACCACTTAAAGAATTAAAAGCGGAATTTTCAAAAGAGTTCATTTCTTCATCAGGTTGTTTTCGACGATTTCTTGATATTGAATGAGGTTCCGGTCCATTTAGTTTTTCATCAGCTGAGACATTAATTTTATAGTCATCTAACTGCATAATTTTAGCTCCATTGAAATTAAAAGATATATTTTTTGATGTATTGATATTGCTGGAACAAATTGCTGATAGAAATGAATTTTCAATAGGGTCGGATGATCGTATAAATATATTTCCTGGTACATAACAATGATGATCATGATCCACCAATGTTATTGAATCGATTGAATTATTTGCGGACTTGAACTGGATGCGGTTGTCCGTCATATGAATAATATTTGATTTTCTTGTGATATTTCTTCCAATAACCCATTGTGATGATCCACTGATTATTAGATGCCTTATTTTAACCTGATTTCCATTGTCTGAAATAGCTGATAAAAATATTGAACCGATAATTTTTCTTTTTTCGCTTGAGTAGGAGCCATTTCCGTATTACCAGAAGGACGTGTCCTTGATACATTCAGGAAGGTCATCCAGAATTTCATTCCATTCCGGTAAAATAAGTTTCGAAAGTACTCGCAATTCAACAATTCCCATTCTACTATACGGTGCTCCATCATCAAGTAACGGACCTGGTTAAAACTCATTTGACGGAGAATCAAGCACCGTTTTTACCATATGAAATGTTACAGAAACAGAATCATTTTTGTCTTTGATATTTTCTGCATTTCCCATTTTAGATGATGAACCTTTATGATAATTTTTACCACCCTTGCATTTATCTTTTTAATAGGCCAATGGCCAATTTCTCCAAATCGGTCACAAATTGATTTTGCCTTGAGGGCAGCAAAGTCTTCAGGAGATAATCTTTGCTTATTATTTTTCTTGAAATTTTTCTTTTCTCCGTATGCAATATTTGATTGACTTGAAGAGATATATTCTTGAGAATTTCCATATGTTTGATTTGTATCTTTTGGTTTATCACATGCACGAATAATAGATGATATTTCTGAATATTTGATTAATTCTAGGATTTTTCCTTTTTCCAAATCGGCTTCTTCTTCATGCTTCGGAGAAGCAGCAGCCAAAATAGATACTTGCTAGTTTGAATCAATTTTGGAATTAACCAGGAGTAAAAATGATCCCAATGCTTCAGGTAATTTCGAATTACCAGTAGATGAATGAAATCGGGCAATTTGAGCATCAAACCGTGATTCAAAATTTTTGAAAGACTCATTATCACCACGAGTAGTGTGCAATGGATCTAAGAATTTTTGAAATGTATCTGATATAGATGATAGAGGATCTACCTTATGAATAGCGTTACCAATCGCTAATGCAACATTTTCAGACTGAATTTCTGTGTCTGCAATTTTCTTACAAATATCAAGAGCTCGTCCAAATAATTTTGAATGTAAGACAAGACCTTGTACTGCCTTAGGAACCTTATTAGAATTTGATTCTGGTAATAAATCATGGACATATTTCCATTTGTGACAGCATCAAAATATTTTTCTTGAGGTCCTTTACCATCCGTTCAAGGAGCCGTGCGAAGATCCCATGAAAATTTCGGCCTTGAAGGAATTTCGGGGCGATCTGTGCCCATAACTGCAAAATAATTGGGATAGGTAGATCCAAAAAATAAATAGTTCCAACTTGAATAAATAAGTAAATGCCACAATTTGACTTAGAATGAATAATGAATAGAAAACAAAATTTAATGATATCTGATCGCGAGGAATATTTCGATGGCCCGAGGATATAAAATATTTCTAAAAACCTAGTACTACTTATACTCTACACCATGGTACAATAATTTTGGTAGACATGATTCAGGCTCAGCAATAATTATTGCAGTACTTTCCAGGTAAGCACTCATCCAGATAATAATTTGTTGGCAGAATAAATGCAATATTTATAGCCTGTATAATATAAAAACCCAACTGTAGGACGTAAAAATTACTACACACTGAATTCAGCATAAAATAGGGCCAGTGTAAAATAGATAAAATTATTCCCTGATGATTCACAATAAATATAAATTGTGGGCCTCAATAATAATATTGCTCAACAATTCAGCATCACCGTAGGACACCAGGATAGAGATTAAAATAATTGGTCAATTTTCACATAGCAACAAAATAAAGGTGGCGTGAGTGGGACTTTGGTTTGCTCTGACCCTTGACATCAATGTGTAAGTGGACAGGCCTCAAAGCTCTTGTCAGAGATCCGCTTTATTTCCTTCTATACTTTCATGCGAGAAAATACTCACACGATGGCTTAGTACAAGTGGGCTTTGTTAATTACCCAGATGAGATTAGTTGTCGAATACTATCCTTAGTTCCGACATGTTGAAACACGATTTTTCCAAGTTGACAAGTAGGCTTGCGGCACCTTCGTAGTTCGAGAGCACAGTACGGTTGACTCTTGAGCCTCAGTGTGTCGCTGTTTATCGTGCATATATTCATTAGTACCATACTCAGAATGTGAGTCAATGCCCTGATCTTAATCACCACCGCGTGCTACAGCTGGTATATACATCGACTCATCGTGAAGAATAGTACTGCGTAGGCTCTCATCTTCAGAAGGATCTTCCAAGGAGATCTATGCGCTAGTTGCATTAGCATTTGAACTTTCATAGTCCTCATCAGTAGAGCCTTTCCGCTCATTGACTTCTTCAGAAAAAATATATCTGGCAACAGCCATCATCGCACGTTCATGACTGCAGTCATCATCGCACGTTCATGACTGCAGTCATCATCGGTGACAGCTGCACTACAGACGCTTTTCTCGCTTCCATCAGTGTAGTAAAGTCCGTTGGCCTGCTTTGGTGCATAACCGATTATGCGGGAATCATCGTCCATATCGATGAGCAATGCCCATTGTGGGGTGAATAAAGGGGGAAAGGTTTGGGTGTTTTACTCTTGGAAGATATATCCGGTCTATCCCATGGTTTTCCAGACAACCGCAATCAACTCAAAAAGGGGTATACCGACACAGTAATGGGAAGGAACTACGCTCCCTAAAATGCTACCTTCAGGCCAGCCATCAAGCAGGCCGCATTGGACATGACGGCTGCTGCGGCGTATCTTTGCATCAAAACCCCCGAACCTTTCTGTACGTCTCCAGTGCCCTCACGGCCACGTTCCTTGCCACGTCATTTAGCACTGCACATGCATCCGGGTGCCACCCTCCAAGAGTGGAGATTGGCACAGGCACGAGCCTACCTCTGGTGGAGGTCGCGATAAAGGATTGATATCTTCTCTGCTTTGCATTTCGCGCCGCATTCAGAGAGGACATAGGGTTGAAGGCCATCACTCTCCTGTTGGAGGGAGCGAGGGGATTCACGAAGGTAATATCAAAAAAGTCGGTCCCTATGCCGCTTCCCATTGCCTGGATGTCTGGTCTCGTGCGGTGGAGACCATGACGTGGCTCCACGACAGGATGGCGAGCAGCTCTTGCCAGGTCTTTCGCAAGAAGGTTTACCTGGCAATCATGTCGGTTGATCCTGTGGGCTCCATGCAAGCAGTACATGAGATGATCGCTATGTACATCGAGTGTGTCCGGGCAATTCCTTCTCGGGCATGGCGTGCTAGGGTGAAAAAGTGGGATTGACAGTAGTATTGAAGCCACACCGAGAATTCTCGAGGATCAATGCTTGTCTGTAGTCCGGGGCATGGGGGACAGTACACCCATTCCTTAGCTCCCGGGAGGGCCATAGACCCGCGAAACGCCTGCCTCCTCGAATCCCCAAGAGGAATTCGTTCTTGCATTGCTTCATGGATTGCGTCCGTCAGCGTCTTTTGCGATGGTGTTTTTTGCGAGCAAATTACACTGAACGGGATAATCCTAGACGGCAGGCAAGAGGTTGACCACCTCCGATGGGCGTCTGCAGTTGCTTCGTATGTTCCCAGCTCCTTAATAGGAGTTGGGAGCAAGGTCTTGCAAAGCTTGCTGGATGATGAGCTTGAAGCCAAGAGCGCCGCAGCCGCGAAGTTCTTCGCGGAGGTGAGTCCGATCCCAAGAGATGGTTTTTTCTTGTCCTTGGGTGTGACCGGCAGCTGGAGTTCTCGGAATGCTTCCGAATCCAGTACTCCCCTGCCAATTTTCGAACACAGTCCTCCATCATCCTTTCGAACTCTTCCGCTCCTTCTCCGGTGCAAGACGGGGGCACTACCCGCAACAAATAGCCTACTTTGCAAACGCCAAAACAGTTACGCAGTAGCTGGAATGCCACTTGCCTATTCTCAAGGTCAGCAATGGTCTCGAGGAATGGTCTGAGAGATAAGAAATGGTTCGTAAAGGACTGTCTGGTGTATTCCTTAGTACCGACAGGGGCGTTCAGGACGGAAGTACCCTCGCTGTACTCTTGCTTAATCTCGTCTGGGTAGAGACTCTGTACTGACCCTGGAGGGGCTGTAGGCCACCAGACGGTGCACTTCAGCAGCGACAAGTGCAGTCCTCGGCTTTCAGCATCCACGGAGCGAAGTACTTCGATGGCTTTGACGAGTTGGTCGTGGCGCCCGATAATGTACCCGTCATCGTGGTACCACAGTTGAAGTAACAACTTTGCCAAATCTCTTTTCTCCCCCTGAATAAAGTGCTAATTACCTTCGAGGCTATGTCATATGAGAGGTAGTTTCCGAGTCCAGCACTAGTGATCCATTACTAATGCTAGTGAGATTACTACTACCACAAATTGCACGTGCAGTTGCCGCTCCGTCTTCAGACTTAACAGGCTTCATTGCCTTTTTATCAACCTTTTTATTTGCACGGTGTTCCTTGAGATTTTCCGTTGTTTGTACATCTCGTGAGGAACTGGGATGATCACCAGAGTTATTACTTTTAAACTGGGTGACTAGCTCACTTGAAATGTTGAGTTGTTCTGGGAATTAAGAGGATTAAGAAAGCAGCGTGAAGTTGTGTGATTGGTCTTGTCACAAATTTGGCATTTACTTCTGTTGGCTACCCCAACATTTGCACGACCCCAAACTTCACTTAATGGCGATAAGATTCTTCTGCTGTTCAATGATTCGTGCGCTTACATTCTCCCAGTTGACCTTATCTTCTGCAAGAGTCTTGATTGCGGCCGAAACTGGCTGCAGCTAATCCGCCTCAAGGGACGCGATCAAAATTCTAACTGCCATTACTTCGTCGATAGTAGAGCCCATTGTATTCAGCTTCTCAAGCAGACCTCCCATCTTTCCAATTTTTCCTGATAAGTCGTGACTAATATCACTGTAACGCAGTGTGAGCAGTGTGAGCACACGTATGTATGACATTCTCGAAACAATCGACTAAGAATCATAACCATGACCCATCTTTGCTAGCATCTTGCACAAATTCCCAACAACTGCCCTCACGACACGCAGTGTATTGTCAGTGAGAGCACTAATGATTGTGTTGCTGGCCAATCTTTGCTTCTCCATAAATTCAAGAGCTTGCTCTTCGGTTCTGTTCTCTGTTGGAAGTTGTTCATACTCCAGAGCATCGGTGAGATTCTTTGCATCACAAGCCGAATCGACGCCAATGCGCCATAGAGTGTAGTCTGACTTGGTATCGGGAGGCCTTATTTTGGACTTCTCTAGTTATTCCATCGGAAAGTCTGTCAATGCAAGACCTTATCCGCAGCGGTCGGAGTTCAATGGCAACACGAGCATTGTTCGTGGTCAATCCTGAGAACGAGGAGACGGCGAAACAAAACGAAAGAATCAATGCTCACAGTTCACACAGATAAGCTCCAAGCACTCTTGAATGTCAAACAAAGGAAAAAAGACGCGGCATGAAGGCAAAACGATGCGAACACCTTGAAGAAATGAGATAATAATGTTCCTTGGGTTCCGGTAGAGACTGGTCGATGCCAATTATACGTCCCCTTCTATTCTGAGTTGGGAGAAAACTAGGAGTGCACGCAGTGGCTTGGTAGACTGACAATGTTGGTAGTGCCCTACTGTCTATTATGCGTCTATAGCACCATTACAGTCTTTTAAGCCTAATTGTACGATTTTGTACCGTCAGCATTGAGAAACCTAACATGTATGTGTTCGTGGGTAAGCCGACAGTGTTGGTAGCATACACTATATGTCACTATCGGTCACTCAGCCATGTACAGATTACTATTACATTCCTATTTCTCTGAATGCAAGCCTATTACCAGTGACCACTGAATTGTGTATGTCAGAGAGACTGTAGGTGATTCAGCCACGTACAAATTACTACTGAATTCATGTTTCTCTGAATGCAAGCATATCATTGCGGACAGCTGACTTGTATACCAATTTTACTCGGATAATGGCGACTGGCACATCATTGCGCGCCACGATCAACTCCGCCGCGCAGTTGAAACCCTCTCGTCTCTTTTCGCCGCCACCTGGTGTTTGCATCTTTCTCTGGTGACATAAAAAGTCTGATGGCCAACGACTCCACTAGAATCAGTGAAGCGCCTCTACTCTAAGGTTGCCAAACAAGTATCGCGAGGGCACAATCGTCCTCAACGCTGTAGTCGGCTCAGAGATCTTTACCAAGATAACTTTCACCACCCACGTCCAGTACCTCGAACCGTTCTTCGAGGCCATCATCGACCTCGGAAATACGCAAATAGCGTTCCAGCAGCACCGATATTGATTTGGGGTCTGCAAACCCGGCTACATACTGCACATAGTCCCGACGTCGTCCATGGTAGAGGGCGCAGCCATGTTCGACGGTATGATGTAGTGCTGCGTCTGCACACTAACAGGGGTGTCTCGTATTCGGAGGTCTTCCATGAACTCAAACTTCGAGTGAAATCACTGGATGCGAAGCAGCATTCTCTTAAGAACGGATTCCCTTCCGCCAAGAACATCCCTGCAGCCGCCTTCCTCGCCCCATCACGGCCACTAAGAGGTTGTTCAAAGTTGTTCTGCCCACTGCTAGCAGGAGTTTCTCGACATACAACGACGGTCTGGACGCCCATCGGAATTAGTCTCTCTCCCGTCTGCAGTCAGTATTCTCCCATTTAGTGGCTTTTCTCACGCACCACACCATCGCAAAAGAGACTAACCGACGCAATCTATGCAGCAGTGCAGGAAAATATTCTCCCCGGGGATCAAAGAAGTCAGGCATTTCGCGCCTCTATGGTCCTCTCGGGTGCCAAGTAATGGGTGTACTGCCCCCAGTGCCCCGACCTCAAGACCAGTATTGCCTCCTTTGAATTCGCGGTGTGGCTCCAATACTTCTTCCAAGTCCCGCTGCTCCCTCCAGACGTACCGTGCCCGAGACGAAACTGCCCGAAAACCTTGACTGTTCCGGGGATCATCTTCTCCACTGTAGGCAACAGGGATAATCTGATGACTCTATTATTTGTAGAGCCAGTTTTCACAAGAAGGAGGTGTTGCAAGCGTCAAGAGTGCTATCTAAGTATGATTCTGGGGACGAGAAGAGATGAATAAGTAAGGGAGACCGAGAGGCTACAAGGTAGTATAAAAGGGGCAGGGTCCACCACCCATGCTCAAGTGCTAGCGTTGAAGAAATTTTTCTTAGGGTAGAAGTTTACTTCAACTTCTATGCTACTTGGATGTGCACTCGAAGTTGTCTCCCAACTTGCTTGACCTCCACAAGAGGAAGCAGTCTATGCAGCTTACGTAGAATTTTTGGCTAACCCTAAAGTCTCAACCAAAAGTATTATATACCACAAAATGCATCAAATGGAATCTTGCGATCGAGAAAGACTAACGGCAGACAGTATCAGGATAAATATCTGGAGTTACCCCTCAAAATCTTAGTCCTCGAGGTCAGGGCCAAACAATTCCTTCAAAATATTCACACTCCTAATGTATTCCCTACAAATTCTGTCGAAAGATAACCTTCTCGGACATGCCCAGTTCCTCCAATCCCTCTTCACGACTTTCAACATCTGCATCATCCCCGTCAGAGGATTCAGAAATAAATATTACTCCTTCACTCTCTCCTCCGTCCTCCGCTAGAAGTTCCCCAACTGTTGTACACTAGTGGCTCCCACGGGTCTACCCAGTCCTTTTCAACTTCCGATCCTTCCACATCAGCCTCAGCCTACTCATCTTCTACCTTCTCCTTTGCCTCCTCGAAGCAGTGCCGGAGGACCCACTCCCGAACGCGTTACTGTTCCATTCTCCTACATTAATCATCGTAGTAAGTTGGTCCACTGGCCATCAAAGTCAGGGCGTTGAGAGGGTGGCGGGCTCTGGATGAATTGGAGATGGTTAGGGACGGGCGGAGGTTGGTCATGTCGAGGGAAAAGGGGGTGAGCCAATGGAGCGGTTGATTGCAGTGGTTTTGCTTCAACGAAGTTGATGTCCAATTTTTAATAGAAGGAAAGCGGGGATGATTTAATACTTGAAATATATGGTCGGCTGTGTTCAATAGGGCGATTTCTTCGAAACATTTCACGGCCTTGGGCGAAATAGAAAATGCGAGTCAATGTCGCAGATTTGAATTTGCACGCAATCAGGGTCATAATAAAAAATCTGCTTGATAAAATGTCGGAGCTGAACTTGGAGGACGAAGCGGATCATGAGATGACATATTTCTTTTTGAAAAAATGGCCATATCTTCAAACATAAAATTGAAAATGGATCTGTATAGTGAATTTGGATTTGGAGGGGAAAAGGCGTTTCAGGATTTTGTTGTTAAAAGAAAATAAATGGGAATATTTGTTTTGAGAAACCAGAGGTCAGGGATGAAGAAGACAATAGTTTGTGGAGAGGACCGATTTATTACAGAAAGAACAGGATTTCTGGCAACAGTGGGCACAGAACTCAACGACACGACTGTCAAGTCGTCCTCTTCGCGCAAGACCTGCAGAAAGCGGGCCACCACCCCCCATCGAACCTAATGACTGAGTCAATCTCACGAGGCTAGACATCCAGGTGATAGGAAGCAGTGGAGATAATGGATTCTTTGATATCACGTCCGTCAACCCTCCGACGATCTCCCACAGGAAGGGGCACAATTTTTTATCCGCTCACCTCCCTTAAATCCATGCTCAGTAATAATTCTAGAAAAAAGTTTGTAGGTGAGCATTAATCCAAATAATAATTTGTTGACAACATATGTATTCTAGTACTTATAACTGAAAAATATAAAAACCAGCTGACAGACACAGAAATTTCTTCACGTGTAATACATTATAAAACATGGACAATTTAAGAATAGATAAAATTATTTTTCGATGATTCACAATAAATAAATCATGTGGGTCTCTGATAGAAGGGTGAAATGTGGGATGATTTAACATTTGAAAGATGTGGTAGGTTGTGGCCCAGAATACCCTACAGAGTGACCAGTAATACCTCTTAAATTTCCCTAAAAAGCCGGCTCAAGGATGCTCAGCAGACTGGCTGCGTTGGAAATTACAGCCGCGGTAGCGCGCTTCTGAGAAAATACCACTCGGGTCTTACCGTATGCCTCTATCGTCCTAACGGCAACGTTACTCTCAACGTCGGTTAACACCCTATAAGCGTCAGATAGAATATTGTTCCAAAAAATTTCATCACTTTATTCGATGCAGAAGCTAATAGAATAGTTATCTAGTACTTGTAAAATATTTTTTTAATTTTCGCACCCGCCAATTATGTCGATGGATTTTACAGCATTGCCTTGACAGACTCTCTGCTGTTCTTAACCAACACCTACTTTACATTAATTTAATCTTTCTCTGTCACCCTTTCTATACGTGATGTAATAATAGTTTCCAACCTGTACGGATGCGACTACTTTATTCCACTTAAGGACAATATCTTTAAGACGCTGTTGAAACAAAATTGTACCTTTGTTTTCGATTCGACTAGGTTCTGGACTTCCATTTTACCATAAAGAGTTGTGCTGGCACTTGATTACCATGGGAACCCCCTTACCATGCAAAGGAATCAAAACATATCAAAAATAACTTACCAAAATTTAGAGCAACACTTGTCGTGAGGATTACCACGCTTAAGCAGCTCGATATAGCTGCCGACCAACACTGTAGGCTCTATTAAACTGACGCGGTTGAGTTATTCAGCGTCCATTATCTCAGAACTGATTCGTTAAAGCGACAAGGTGCTACCTTAGTATGCTTGCGAGGAAAGCAAAAGGAGAGCGGGAACAATGGATGCGAGTTCATAAGTATGGCTAGGAAGAAAATTATTCCACGTTACGCAGTGGATAACTGTTGCTGGAATATTCTGCGGTCTAGAGTCCACATTTAACTTCTGTGAAAGTCAAATCTGTAGTTGAGGTCTTTTCCGACCTTAATCAACTATTTCTGGAGAAGTACATTATTCAGCTAATATATACACAAGAAAATATTTTACGAGATGAAGGCGGGGAGGGCCAGGTGTCGCCAAAAGGAAATCAAGCAAGGCGCAGAGTGGTCTATCAGCCGCCGGTTGACTGCCAGGGCGGTGCACTGTCGGACCAAGGAGCTAAGACTGTAAATGAAGCGTGCGCGTTCGGCCACGTGGTTGGTACCACGGCTGGACGCTATGTAGTTTGTGATGAAAGAGATGCCCTTTTCGGCACTAGGTCCAGCTGACACAAGCTAATATAGACCATTCAGCTCACTCTAAAATTTCAATAAAGCATACTGAGCATCTCGTAAAGCTATCGAATGACTCGTATGATCCATAGATACTCACAGGAAGATACAGTGAAGATATGTATTGTGGTATCCTACACACGGCCACTTTTTGCAGTAATCATCCGATGAGCTTGTCTCCACCAAGATAGAATGGGACTCGCCTTGCATTAATTTATAGTTACTGTAACTATGCCTGGTGCCTTCGAGAACACAGATGTTCACATACCTGAAACCCATTTCCAGCACGCCAACTAACACGTTTAATGAATTAGGAACGCTCAACGAAATCATCTAAACTACTTGAACCGAAATTCTGCATGAATATCAGGTACTCTTTACTGATCCACTATACCAAAGTTTTAAAGGTTTTATTTCTATATTCTCTTTTTGACGTATCTCAAAGTTTTATTTACATCACTAATGTTATAATCGAGTCAAATTAAAGAGTTGAAGTCGCTTACTATGATCCTTATGTGATATGACTTAATTTGAAACGTTCCCGACATATATGACGTTTTGTCGTACTTCGATATTACAATCCAATACATGATATTTGTTCTATAATAACTAAGCCGGCGCCTTATTTTCTTCTATTTTGTCTATTCAGTACACTTACATTGACTTCACGTACGCTGTAACAACTATAAGAATAAATCGGCAGATGGTCGGTCATCAAGACATGTTGTGGTACAGCTCTTCATCATTGGGAATTTAACGTTAGAATAAGCAAGTAGCAGGAAAAAAACTCTCGATTTTACATAAATTAACTCAATAAGCGAGATAAGTTATGGTTATATGGCCGACAAAAGTCTGTGATTGAACACTTTCAGGGATTTTCGTGAGATAATTTTTCTGGGTTGCGGTTTTATTGGGAAAAGATGGCTACGAGGAGCTAGTAGCTCTATTGCTCTGAGATATAGTATATCATAGAGGTAAGGTGCACCTGTCATGATTCATATGAAATTAATCTATTTTTTAACTCTAAATATAAGAATTGATGACAGTTGCAATTTGAGAAGATCATATGTATAATAAAAGCAGCAAATTTGTGTTTTCCTGAAATCGAGAAGTAAGCAATTCTTCACTGATGAGTATTTCACGTGATAGTAAGATAGTTTTAGCTAATTTGATGCATTAAACAATATAATTGAGACCTAATCAAACGAAATATTATGCTAAGTGCGAGATACATTCATTTAATATGTTGACTATGAAATTTTGTAAGTAAACCCTTGGGGGAACTTTAGTAGGAACCGACCCTATTCGCTGGTGTTAAACTTAGAAAAATTATTTTTTGGTGCATAATAGTACTCTTAGAATGGAAAGGAGAACTTCAGCTTGTACAGGAATTATTCTGTTACTACACGATCCGGAAGTTGCAACGGGTGCGTAACTTTTTTGTGGTAAGCAGGATCGGACAATTTTTGTTGGTATCTAATAATTTTGTTCGATCTGTAGGATGAACAGGATGGTTCTATCGTATACAGAAGAACATGAAATGAGATTAAATGGACAAAATTTAGATCATGTTGAATATATTTACCGTGGGTAGATATTGAAAGTTTTCTAAAAGCTGAACCTATATTTGAATAGGAGTAAATGTTCAGCAATATAACGATAAACATTGAGGCAAGGGAAAAGATGGTATCAAATTAATATTTACTCTATTCTTCAACCTGCTATTTTTATGGATAGTATTCAGTTTTTTACTTGTTAAAAGAGTAATTAAAAGAAGTAGAGCTCCATGCTTTAATTGATATTATCTCTTGACCTCTATTTAAATTTCAAATCGGTCTCAGAACAGTTACAAAGTAATAAAGCTTTGCGATATGGGAATTTGTCCATAGCATGTACTTCAGTACCACATAAGTACATTGCATAATACTTTTGACACATTAAAATTTACATATTAAAACAAAAAATATACATATATACAAATAATATATATATGGAATTCGTTCTAGTGATTGCTCATGTCCATCTCCAAATCCATTTCTGGTCCCATTCCTGGCAATAAGAGTATACCTTACACAGACTACCGTAGGATTGCTGAAACCAGTCGTCCTACTTTTTCTTCCAAGAAGAAGAAATTCTGAAGGCCACTTTCCTTATGAATCTAAATTCAGTTTACGAACAAATTTTCTATTTTATGTTTGAAGATTTGCTCCTCACTTTTCGAAATGAAACTTTTCGACTGGCGATCCTCGTCATCAAGCATATTTTTTATCTTGGCTCGAATGCATGCAAATTCAAAGCCGAAAACTGGTCTCGCATTTTTTTACTTCGACCATGGCAATGAAAATCACCGAGGACATTCCTCTGTTTAAAATGCGAAAGAAATTCGTTGAAGCAACATCCCTGCAATCAGCCACTCTATCAGCTCACCCTCACACTGCCTTACTTCGTTCTCAACACGAATGGCCTCCGCGCGCCCCTCAGCATCGCCAAATACACCGGAGCCCTCCATGCCATCAACTGCCTAGCTTTGATAGGAAATAGTGCAACGAACGGCGAGTACTACTACAGAAGGATGGATCAAGAACGCGTTCGGGAGTTTTTTCGTCATCAATTCGTGGAGTACTTGGAGGAAAAAGATGACATAGAGGAGAAAGAGGAGGTGGAGGAGCCGGAAGAGGCTGAGGCGGATGTGTAGCGATCGGTGGATGACACTGGTGCGCAACGGCTGGGGAGTTGCTGTAGAGTATGGAGGGGAGAGTGGGGGTGCAATCGTAATGTAGGACTCCTCTGTAGGGGATGAGGCGCAGATTAAGTGTCGTGAGGAGGGACTGGAGGACCTTGATATGTCCAAAGAGGCTATCTATCATTCTGGGCCATTCGAAAGAATTTGTAGAGACCATATTTAGGGTATGGATAGTTTGGAGGAATTTTTTGGCTCTAATATCGAGGAACGATATTTCGAGGAGCATATATTGATATTTATACTGATAGAGTCTACTGCTGTTTTTCAAGTCCCCGAGATTCCCTATAATGAATTTTATGGTCTCTACATAGTACGTTTGTTTGATCTTTTCTGGTTAGCCAAAAAGTCTATATAAGCTGAGAAAATGGTTTCCTTTAGGAGAGGACAAGCAAGTTGGCAGAAAAATTCAGGTGCAGACTCAAACAGTTGACTTCCAACTTGTGACCAGAGAAGCATTTCTTTCACGTTTGTTGCTGCGCATAGGTGGTAGTCCCTGCTCCTACTATACTCACTTGTAGCCCTTTGACCCCTGTCCTTATCCATCTCTTGGTGTTCCCACAATTATATTCTTAGGTAGAACTTCTGTCTGTTACAACATATCAATTTAGGATATCTGGTTCTGAGAATCTCATCCTCGCCGATTCATTACTATCTTTTGATACTCTTGTGGAGTGGTTTGCACCGGAATTATTCGATTTGTGAAGTATTAAGTGCAAGTTCAGTCTGATTTTTTTATGTTCTCTGCAACCATAGATCTTAAAGATGCTTTTATTTCGTTCACAAGAAGCAGTAATGAGGGACCTTGAAGGGGTTCTTTATACATATGATAATATTTAAATGCGAGAAAGGAACGACAAAGAAAATGAAGTGGTTATCTTCGCGTATCTTATTAGTTTTGCGAAGAGCAAGTGTAAAGAAAAGTTCATCGATGAGCATCTTCTATATTGGAGTGGGACCTAAACATGCCCAGGTGTTTGACAAAAGCGTGAAGCCAGAATATTGGATGGAAAAAAGGAGTGAAGATTTCAACTCTAGCTATGACATGGAATATTGAAAGTCAAAGAACGCTTTTGAGAACGGAAAATTCTATGAAAGACGATACTAAACCCAGCATGGAATTATTGCGACCCTGCATATGATTCAGACGCGGAATGGTATTTGAAGGCTAACATTGGCTCTGAATTTGTAGCAGTTAGCGTTTTTTTGAATTTTTAGAACAAGATAATCAGTATGAATGGTGAATATTCATCCGAAAGAGTTGACAATTTGGTGTCGATCAAATCATAAAATGTGGACGAAACCGCAGCGGTTCATAAAACGGAGATCGGAAAGGTCACCGGAAAGAAGAGCGAAGGATTGCGGATATTGATGAAAAACTGAAACACCTCCTCTCTACGGTGGCAAAGGAACATCTAGGATACTCACATATTCCGAATTAATTGAAAGGAAAGTTTCAGATTTAGGATACAGAAAGTGTACAAGTCACTCACTTTTACGATCTGAAAGATAATCAACCAATTTACGGCAGACGTAGACATCAACCGCCAAAATATGATCATTTAATTTCGGAATGTATTAATAATATACCGGTCTAGTCACCATGGTCATTTAATGTCGTGTTTACGCCAACAAAGAATGATAAAACTCTATTTTGCGTCGACCACCGACAATTATACCAAAGAATAGTGTACCGGGTCGATTTAAATTCCAAACATGAAGGAAACCCTCGAATATTTGAAGATTGGGCGATATCTTAAATAAATTGACCTCTACACTGGCTACTGGTAGACTCCTAAAGATGAAAAGTGTCCGGAAATACAATTCTAAGCAGCAAAAGTGGTACACTCAGATTCAAGGTAATGCCTTTCGGTCCCATGAATTCCTAAGTCACAATCTAATGAATAATGAATGAGGTTTCGAAAGGACTTTTATTTGAAAGAGTGTATGTTAATGATGTTTTGGCATTCTCAAAAACGTCATATCACCATATTTCTGATTTCAAGACAGCAGTTGAGAGAATTTCAGGATACAGCTTGAAAATCAAGGTTAGCACATGCTTCTTTTGCGCAGGACTCCTTCAAAATACTGGACCACAATGTAGATAGAGGGTTAATCCGACGGAAGGAGGAAAGAGATGGAGCGAGGGAGAGAGAGAAGGAGGGCACGAGAGAAGAAGATTGTGAGAGAGAGTGAGAGAGTGAAATAGAGAAGGAATGAGGGACCAAGGAAGAGATTTGGGGTGAGAAAAGGTGGTCAGAGACTTTACTCAGACAGAAAATGGAGGGATATTGAGGTTTATGTAGATCTCGAGGCAAGTCGACTGGTGCTTCCGAACGATCGAGAAAAGTTTCCGGAAGCCGTGTAGAAGACGGTGGTAGGCGAACCTTAAACCTGCTTGAGCTGATCTAAAGAAGATCAACTCAAGCTTACAGAACGGTACAGTGCATAATTGTAACGGTCAAGTTCAAGGTTGTACAGTAAACTACAGTAACAGACGTCTGTAAGCCTCTTTGTTAGCTGTAGGTTGTCAGCAGAGGCGACAGAAATTAATTACACTAACAAGCTCCCTCAAACTAAAACTGGCCATAATAGCGCGCCCTAAGTCTGAAAAATAATTCAAAATTAGTTGGTACTTCTAGGAGGAACGATGCTCAACTCAAGTCGACTTCACAAAATTGACTTTAAGCAAAGGCTTTGTCATAATATCGGAAACTTGATCTTTGGTTCGGCAGTGAGATATCCGTATCTGCTTTCCAGCTAATGCCTCATAAATGAAGTGGTGAAGAATATCAATATTCCTATTGCGCTCGTTGATGGACTGGTTCTTGGCAGAGCTAGTCGATCCTAAGTTACCGGCGAAGATTGAAATCTGTGTTTGATGTATTGCACACGTTATCTCACAGAGGAGATTGGAGAGCCAAATGTCTTCCTTAGAATAACTCCGGAGCGAAATATATTCTGCTTCACAGGGCGACAGGGCGACACATCTTTGCTTCTTGGGGCGCCATGAGAAAGGTCCCCCCGACATCATGAAGACAAATTTTTTGGTTGCTTTGCGATTTGAGCGACAGCATACCTAGTCGGAGTCGCTGTAACCGATAGTCGTGGCTGTGGATATGGGTCCGTAACAAATACCAAGATTCATGGTTCCCTTGAGCTAATTATATACTCGCTTCACTGCTTTCTAGTGACTCCACTGAGGCTTTTCGCAGTGCTGCGAAAGTATTCTATCTGTAAAAACAATATATGGGCGAGAACATATCATTAGATACATGAGGCTTCAAAGTGCGGAGCGATACAGAGTCGACGAGGGAAGTTCACAGTCCTTCTCCTCGGGTTTGTCCCCACCTGAAAGCATTAAAGGAGCATCTACGGGATTTGAGTCACTCATTTTGAACCTTTCTGTTATCTTCTCCGTATAAGATGCCAGGGAAATGCGCAAAGTCCTTTTCGAGCGGTAACGTACAACTTGGATTCCCTGAAACTCTTTGAAAGGACCAAGATCTTTCATCCTAAATGGGTTCTTCAACTCAGTTTGTATTCTTCCCAATACAGCTCTATTTTTTCCTGAAATCATAATATCATCGATTTATAGCACAAGTATTGAACATGAGTTATTATGACTAGACACATAAAGGCATTTTTGATGTAGGTTACTTTCTAATCGAGTATTTGAGGTCAAAAACGCATTTATTTCGGAATGCTAATAACGTTGACCTTCTTCAGCCCGTAGAAGGCTTTTACAAGTCTGCAAACTTGATCAGGATTGTTTACATCAAGAAAGCCGGATGGAACTTCCATACATGTATTCCCTCCTTCCAATCTCCGTTAAGGAATGCGGTCCTCACATTCGAGGACGAGGGGATTTATCAAGCGAAGAAACATGCAGAAAGCATACAGAGAAACCACAGGAGCATACGTGCAGTTATGCTCCAGCCCAGGGGCCTGCCTAAATCCTTTGGCGACAATGCGGAATTTCGGGCCAGCGTCCTGTTTCACGTGAAAATCATAGCGACAAGGAGTTACGCGCATTACTTGTTTCCGTGAGACGAGTTTGAAAGTTCCATTTTCTCCAATTGAGTCCTCTTCCTTCTTGATTCCAGGCACCCAGTAACATATGTTCTCGGGAAAGTATCGTCTTCGCACGAAGCAGGGATGCCGACGGAAGTCGATACAGTATCAGCGCCACGAGATACATCTTCTGTGGGGCTAGTAAACCCCCATTTATTAGGCTTTTTGGATACTCTAGATGAGCGAAGAGGGATGACTGTACAGGGGTCATCCTGAAGAGAAGTGTGATTTTCGTTTTCCGAGGACACCCCCTACTACTTCAATATCTCGCGCTGCAGGGGACTCTGAGTAAATTTCTCTCACTGAGGACTTGCCTTCAACTGGGAAAATTTGTTGTTCGGAAAACTCTTCGATATCTTCTGTAGTACATTGAACTTCATAATTTCCAGACTCATTGAATATAACGTCATAAGATACAACCATTTTCTCTGCCTCGATATCCCAAAGCTTTTAAACTTTACTTTTCAAGCAGTAGACCACTATGAGGGCCTCCATTTGCCTCGGATCCAGCTTTTCGGGGTCTCTATTAGGGATGAAATACCAGAATTGTGATCCGAATACTCGCGGATGTAATATATTTGGAATTGTCCCATTCCAAAGGAAATGTGGGGTAGACTAATCTGGTGGAGCGCTGGAGGTTACTCGGTTCAGAACATAAACAGCGATGGAGAGATCCTCTGTGCAGAAGTGTTTCGGAAGACTCTTATGATGTAATAGCGAGCGGAAGAGGTTGAGAAGTGTACGATTCATTCGTTCAGCAACACCATTTTGCTGAGGAGTATTGGATACGGCGAGCTGAGGTTGAGTAGCTTTTGAGTCGAGGAACTCCTTGAAAGCGGAAGAGGGATACTCGCCATCATTGTCAGATAACAAATATTTGAGGAGGATATGGTCTTATTCCGGAGCGGAATTTTTGTATGACATTCATGATCGTGAAGTTCCCTTAGATATCGACCAGTATGTCTTTCTGCGCGTGCCTCGTACTTTTTTAAACATTACAGAGCCTTTGAATTGTTCCTTAAAGTGTAGATCGTCTTCCATTTGGAGTAGTCGCCAATAAATGATACGAAAAAACTTGCTTCGCCAAGCGAAGGAGTCCCGACAGTTCCTAAAACACCTGACTGAACTAACTCCAGGGGCTTTGTAGAGAGATTATCCCTTGTCCTCGTTATCCGGCGGGATGGGAATTGCCGAGGGTACACCCAACGCAAGAGTGGTTCTCGTTTGAGTATTTGAGCTTAAAGCCTGTACGCCCCCATTTCTGAGCATTGACTTGACTGCACAGTTGTTGACGTGTGCAAGTAGTTCGTGCCATGTTGAAAGGAAAATAAGCAAGAAAATCTCTGAATCAGCAGACATTGATGAGTATTGGGCCATGTCAAATTTCTATAAACCTTTAAAAATTGTTCCAGTGGTAAGGATAGAGCCGTTTGTACCACTGACTAGAGAAACTACCTTGCGATCGAAATGATAGTTGATCTCTCTATCTGTCGTGGAAGATACTGAAAGCCGTTGATACCACAAGCTCTAGACGTGCAGAAAGTTTTTCATCATGCATTTTACTGTCGCGCCACTCCTTTGAAGAGTTAATATTACATCTCCGGATCCTTCGATCGGCGCTGAGGAGTCAGCTCCCAGATCCAGTCTTGAGGGGAATGAAGAGGAATAGTACGTAGTGGAAGCTGAGCGATCATGCGTTACATTCGAACTGCATCCGAATCAGTAACCTAACCATTAGAAAGTGATATTCATGTGCCAATTGTATACAGTCCAACATTCATCTTTTCAGAGAGATTGTGCAAACAACTGGAACTCTCGATACCACTGCTAACCGGAATAGATCCTGCTCCAACGAAAAGAGGATTACTCGAGTGAGCCAAGTTTTGATCTTAAGAGAAGCTCAGTGGAAATACAAATTCCTTGGATTCTTCTTTATTAATACTTTCCCGTGGGGCTTCAAGTCCCTTTCCGCCAACATGAGCCTTGTATAGACGAGGTCGAGCAGAATGGCCAACAGGAGCGAGGTAGGGGTACTCTTTGAAACAGCCACTGCTGTCGCGATGTTTTCCACAGTGCATACACATTTCTGGAGAGGTATATTGCTTGAATTTCGGAAGTTATTTCACTAGAAGTGCTGCAGGCTTCGAGGATTTCAGGGAATCATGATCACGTTGACCATGACTTCGTTTCCCCTGATCTCATCGATTCTGGACTACATCGAACGAAATTTTGTCCTTATAAATGTGAATTACATCGAGTGCTGACATGAGACTGTCAAAGCGATCAGGGAGTCAAATTATAAAGGCCATGGCTATCTCACTATCCTCGCGGTTGAACTGCATTGCCTTCAGAGTGGCTGCAAGTTTATTAAATCTAGCGGCAAACGGAATTAAATTCTCTTTTTCTTTCATCTTTGGAGTGCAAAAGCGACGCCTTGCAGTTAACTTGTTTAAAATAGTATGTTTTCAAAGATGTCACAACTGAGAGATCACATGACTTTGGCGGTGCTGGAATGTTATGCCTGCTCGAGATTTGTATCAGAGAGATTCAGTTCGGTAAATGTTCATGCCTTACAGTCTGCCTTCTTCCATGAGGAGTATAATGTTGAAGAATTCCCACAACGGTCTTCTGAGTATTGGCCTTCAAATTCTCTTAATGAGAATAATAGCTGCATTCGGGACTTTCCAGATGTGGAAGTTGTCATTGAGGAGCTTTCGAGACTTTCGATATGAAGTCTCGAGGAATCCATGATTTAATGCACTAAAGTGATTGGAAACTGTGATTGAGCAAAGAAGATTCCCAGTGATCCCAGTTATAGTTTACTTATTTCTACGCTTGATGTGTTTGTTGCGGTCGTGGCTTTTCTGGAACAGGAGATTGCAGCAGACACAGGGATTAATGTATGTTCTCTTCTCGGCGCGGCTCCGACACTTCTGACCTCCTCTGCGCTGCTCGAGCTGCTTTATCTGGACACCTTCAGCTAGAAAAGATCGCAAACAACGAAGGAATTTTTTGCTTGGAGGCAGGGACAGGGAATGGAGATCGAGAAATAGGAGCGAGGGGAAGAGGAACCGAAGAGAGAGGTTTGATATAGAGAGGAGTAGGAACCCTTGCAGGTGGAGGAGCAGATGCAAGATGGGGAGCAGTAGGTGACAGAAGACCGAGAAAGAGTACCTGGAGACGTAGTCGGCAGAATTAGAGTCGGAGGAGCAGGAGTGGGAGACGGAGAAATCAAAGAAACAACTTTGACAGAAGCAGCCGGCTTTGTGTTCCCATGTCCTTGGTTGGCCTTCTTGATGCCAGTAGATGACACAGTAAGGGGCCTCGAGCGAAGTTTGAAGGGCTACTTCGACGACTTTCCGGCAGCAGCCTTCTTCCTTCCAAGCGCAAGGATATGCCGAAGGAAGTCTGTGTTTGGAGTAGGAGAAGGAGAGATGACATCCTCGACGTTCGACTCGATGGCTGAGTCATCGTAAAGCGTTACTTGGGACGAGGGTATTTCTGTGAGTCGAAGCAGAGTTTGCGAGCGAAGGGATCGTCTGAGGCGATCTCGATGCCGCGACAGAAGACGGCAGGACGGATAACCACTGGAGGCAAGGAGTTGCGAGATTAGGCGGGTTCTAACGCAGTAGTATGGGTAGATAAAGAAAAGAGAGTGCGGCATGTATTGGACTTACTGTTGAAACGAGCCACAGGCAGTGAATAAAAACTAGGTATGTAGCACAGAGACGAGACAGATAGCAACGGGATGAATTCGTGCCAAAAGATAAACTTTGTTCTGTAGTGCAGGGATGAGGAACGAAGACGGGACGCAAAAAGAACCGAGGTAGGTTGTGCAGAGATGACAAATTTTAGACAAGCCGCAATACGGAAGTTGGTAGATAATACAGAGACGACGTAAAGGTCACGTCAAAGCCAGTAGCAGCTTTTTATAGTCCTTGGCCTGCGCAAACTGTGTTTTTTCCTAAACGAAGTATACGGTAGCCCACGGGTGGTCCGCAACGAAGAGAATGGGGTCGAAGAGGTAAGTAGTTGAGCAGCGTTAGCGGCCTGGGCCCCTCACCTGAGAGAGGGAAGGAGGAGCTGGAGCGAGGAGAGGGAGACGGAGGAAACGAGACAAGGAGAGTGAGAGAGAGAGTGAGAGAGAGAAGGAGTTAGAGACCAAGGAAGAAAGTTGATAGGAGACAAGGTGCTGAGAGAATCTACTTAGAGAGAACATTGAGGGAGACTGAGGCTTATATAGACCACGTGGCGAGTCGACTAGTTCTTCCGAACGATCGAAGGGAGATGCATCTGGTAGATTTCTTTGGAGCTTCTTTGTCCGAAATATGAAAAAAGTAGGCTGCTATTGGTTCAATTCACAAGTCCTACCTTGAATGATACATGGAAAAGGTAATCTATCTGTGAGTAGGAAGCACTGGCAGTCGTTTTTGCATTGAGAAAATTTCGTGTTTATCTGCTATCACTGCGAAACTTGGTTCTCACAGCTGACCACCAGTCACTTAAGTCAGCAACCCAAGAGAAAGATGTACATTATCAGTTGGCTGGGTGGCTCGAAATTTTAGCGGATTATCGGTTCGAAATTGTATACAAACCCGGACGCAGTAATCAGCCAGCCAACTATTTTCCTCCTTTCGGGAACCAAACGAATCCGAGTAACTCCTTCCCTGAGTATTTCAGGGGAGTTACAGAAATGGCAGGATTGTGTATGAAAAATTTTGAGACTAACATCCAAGAGCTCATTCGATTCTTGGAGGACTTGGAAATACAAAACGTCGACATAGACTACAGAAAATGGGTGCATAGGAACCAGAAGCCCTATTCCCTGTCTCGAGGGAAGCCTTTTCGAACTCACTGAAGTCGGTTCCAGTCAAAAAACACCCGTTCAAAGAAATAATCAAGTTCTTTTGAGTACATTTCATAGTGAGTTAGGTAATTGGGATTTCAGAAATACAATACGACTCACTACGGACGTATTTTATTGGCCCAATATGCAAAAAGATGGTTAAAACGGGTTTAAAAAGCTATGATGCCTGTAAAAAGTTCATTCTTATCCGGAACTACAGCACTAAACTAAGATTTTCGACTTCAGGCCTTTTTGAAACTTCTTCAGTATACTTTGCCGGTCAATTGAAAGGAACGTTTTTTGGAAGCAAATATATCCTCATAGTAGTTGATCAGCTTATAGTCTGGCTATTTCTAGTGGCAGCTAAGGAGTATACAGTAGAAGTAGTCCTTAATGTCGTACAAAAATAAATATTTGAGGCATTTGTTCTGGAGAAAAGGATCATCCTGGATAATGATCTTTGTGTTGTGTTAACAACATTTCTGCACTTTTCGAGAGAAAAATTTATTCATTCATTCTCGAATAAGGTCCTATTTTCAACAGTAAATCAGAAATAATGGTAGGAAAAACTAAAAAGGCAGTCTCGAAAAATACGAATGACTGAGACATCGAGTCGCAAAAACTCCAAAATTATTAAGATTATTGCCGAAGAATTAGAGTAAATGACCGTTCAAAATTCGAGTTAATATACTGAAAAGCTGGAAAAACTCTATAAGGATATGTTAACGCAAATATTTAGTTGATTAAAGAAAGTAAAGAAGTCGAACTATGGGCCACTAAAAATTGGAGATTACAACTAAATTTAGAAAACAATGAAATGAATTTCAAATTGTCAAGCTCAAAGCTTTTAGACGGCTTCAATTTTCGTGTTTTCCATCTAAATTTTATGCTGCAGTCTATAAATTAGCTAGCCATTCAATCAAATTACCTAAACTCCTGCACTCTCATCGAGGAGAAATGTCGCATCAAAGCTTTGGTCGAACTCAGGTAAAACATCAAGGTGGGATACCCACGCAATTCCTCTCGTCCACTTTAACATCACGGACCTGAGTTTCTTTTCACGCAAAACTATGTGATACCACGAAATGCTTTCACTCATAACTGCAGAAATATTTATACGTGAAAAAGAGAGCTTGGGAATGGGCTGGTTCGTGATTATTAAGAGCTCCATGTCATCATCCATTTTAAATTAAACTCTGCATATATTTACGTACGCTGAACGGCTCAATGCGTTCCAACAATATTAACAGCTATCAATTAGAGTTATGTAGTCGTTACAAAACGGAAGTTTTATGGAATCAGGTCCAAAATTTGTAGAAACAATATATCCTTATTCCGTCGACAGAAATGGTGAAAAGTATCAACTACCGAACTTTGATAAACTTATCTGAATATTGTGCGTTCAGTTTTTTTATATATTTACGGCAATCAAGATATATATCTTAGAGGGTCAAATGTACCGCCGGATATGAAATTTCGACTAGTTTTGTATCCGCTACATGAACCTCATCTTGCACCTAGCCACGATGAAAGTGCAAGTAGGGAAGATGATTCTTCTGGGGCAGTGATGAATACCCGAAGAGGACCTTCCGATGGCTAAAACACTCCAATTAGAAGGGGAAAAGTCCCCTTAGAAGAAAAAGGTGGGAAATGCTATATAGAGAACCTACAGCATCCTCCTCTCTATCCCTTCCCCGTAATAGTGGCCAGTATATTCTCCTCCTACAGACAGTAGGAGGAGAATATAATTTTGGCTACTCAATACTTCCAGGACGGGACCTATGGGCAAGTCATTGCAAATTTCACGATAAGCATCTTTTTATGGTTTCAGGAGCTACACGGGTTGCCCTTATCATACAAGGACTCATTTTTGATAGTGCGTGTCTTCTTTTTTATAGATATACATTTCTTTGGAATCTTCCGGGTAATTATATATATTACACATATTACTTCACTCTTGGGTGATTTGGAAAATTCACAAAAGAAGAGTGCATACAAACCAATCTTGATACTACAAGACACTACGTATAAAGCCATTGTACGAAGTGAAGTGCCAGTGAAGCTTACTTACTTTTTGGGACATCAAGTTGGTAATCAGCTAGATCCTTATCCGTTTGAAAGGTGGTAAATCTTCTCAATAAGGTAACCGACGCTAACAGAAACTGCAGAGCACCAATGACGTAAAATTACATATCAGCCTTTAGAAATATTGGACAAAGGAACCGAGGAGACGTGAGGATCCGGGACGTTGGCTATAATTACTCGGGGCTTGAGGTGCACTGAACATTTATCCGCAGAAAGAGTATCAGGATAGAGGTCCAGCGTTAAGTACAGTATCTGAGTTTTCGAGGTAGTTTTTTAATTGGTTAGCTGTGTCAAATTCATTGGTTTTTATTAATTATGACACGGTGGTAGTAATTGATGTGAGTGAACGCAACTTTTTCGAGAGACACCAAGCGCGAATCTGAATCTCTATATACTGGATACATCATTTTTGTTGAGATTGAGATGACACAACAAGAGTGAGCTGTTGTCCACAATACATCAGTAGATACGGAGATTTGATCACTAATACGCATGATGATGTGTCATTTGCATAAGGCGTTATAATTTTGATTCTTTTTGATCTATGACAACGCACCCGAGTCATATGTAATAGGAGATAGCTAGGACAACACACATCAGCAGTACGGTCGATAGCATGACAACAGTACTTAAGGACCTGGATCGCTAGGTAATAAGTACCACTAAAAACATATCTTGCAATAATTTCCACTCCCGATCGGTGGAGGCTACGGGGATAACATCTAGATATTTTCCTTGAATAAATATATTCCATCTGGTCATCTTCGTCCATATAATTATATTGATTGAACTTCATGGTATTAATTATATGTGTTTGCACTTCAAGGCTAGGCGAAAATCTCTATAAGCTGATTAAGCCGAATCCTCGAGGAAAGGTCAAGCATGTTGGCAGAGAACTTCAGATGCGTACGCAAACAGTTGCAATGTTGACGTTAAACTCCTAAAATAATAATCTTCTCGTTTACGTTAGCTACTGAGCATAGGTGGAAGAGCCTGCCCTTTTTATAATCATATGTAACCTCTTTACTCCCAGTCCTTATCCATTTCTTTTCTTTCCAACAATTATAACACAGTAGCATTTTTGTCGCTTAGAATACTTCCGTCTTGGATAAGTTTTCCGGGAATCTCTTCCTCGCCGTTTTTTCCTTATCAAGGGGCACAGTTCATCTAAAGAAATATTAGAAGTCCGAGTAATTTGATTTGCGCAAGAGCGCATTTTCAACATGCTACTTTCCATAGGTCCCATTCTGGCTATATTTGCTAGTCTTATTGTTTTCTCGTTTCAAATAATAGATTCAAATGAACGGGGACTTCTATTTGAAATAATTTATGTTTGGTTCGCTTCCCAGCTGAATAGATTGGCAGCTACATTCTAATCGCCGAAGTATTCATGTGTTTGTGGTTATAATACATTTATTTCCCTAGATTACCTCTTCGCTAGAATAGAGCTTTTGCTCCACTCACAGATGCAACAACACGCTGCGGTAGCCACTCTTTCACGGCAGAATGTCTTAAAGATGGCCTTACACCATTCTTATTCGATCTCCCCTGCATGTCTTTCTTATTAAGTGAATATGCTTCCAAACACTCTCTAAACAGTCTTCAGTACCTTCAAGAAGTAAAGAACCCAAAAGATTCCCGTCAACTTAAATTAATATCATATATCCCCCGACTGACTATTTCGGTGTAGATAAAACTTTTACACATCCTTATTTCTTGTAGCGATGAAACGACGTTAATCTTACTGTTCTACTGTTTTCAAATGCTCAAACTTGGTAGTTTGCGATAGGTTTCTATTTCTAGTCTTCTAATTTCGACCCAAACTGCAGCAAATAGGAGACCAGAGCTAAATATCTCGATTGGCAGAATAGAAGGACTAGATTAGTAGATTTAAGAAATGACGAATCGGGAGATATTCTGAAAGTTTCATTTCGCGTCAAGTGAAGTCATAAAGTTCTAGAAAGAAAGACAAATTTGTTACGGTACTCCTTAGATTGAATTTTGAAAAACAGAAATTGATAGGGTAAGAATAATATCAACTGGAATAGAAACAAACAACTACTCGGGATGAGAGCTGTTGCAGGCGAATAAATTGCTACAGTAGAAGTTACTAGAAAACAACGACAAGTAGAAATTAAGGGAGAGTGACTGCTCTAGTAACAAAATTTAAAGTTGAAAAGCCTTCCAACTCGCTTAGAGACATGAAAGCTGATCAAAGATTTTTTCGTTCGAAGATAAATCTTAATTTGTCTTTATTCTACTTGAGGAAGGCATTTATTCAGTTTATATAGACCTTTTTCCAAACTTGTATCTCGATGAAACTACTGAAAGCACCAAAAAGCATAGGAAAGACTTCATGTGGACGCAGATCATTCGGAAAGATATTTCACAGAAATCAGAAATAATTTAATCCTCACAACCCCCATTCTGTATGTAATGCTCTAGCACTTCCTTCAAGACGTCATAAGTACCAGTTTAGGCCCTGCTTATACTTATAAACGATTCATGACTGCCTACACATTCAAGCAAAAAATCCTGCTCATCCAACCTCTCTTCAACCGTATCCATGACCGGGACCACCTCTTTCATCCAATGCTATCCTTATCCTCCAGTACTACCTGGTTCGACCTCTCCTCTCTTCATCCCCGGGCTCCTCGACCCCAACTTCTTCATCTACAGACTTTTCTCGCTCTCCTCTTTTTCTCCTGTCTAATAGAGGTTTCACATGGCATCTCGCTCCACGAAGAACCCCTCATTTCTACTGTGATACCATGATTCTTTTCCAAATCTAGTCCCGCGCATCTTGTGCTCCAAGCTCTACCAGATGTCGAGCAAAAAGCTCTGTCAGGCCATTTCTCGTTTGAAGACGACGGTAGTTCTATGGATTTGTTGGGCCCGAGGTGAATAATGGGGAGAAGATGAGGGGACGAGGGTGGCGTGATTTGGAAATGGGGCGGGAGTGTCGAATTCTGTGCTTGGTGGCTGTAAAGGGATCAAAATTTGTCGCGTGGATATTGAAGGACCGTGAATAAATTTTCATCTGCATCCGAGGGACTTAAACAGATTTAGCACCCTGAGGCTGACGAGCATGTAGAATCAGGGAAAATAGACGATTGTGGTTTTTGTGGTGTACATTTGTGGAAGCCGCATTTGAAGAGATACTTTATTGCGAAACCACGTGTAAGGATCTTAATTATGAAAAATATATTTAGGACCGAAGAAGAGCAAATGAACTGAAACGATTAAATAATTACTGGAAAGGAAGAGGTTACTTGTACATAAAAAAGAAAAGGAGCATAGAAGAGCCACATGAAGAAAAGTAAATTTCGTCGCGTAAAAGATAAAGGGAAAATGAAGAAACAGCGAAGAACCACTTTCTGTTGTAAATTTCGTCGCATAAAGAAAGGAACATATAGAAAGGAATAGAAAGAGAGAAAAATTTGCGCGTCCAGAGAATACCTTCAGGTTTTCGCTTGACAGAAGCTACCCTGATTTTACACGAACTCTTGAGTTTATGTATTCCCATCCCTACCTAAACACTCAGACTACCAGGTGAGAAAATTCCCAAAAGAGCTTACATGAAAGAGAATCGGATGGATATAAACTAGAATTGGGCAGCGGGAAGGTCTTCTTTCGTCAGGAAGCATTCTCCTCGATGCAAAGGCAGGCTGCAGCAGCCTTTATGTCCAATGCGGCCTGCTTGATGGCTGGCCTGGGGTAGCTTTTTAGGGAGCGCGGTTCTTTTCCCATTACTGTGTCGCTATACCCTTTTTGAGTCGATTGTGGTTGTCTGAAAACCCATCGGATAGATTCGATATATCTTCCAAGAGTAAAACACCCAAAATGTTTCCCCGTCTCCTCGTGCGAGAGGTACCACAGACAAGAACGTTGTAAAACAGAGAGAATGTTGGAGTTGAAACGAGGAACTTAGTAGCAGTTTGCGAGCAGAATATTCTATCTTGTTCATGTCTACTCATAGAGACAAAATAGAAGTCTGAATATATATTCGTCTAACGCAGATTTAGTTGTCCAGATTTGTAATAAACCTAGCCCGGAGGTTCTCTAATCTTTTGAACGCAAAGACAGAACTCTGGGCACCGGTTTGTGCCGTTGCATATCGCTAGGAAGTCACATTAATAAATGAAGCGGTATAGTTCATTGCATTGATAGAGATCCAAAACAACTGAAGCTCGAATTGAGTAGACGTTCTTTAAAACTCTAAATAAAATTCTGCTTTACCTATGAAGCTTGAAACCCATATCACCTTCTTGGCCCGCGTCTAGAGGGCTAACTTGCCACGGTGGACATAGTGGAAGGTTTACAATCTTGGGAACGACAGGGTGGTGAGTTCATCGGTACCGCCAGAAATAAAGGAAAAGATCCAAAATGCTCGTATTGGGAGATCATATTTCATTAATTATTTTCTTTGCAACTGTGAGAATGCGGGAACGTTTGGGTTAAATCGTGTGGTATACTTGATTGGGTTGGTATGGGTTGGTCTATGGAAAAAGAACTCATCGGCATGTTTGGCTTAGTTTACTGCGAGTGGGACATACATGTATGGTAGAGTGAAATTCCCATTAGCCTGTGCAATTGCAAGGCCTTTTGCTTGTCTGAAATTGTAACGCTTTAGAAACATGCGAATCAAAACTTGGAGTATAACCATGTTAACCACGTTCTTCATACAATAAGCCTCAACTAAGAAATTCAAACTGAAAGGTAAGAAGCGGCGACTCCAAAGAAATCAGTATATAATGTGTTCATGTCACTTAAAAAGCACCCTTCCCGGCCTCTGCAAGTTCGACAAAGTGTCGACTCCCGTGATCAATGTTATCCCGCTAGGAAGGTGACGATCCTGCACTCTTGTTCGTTTGTCAGTGAAGGGAGGTCTAGAGCTATCGCACTTCAGGATGCCGGCAGTAGGCGTTGAGGGACCTGTATCACTCTAGGGAGGGTGATTTGCATTCGTCATGTAAGCCGACATAGGTAAGGGAGTGTCACAATCACTGGTGCATCTCGCAGGCTAGCGCTGAAAATGTCCTGCACAAACCGCACACACCGCACACTAGTTGCTACCTGGCGTAAGTATGAGCTTAGACCATAAGGACCAAAAAAGCTTTAGACGCCAAACATTTAAGCGATGCCCGCGGGGCTTACGCGTTTGTAACAGTTTACTCCACGTCCGCTAAGCAACAGCATAAAATTCATTTACTATGGGATCGTCAAGCGCGGGCACAGGTTCATCTAGATGTCAAGGGGAGGCAGCACCACTTGATACTCATCACTGGTTTTGATAGCCATCGTTCAGTCAGTAATGGTAATGGTGGCCGTGGTGGTAATAGTAGTGGTCGTGATCGTAATCGTAGTGGCCATGGTAGTAGTCATGATGTTTGGATTTCTTGGATTTCTTGGATTTCTTGGATTTCTTGGATTCCTTCGATTTCTTCGACTTCTTCGATCGCATTGACACAAGATCCCCGGGTAGGTCACTATCGATGCCGGTAGAGACAACATCACGGTCTGTGGGATTTTCATGAGACGTGCTCAATGATATCTGGTTACCACGGATATTCTCCGAAGCTTCCGAGTCGGCACTGAGACTGTGAGCATCATCATCAATGCCGAGAGGAGCTGCGTTGAGCGAGCAAAACAAGAAGATTGCGAGAAGAACGTAAAGAATTGAACTCATTTTTGATTTTTTGGCTCACAGACAGGACAAGCGGGGATTCGTTGTACCAGTTGAGGCAATTGTAGAAGCAATTTGTTGATACAAGGGAACTGTGAGGCATCAATGCAAAGAAAATCGTGAGGGGGCTTTATATAGACAAAAAGGGAGTTACATGTAGTAGAGGATAGGTCCTTATGATTTTTACAAGACAACAAATGCATACAGCGATAGTGGCAACGGGATTAAGTTTTCTGATGGACCTACGCTTGGATATCGCCAAGGTTTTCTCAAGGTCCCAAGGTTTTTCGTAACGAGCCCTCTGGGATTTCAAAAAATATTCTGGACTTGCAGGTTCGGTATACTATAATGGCAGTGGTTTTGAGAGGTGAAGTGAAGGCTAGAAGAGAATCTCGAAGGGATCACAGTTAGGGTCGGTGATATTGTTATCATCGGGGGAGTGCGAAACTAGCAGGGGCATAAGATGTGGGAGAGGGGCGACAAAGGCGTCAAATAGCTCACTCCATGTATTTGAGCGTGCTCGTGAGTTTGTACTGCAGATTTGCACATTATACATAATACAGTAGAGAGGGAGAAAGGTTTCGGTGTTTTACTCGTGGAAGATATATTCGATCTATCCTAAAGTTTTCAAGACAACCACAATCGACTCAAAAAGGTATGCCGACACAGCAATGGGGGAGGAAATAGAATAGTGTCGAGAAGAATAACGAGGTGGATGTTCCTGTTTATTTTGTGGGAGATTTGTTTCAGTGTTCAATTTACGGCAGGCGGTACCCCTTTCCATGGCATTGATGAAGAAAATCATTGATTCCTTCCATAATTAAATTTCTCCATCAATATGATAATGGGGGGAATTTTTGGGTTATTTTAATGCATGGAAAATGTGGTCGGTTATATCCACGCGGCTAATGCGTTATGTGGGATAAGTCGTCGCTGATAGGTAACACTACAGTACATGACCTTCCTTACAGAGCCGGCTCAATGCCGGCGAGCAGGCATGCCGCGTTGGACATGACGGCCGCAGCAGCGTGCCTTTGGGTCAGCACCGCTCTAACCATCCCATAGGTCTCCATCGCTCGAACGGCCACGTTCCGCGCGACATCGGTTAGCACCGCGTACGCGTCTGGGTGCCAGCCTCCAAGGGTGGATATTGGGATAGGCACAAGCCTCCCTCTAGTAGCAGTCGCGAGCAGTGGTTCATTCCTTCTACGTTTGGCGGAGATGGCTGTGTTGAGGGAGGTGAGTGGGTTGAAAGTACGCACTCTCCTATTGGAGGGCGCAAGAGGATTGACGAACGTGACGTCAAAAAAGTCCGTTCCTCCGTTGCTACCCATTGCCTCGATATCCGGCCTTGTGCGGTGAAGCCCCTGCCGCCGCTCGATAGCCGGATGACGGGCTGCCTTCTGGAGGTCTTGGGCGAGGAGGACGACTTGACGGTCGTGTCGTCGGGTGCGGTGCCCACCATGCAGACAGTGCATGAGGTGATCCCCGTGGCAGTCGAGGACCTCGGGGCAGTTTGGGCGTGGGCACGGCGTGTCTGGGGCGAAGAGCGGGACTTGGAGGTAGTACTGGAGCCACACTGAGAACTCACGGGCGTCAATATTGGTCATATGATAATGTATCTGGTCAAGAACAGCAGTGGATACTGAATGCATGAAAAGTTCTTTGCACACAATCATGTCAGATATTGCATTCGCTTTAACCGTTTCTGAGCAGTTTAGCTTCACGTTATTGCAGTAGATACTGAACGCATTAAACTTCTTCTCTTCTTTTCTTGCATTGTGTCGCGCAAAAAGATACGTTTTCCATTGTTAAAATTTCATGTCGCTGTAGATACTATCGGAAATCGGTACACCTCATACAGAAGCATTCACAGTTGCACCTGTTGTACTGAAGCTGGAGAATGAGAATATTTGACGACCTCTTACCAAGCACTTTTGTTCACGTACGTACAAGGCGGAATTTTTCGTACGTACATCCACGCAAGTTGACTGCGTATCAGCCTTCTTATCTGTTACAGTAACTGAACCCCTCGTGTTCCCCTTTTGTTCCCCGTAATTGTTTTCATACTTTCTTTAAAGTATACCAACCTTAGACTTTGAACCGCCTCTTCCCTCCTATAAATAATTACTTTATGACAATAACTGACGCCATTTTTCACTACTGATACTGCTGTGAAGGTGTAGATATAAATGCCGAAGTCCATGGAGAACTAAAGCTAAAGTGGGGAAAGGGGGGGTTTCTTTACTGGGATGTACTGTATGGATTGGCTGAAACCCATTTTGAGTCGTAAATGTGAATGTCATATTCAATACATGTACCGATGGTCGAAGCAATGTACAAATCATTGCTGTCGAATGCTAGCACCAGCAACACCAGCAACAGTTATGAATGAAAATTAAAAACTGTGCTCAAAAACAGCCAAAAATCCTTTAGAGCAGAAGAGGAACAGTTCTTTAGGGTACCGAAAAGGTTTAAGTCCCGAGAGTCGTTACTATTTTTCCGTAACGGTAACTGCCTTCTCGGCGTATTTCACCGCCGTATCCGACTCGGTTTTCTGAGAGCGAGCAACCATTCTACCAACGGCTTGAGCAAACAACTGCAAATTGTCTCCGCAAACGGCGAGTGATGTGTGAAAAATTTCCTTGTTGTCTTCTGTGTAGATGATGGGGTACAACAGGCAAGCTGTAAGACAACGAACAAGGCGAACGGTTAAAGGCACTCATGCAAAGGCACGCTATAGCAGCCGTCATGTCCAATGCGGCCTGCTTAATGGCAGGCCTTAAATGGGCCTTTAAGGAGCATAGTTCCTCCCCAATGCTGTGTCGAAACCTGTCGCGCCTGCATTATTTGAAGACAAAATGCAAAACAGGAAACGAAGTCGCGGAGCTCCTGTTGAGGGGAGGAACTGCGACGGGAAGCAACGAAGGAAGCAAGGCGGCGGAAAAAACCCTTGCCGTCGTCGCCCAAGGCGCCATAGATATCAATCCCGACGGGGAGAGGAGGATATCGTTTTGGTTGCAGTAAGTGCCGTAATGACGATGTTTCTCGCGCTCTGCGAGTGTTGCGGCAGCGCCTGCGCTAACTGTACTTGGCGGAATGTGGCGGCGTGCGGAGGGGTGGGCAACAGTAACGTCGACGGCGATATCGGCACTGTGAAGCCCGTATGCAGCGGGTATGTAAATGTCCATTCGTAGCGCTGGGACTCCGAATGCCCAGATGGGTTGGGAACCTGGTAGAGGAGCGGATGTTCGACGAGGGCGACGATCCCAACTTCCTTGCAGTAGCGGGCAAGAACGTTGCGGAGGATGTGATGACGACGAGTCATTCTGTCTTCGTATTTGCAGGTCAACGCGTTTTGACCACTTGGATCTAAGACGGGTGCGATGTTGGTCGAGCGGCGGGAGCAGACCGGACAGCGAGTAGATCCAGGGAATAGCGCGATGCCGAGAAGTAGAGCCAGAGCGACTTTCCACGTAGAAGAGGACATGTACGTAGCGCGGTGGGGGTGAGGAAGCGAAGAGAAAACAGACGAGGCGGAGGACGTGCGCACGGAGAGGAGCCGTGCTCGGTCGTGGGCTGCAGCGGACGAGAACAAACTATCGGACTTCGATAGCATGAGTTCAGTTGTGATTGCAGACTGGAGCCTTTCGCCGGGGACCGGCGATGAACAACGCTCGAAAAGAGCCGTATCTGTAAGCGACGAAGACAGCTGCGGGTGGCGGGAGGATAAGAGCGAGATGGCGGACCGAGGGATCTCTTTCAAGTGGCGGTCCTCGGAAAGAGTGAGCAGGTCGGAAAAGTCCAAAAGAATCAATTACAGATGCTGCGTAAGCAGCCTTGGTAATGTCTAGGGTTTACAAAGGAAAATGTGCAACTTACAAATATAGTAATAATATTCTTTACTCGTGATGTTTCTAGAGTGTACACTCACTGACCGACTATTGCAAAATAATTGGGATAGGTAGATCCAAATAATAATAAATAGTTCCAACTTGAATAAATAAATAAATGCCACAATCGGACTTAGAATGAATAGTGAATAGAAAACCAAATTTAATAATATCTGATCGAGGGGGATATTTCCATAGCCCGAGGATGTAAAGATATTTCTAACAACCTAGACTACTTATACTCTACACCAGGGTGAACCTGCTACAAAAAATCAGGTGAGCCGTTCAATAATTTTGGTAGACATAATTTAGGCTCAGCAATAATTATTGCAGTATTTTCCAGGTAAGCAATCATCCAGATAATAATTTGTTGGTAGCATAAATGTAGTAATTGTAGCCTGTATAATATAAAAACCCAACTGTAGGACATAAAAATTATTTCACACTGAATTCAGCATAAAATAGTGCCAGTGTAAAATAGATAAAATTATTCCTTGATGATTCATAATAAATATAAATTGTGGGCCTCAATAAAAATATTGCTCCACAATTCATCATCAATGTAGGACACCGGGATAGAGATTAAAATATTTGGTCAATTTTCACAACTATTGAGTTAAGAACTAACTGGATGGTCAACATCGGTCACGTGCGGCGGGGTACTGGAAATGATGGCCATAGCCACTGAGGACCACAGAACACAGCTGAGACGCTGATAGATTCGCGAGTGAATACTGGCATCAGAGGTGTGATATCTGGTCGCAATCCGCGGAATGAACGTTTCCAGAAACAGAGCAGTGGTCGGGGACGCCGCTCCAAGGGAGTCGAGAGCAAGTGGTTGGAAGCAGAAATTCGGCTGGCGAGACGGGTTTTCAGATGGTGGTACAAGGCGGCTGGAGAGCTTACGCTCAAGGTCCTGGACCTTGTTGCGGCAAGCTTGAGTGGCGGCGCCTGCGGAGGCTTGCGTTGCTTTCGTGACACAGGCCTGTTTGAACGGCGAAGCAATAGTAACGTCACAGGCAATCGGCCTTTTCCTGAGGCCGATGGCAGGGGCCGGAGGTTGCACGAGGAGGTCAGCAGGCCTAAGAACAGTTCCAGGAATTAGCTTACAAATATGGGTGTGATTTTGGCCTTGTTTCCTACGAATGAGAATGCATTATAGTAGGGGCACAGGTTGCGGCCTGCAGTATTTTGTAGCTCTACGGGTCTTTACGGTATAAGTCGTATGGTACACGTCGCATACTGTAAAGACCGCCAGATTATAGAATACTGTATAGCCCTGGAGCATTTCTCGAGGAAGACATCATTTCCTTTGCGATGGTACGCCGCACTGGTGGTCTCATCTAACGCGGGCTGTTTGTGGTCTGATCTCCCCACGTCTTTCTAGATCCAATGAAGACGTCTATCATCTTCTTTGTTACACAACGCCCTCCTCACAAACCCTTCGGTTCTCAGCCTTCCGAGCCATCACAGGTCCCAAGGTGTTGCTGTCCTATTGGCGTTACTCAAGGTCGCCCACTTCGAGAATTCGTCGCTTTCGTCGTCGCATTTTGGAAGCACCGCACTTACACCGGGAGTTTTTCAACCCGTTGCTTTCTCGGCTTGCCGAGATTTCATTGGGGGATTTTCTTCCGTCCCTTTTGCTAGAGTAGGCATCGGTTAAGCCCTTGCCAGGTTGTGTCCGTTTAGCGGGTCCACTTATATCTTCAAATAAAGGTCCCAGTTCCCCCGAGGCAAGGAAGGGGACAACAGCTAATGTGTCTACAAACTTTTATCTTTAAGTTTATCGAATATCTCATCTAGTACGGAAATTTTAGTTCTTCCGCTCGTATGGACACAGTATAGAACCCCTTTTGATCTCATAGCCCTCGCCACATAACGAGTGACCCCTTTCCGCTTTCAATAATGATTCCTCTCCCAGTTGCACCCACAGCAAACACACTCCCTATTTCCCCGATTTCAAAAACATACCCGTTCTTGTGCTTGGTATGGGTTTCTTCTACTGGCTTTTGTGGCCCTTTATGTTTTTAAATAAAAATTAATTGTATACAGTAGATCTGAAACGATTTACTTTTTTTTGAATTTTTGTCGTTAGCAATGTCGTACAAAATGATGGCTCACGTGGCTACGACTTATCCCGCATACTGTAACGCATTAGCCGCGTGGATACTGTATAACCGACCACATCTTCCATGCATTAAAATACCCAAAAATTTCTCCGTGGCTAGATAAGACCCGGTTCACTCAAGTGTAAAATAGCCGTCCTGCATCCCTAATCAGTAAAGCACCCCAAAAATCCCCCCTCAAGTGTAAAATGCTACTGGTGTGGTGAACATTTATTTATTCTCCTGACTAAAAGCCGCCTAGAGGGCTACGTTGTCAGGGTACTGGTGGCATTGCACGGGAATACAGTTAACTCCGTTATAGAGACATTTGGAAACTTGAGAAGGATCTTTCCTCATTACTTATTTTGAGTGCACAACATTTCAAAATGGTTAACTCGTTGAGTTCATCATTTCAGTGTGAGCAGAAGAGTGAACCATCGACGACAGTTAATGCATTAGATATGTACTCATGAGAGGGGTAAAGGTTTGGGTGTTTTACTCTTGGGAAATATATGCAATCTATGCTGCAGTTTTTCAGGCAACCACAGTCGACTCAAAAGGGCATGCCGACACAGCATTGGGGAGGAACTATGCTCCCTAAAGGCCCATTTAAGGCCTGCCATTAAGCAGGCCGCATTGGACATGACGGCTGCTATAGCGTGCCTTTGCATGAGTGCCTTTAACCGTTCGCCTTGTTCGTTGTCTTACAGCTTGCCTGTTGTACCCCATCATCTACACAGAAGACAACAAGGAAATTTTTCACACATCACTCGCCGTTTGCGGAGACAATTTGCAGTTGTTTGCTCAAGCCGTTGGTAGAATGGTTGCTCGCTCTCAGAAAACCGAGTCGGATACGGCGGTGAAATACGCCGAGAAGGCAGTTACCGTTACGGAAAAATAGTAACGACTCTCGGGACTTAAACCTTTTCGGTACCCTAAAGAACTGTTCCTCTTCTGCTCTAAAGGATTTTTGGCTGTTTTTGAGCACAGTTTTAATTTTCATTCATAACTGTTGCTGGTGTTGCTGGTGCTAGCATTCGACAGCAATGATTTGTACATTGCTTCGACCATCGGTACATGTATTGAATATGACATTCACATTTACGACTCAAAATGGGTTTCAGCCAATCCATACAGTACATCCCAGTAAAGAAACCCCCCCTTTCCCCACTTTAGCTTTAGTTCTCCATGGACTTCGGCATTTATATCTACACCTTCACAGCAGTATCAGTAGTGAAAAATGGCGTCAGTTATTGTCATAAAGTAATTATTTATAGGAGGGAAGAGGCGGTTCAAAGTCTAAGGTTGGTATACTTTAAAGAAAGTATGAAAACAATTACGGGGAACAAAAGGGGAACACGAGGGGTTCAGTTACTGTAACAGATAAGAAGGCTGATACGCAGTCAACTTGCGTGGATGTACGTACGAAAAATTCCGCCTTGTACGTACGTGAACAAAAGTGCTTGGTAAGAGGTCGTCAAATATTCTCATTCTCCAGCTTCAGTACAACAGGTGCAACTGTGAATGCTTCTGTATGAGGTGTACCGATTTCCGATAGTATCTACAGCGACATGAAATTTTAACAATGGAAAACGTATCTTTTTGCGCGACACAATGCAAGAAAAGAAGAGAAGAAGTTTAATGCGTTCAGTATCTACTGCAATAACGTGAAGCTAAACTGCTCAAAAACGGTTAAAGCGAATGCAATATCTGACATGATTGTGTGCAAAGAACTTTTCATGCATTCAGTATCCACTGCTGTTCTTGACCAGATACATTATCATATGACCAATATTGACGCCCGTGAGTTCTCAGTGTGGCTCCAGTACTACCTCCAAGTCCCGCTCTTCGCCCCAGACACGCCGTGCCCACGCCCAAACTGCCCCGAGGTCCTCGACTGCCACGGGGATCACCTCATGCACTGTCTGCATGGTGGGCACCGCACCCGACGACACGACCGTCAAGTCGTCCTCCTCGCCCAAGACCTCCAGAAGGCAGCCCGTCATCCGGCTATCGAGCGGCGGCAGGGGCTTCACCGCACAAGGCCGGATATCGAGGCAATGGGTAGCAACGGAGGAACGGACTTTTTTGACGTCACGTTCGTCAATCCTCTTACGCCCTCCAATAGGAGAGTGCGTACTTTCAACCCACTCACCTCCCTCAACACAGCCATCTCCGCCAAACGTAGAAGGAATGAACCACTGCTCGCGACTGCTACTAGAGGGAGGCTTGTGCCTATCCCAATATCCACCCTTGGAGGCTGGCACCCAGACGCGTACGCGGTGCTAACCGATGTCGCGCGGAACGTGGCCGTTCGAGCGATGGAGACCTATGGGATGGTTAGAGCGGTGCTGACCCAAAGGCACGCTGCTGCGGCCGTCATGTCCAACGCGGCATGCCTGCTCGCCGGCATTGAGCCGGCTCTGTAAGGAAGGTCATGTACTGTAGTGTTACCTATCAGCGACGACTTATCCCACATAACGCATTAGCCGCGTGGATATAACCGACCACATTTTCCATGCATTAAAATAACCCAAAAATTCCCCCCATTATCATATTGATGGAGAAATTTAATTATGGAAGGAATCAATGATTTTCTTCATCAATGCCATGGAAAGGGGTACCGCCTGCCGTAAATTGAACACTGAAACAAATCTCCCACAAAATAAACAGGAACATCCACCTCGTTATTCTTCTCGACACTATTCTATTTCCTCCCCCATTGCTGTGTCGGCATACCTTTTTGAGTCGATTGTGGTTGTCTTGAAAACTTTAGGATAGATCGAATATATCTTCCACGAGTAAAACACCGAAACCTTTCTCCCTCTCTACTGTATTATGTATAATGTGCAAATCTGCAGTACAAACTCACGAGCACGCTCAAATACATGGAGTGAGCTATTTGACGCCTTTGTCGCCCCTCTCCCACATCTTATGCCCCTGCTAGTTTCGCACTCCCCCGATGATAACAATATCACCGACCCTAACTGTGATCCCTTCGAGATTCTCTTCTAGCCTTCACTTCACCTCTCAAAACCACTGCCATTATAGTATACCGAACCTGCAAGTCCAGAATATTTTTTGAAATCCCAGAGGGCTCGTTACGAAAAACCTTGGGACCTTGAGAAAACCTTGGCGATATCCAAGCGTAGGTCCATCAGAAAACTTAATCCCGTTGCCACTATCGCTGTATGCATTTGTTGTCTTGTAAAAATCATAAGGACCTATCCTCTACTACATGTAACTCCCTTTTTGTCTATATAAAGCCCCCTCACGATTTTCTTTGCATTGATGCCTCACAGTTCCCTTGTATCAACAAATTGCTTCTACAATTGCCTCAACTGGTACAACGAATCCCCGCTTGTCCTGTCTGTGAGCCAAAAAATCAAAAATGAGTTCAATTCTTTACGTTCTTCTCGCAATCTTCTTGTTTTGCTCGCTCAACGCAGCTCCTCTCGGCATTGATGATGATGCTCACAGTCTCAGTGCCGACTCGGAAGCTTCGGAGAATATCCGTGGTAACCAGATATCATTGAGCACGTCTCATGAAAATCCCACAGACCGTGATGTTGTCTCTACCGGCATCGATAGTGACCTACCCGGGGATCTTGTGTCAATGCGATCGAAGAAGTCGAAGAAATCGAAGGAATCCAAGAAATCCAAGAAATCCAAGAAATCCAAGAAATCCAAACATCATGACTACTACCATGGCCACTACGATTACGATCACGACCACTACTATTACCACCACGGCCACCATTACCATTACTGACTGAACGATGGCTATCAAAACCAGTGATGAGTATCAAGTGGTGCTGCCTCCCCTTGACATCTAGATGAACCTGTGCCCGCGCTTGACGATCCCATAGTAAATGAATTTTATGCTGTTGCTTAGCGGACGTGGAGTAAACTATTACAAACGCGTAAGCCCCGCGGGGCATCGCTGAAATGTTTGGCGTCTAAAGCTTTTTTGGCCCTTATGGTCTAAGATCATACTTACGCCAGGTAGCAACTAGTGTGCGGTGTGTGCGGTTTGTGCAGGACATTTTTAGCGCTAGCCTGCGAGATGCACCAGTGATTGTGACACTCCCTTACCTATGTCGGCTTACATGACGTATGCAAATCACCCTCCTTAGAGTGATACAGGTCCCTCAACGCCTACTGCCTGCAATCCTGAAGTGCGATAGCTCTAGACACCCTTTCACTGATAAACGAACAAGAGCGCCTCCCTGGCGGGATAACATTGACCACGGGAGTCGACACTTTGTCGAACTTGCAAAGGCCGGGAAGTTTAGCTTTTTAAGTGACATGAACACATTATATACTGATCTCTTTCGAGTCGCCGCTTCTTAACTTTCAGTTTGAATTTCTTGGTTGAGGCTTATTTATGAAGAACGTGGCTAACATGGTTATACTCCCAAGTTTTGATTCGCATGTTTCTAAAGCGTTACAATTTCAGACAAGGAAAAGGCCTTGCAGTTGCACAGGCTAATGGGAATTTCACCTACTGTACATGCATGTCCCACTCGCAGTAAACTAAACCAAACGTTTAGGCCACAACTTGAAATTGTCTATATTCCAGAGAACCTCCGTTCTCAGGGTATGTGCAGTAAGTGGTTACCCTACTGATAGTAGTCCTAGCCTGCGATTTCTCTTAGCAGGAAATTTAAGTATACCAACCCATTTAAGTAAACCCCATTTAACCAAACGTGCCGATGAGTTCTTTTTCCATGGACCAACCCATACCATCCCAATCAAGTATACCACCCTATTTAACCGAAACGTTCCCCCATTCTCACAGTTGCAAAGAAAATAATTAATGAAATATGATCTCCCAATACGAAAAAAATGGATCTTTTTCTTTATTTCTGGCGGTATCGATGGATTCACCACCCTGTCGTTCCCAAGATTGTAAACCTTCCACTATGTCCACCGTGGCAAGTTAGCCCTCTAGACGCGGGCCAAGAAGGTGATATGGGTTTCAAGCTTCATAGATAAAAGCAGAATTTTATTTAGAGTTTTAAAGAACGTCTACTCAATTCGAGCTTCAGTTGTTTTGGATCTCTATCAATGCAATGAACTATACCGCTTCATCTATTAATGTGACTTCCTAGCGATATGCAACGGCACAAACAGGTGCCCAGAGTTCCGGCTTTGTGTTCAAAAGATTAGAGAACCTCCGGGTTAGGTTTATTACAAATCTGGACAACTAAATCTGCATTAGAAGAACACCTATTCAGAATTCTATTTTGTTTCTACGTGTAGACATGGACAAGGTAGAATATCCTGCTCGCAAACTGCTACTAAGTTCCTCGTTTGAACTCCAACATTCTCTCTGTTTAACAACGTTCTTATCTGTGGTACCTCTCGCCACGAGGAGATTGCTTCCTGACGAAAAAAGACCTTCCCGCTGCCCAATTCTAGTCTCTGCCCATCCAGTTCTCTTTAATGTAAGCGCTTCGGGGGTTTTCTCACCCGGTAGTCTGAATGTTCATGAAAGGATGGGAATACAATAAAACTCAAGAGTTCATTTAAAATCAGGGTAGTTTCTGTCAAGCGAGAACCTGAATGTATTTTGTGAACGCGCGAAAATTCCTTCTCTTTCTGTTCCTTTCTATACGTTCCTATTTCTTTTCTTCGAAGAAATTTGGTGTTGTAATTGGAAAATTACGGGTGAATATTGTAAGGGGGCTTCAACGAGGATTGGCTACACTACTATAATACTATAAGCAAATCACGCAGTCACTAGAACAATTAGTTTTACGATACGTAAATTCTACGCTCGCTGGGTTTATTCTAAACTACTCTAAGCTAAGGATTTTCTACGGATGAAATGGATGTTGCGCAAGCATGGCTTGCAGTGCGGACCAAACCAGTGGAATAGGGCTCTATATATATCCGACAACTTGGAAACGGTGTCCGCTTCTCCCGTTCCTCAAGTCTTCGCTTGTTTTCCCACGATCACCAAGCTCCGGACGAATCACCCGTCTAGGTCGATATTCACAAAACCACATTCACCATGTCCAATGCTATCTCCTCTGATTCATCGCAGTCCGCCAACTATCGCTTTACACACTCGAAAACAAGGTTACAGACATCGAAGGTAAGCTTTCCAACATCCTCGCTCTTCTGGAGTCCGGGCAAGGACATTCTGCCACACCTGCCACAGCACCTGCCGCGACCGATCAGCCCTATCCTACACCCTCGGAATCGTTGCAGCCTTATGCCGAAAACAACGCAGCTGCACCTTACTACAACGGACTTCTTCGAGTCACCCTGCCGGTTCCCTCCGCTGACGCCGTTTTTGACACCTTCTCCACCCGTCAGGCTTACTTTGAAACAGAGAAGCTTCACAAGTTCCTACGCCCTTCGACCATCGCTCCTTTTTTGCAAAGCGCTTCATCCCCAAACCAGAAGGCTTGTTCGGGCGCATCAAATTTGTAGATCTACGTGACGGTTGGGAAGCCAAAGTTGTCTGGAACATCGGGAACAACTCAGAAAAAGCTCTTGCATCCGCCCATCGTGTGGCCAAAGCTCTCGCTTCGAAGGATTTCAGTGCCGCTACTGGGCGCTTCGTCGTGCGTCACAACTTCCTCGAAGCTTCTTATCATCGAGTCCTGGAAAGGGTCGACTTCTTCACTGACTCTCTCGAGTCAGGGAAATATGAGGCTGTTCTGCTATACTACTACCTCAGGGAAGACGAGCTTCCGTACTCCTCCGAGCTCTACCGCTCAACCAAGACCAATTTCGCCGAACTTCGCTCGCAAGCCTTTGCGAAGGAGTTCAATAAACAGGCCGCTCAAGGTAGTCTAGGGCGGAATAAGGGCAAACCGGGAAAGGTTAACCGCGACACTAAGTCTTGCAACTAGAAACGTCGCCATCGCGACCCTTTTCATTTATTTACATGTCCCACGTCCTTTGGCGCAACACTCAACGAGCCGCTCCCTTTTGGTCTCAAACTACCAAGGCTTCAGACTTTCTCCTAAGGGCCCTCAACTTTGGAGTCTACGAAAAATCCATCAACACCTACCTTCCTGCGACCCGTTTCGTCCTACCTCAGATTCCAATCGATCCGCAGGATCGCGAGTTCTTCGACTCAGCGATTGCAGATGCGCTTCATCGACGAAAGTACGAGGAGGTATCCCCGAAACCGCTCGTTCGCTATCCAGACGAGTCTATCACATTTCAAACGCCTTCGTGGCTACAACCGCAGACAAGCAAAGCTTGGTTATGAATCTCTCCCACCAGTCACAACTGTTCAGGGATATGAATGTTCTCATAGAGACGCTAGAAGATTTAGCATTGGAGCTCGCAGAAAGGGACTTGATGTTTTCTTTCGATATTGCAAAAGGATATCACCACTTCCGATTTCACCCAGATATCCGGAATTGGTCCCTTTTCGAAATCGAAAACAGCTATTTCCGCGGCATAGCACTCCCGTTTGGCTGTAAACCATCTCCGGCCTACTTTATCAAGATGATGAGGCCGTTCTTTCGCTACGTCAGGGAAACCCTTCGACTCCGAATCCACCCTTACATGGACGACTTCCTCATCGCAGTCTGAAGACCGTCACGCCTACGCAAAGCCCAAAAGCAAATAGATTCGCTTCTGCGCTCTTTTGGTCTACTTCGAAAGGAGGACGAAGGGAATTGGGATGGAACACGCCAAATAGAGCATCTCGGCTTCGTGATCGACACTTCGAAACTCGTGTTTGGAATATCCGCTCTCCGCATGGAAAAACTTATTGATATTGCCAAGCAATTTTTACGCCAAGCACGTCAGAACCGCCGGCTGGTCGACGGCCAGCTACTTCGTCACTTCGCAGGAGTCGCAATATCATGTTCGCTGGCAATGTCTCTCGCGCGCTTCTACACCCGGTCCATCTACGACTCCCTCAAGATGCTCAAGAACAATCTGAAGAAACGGGTCCGTTTGCTTCACGTCGCGCTATGGGATCTTCGTTACTGCACAGAGCACAGAAGATGGTATTGATTTATTCGATGGTACTGAAAGTTGTCTACTTCGCTAAATCGGATTTTTGCTGGACGAAAACCGTGATAGAGGGGCATCGCTACTTTCCTACCTCTCGGCAGTTACAACAGAGCACACAATGATCGTCCGGCCTCTCGAAATTTCTCCGCTGGTCCAACTCGCTATTGATGCATTTCAACAAAGTGATTTGGACCGAAAAATTATCGCCGATCCTGACCGCGCAATGGAGCGTCGATCTCTACCAAGCGCCGTGGCAAAAATTATATTCAGCGCTGGAATGGCTGCACAAATTTCAGACGTCGAGTTTCTACGGAACGCTTGTGCAATTTGGGTTAGCTACATCTTCTTCGAACGTGGGGAAGCTGGAGTCTCGCTTTAGCTGCAAAATATCGCCTTCTCGCGAAATTCTATCGACCTTGCTATCGCTCTCCCCAAAAAACGCCAGATTGTCGCACACACCCTATCGTTCAAGCGAAATACTCGCTATATGGATAGTTTCATCGATTTGGTTCTTCGGTACGATTCGCTACGCGGAAATAGTGGATCTCGCTCCAAATACTACTGGGCACTCCCTGAAATTCGTTTGTCTACTAGCACATGAACGATAACGGTCTGGATTCGCTCAGTATTATCTCGCTCAATGTGACCCCGCCACCTCAAGTTTCGTGTTCCTCGCATTCGCTTCGCAAGGGTGCTGTATCAGAATGTGTAGCAATCGGAGTTCAAGAGGATTGCATCTTAATTTGGGGAGATTGATCTGCGGGACGCACGGTTCGCGAATCATATCTAGATGGTCGAGTTCATTCGTGTAATGATTCGTTATTTTCCTTCAGCTACCTGCTCTGACCTCACTCTCGGAAAGAAGTACTTCGTATTTGGAATGCTCAATGTTTAATTCGGTGTTGTAATTGGAAAATTATGGGTGACTATTGTAAGGGGGCTTCAACGAGGATTGCACTACACTGCTATAATACTATAAGCAAATCACGCAGTCACTACAACAATTAGTTTTACGATACGTAAATTCTACGCTCGCTGGGTTTATTCTAAGCTATTCTAAGCTAAGGATTTTCTACGGATGAAATGGATGTTGCGCAAGCATGGCTTGCAGTGCGGACCAAACCAGTGGAATAGGGCTCTATATATATCCGACAACTTGGAAACGGTTTCCGCTTCTCCCGTTCCTTAAGTCGTCGCTTGTTCTCCGCCCTACCACGCTCCATTCATACTTCATGGACCAATCACAAGTCATCCCTGTTCTTCGCTCCATTGGTTTTATTTCTTTCAGTATTTCTTTTTCTTTACACGTGTCGAATCACAATTGTGCGTTTTTCGGTCGTTCATTATAATATGATTTGAAGTATGTCATGTTATTTGGATACTTGGATTTCTCTTTCATTCTACATCATACTTCGCATCGTTACCGCTCTCTTTTCAAGTTCGCTTGTAGGAGTATCTTTTTTTCAACATGTCAACTGAACAAGCCGCAAGCTTCCGCAAGACGGAGAATTGCTATTAGGGTGCTAAATTAGTGGTCAACCGATTTCTCGGTTCTCTGAACGAAGATCGCCACGAAAAGGCTTTAGCGTGAGATTCATGTTACAGAGACGGGCCGAACGGCCCGCGAAAGGTGGAGGCACTTGCGTACATCCAGATCCACCCTCTGTGAGAAGGATGGACACCTCAAGAATACTGTCACATCTCGTGAGGTCTCGGACTGACGATACCTCAATTTTTAGCGTAATTTGGGATGGGATGCTAGCACCCTAACCATCTCATGGAAATATTCTTTCCCTAATATTGACCCACCTAACCCTCTTAGCTTCACCATCTCTGTCGAGGCGGCTACTAACGACGTATACGAAAAGAACGCGGGTTATGTTATACGTCATGATTTTGCTGTTTTACTTTTATTTAATCTAGTGAATTTGTTTGTGTTTCTCAATTTTTAATTCGCAACGGAAAGTGGATCTTCGCTGATTACTCACTTTCCTTTTTCTTTTACGCGACGGATTTTATTTTAATTATACTGCTCTCTTATGCTCCTTTTCTCTTTTATGTGCAATTAAAATCTTCTTTGCCAGTAATATTTTAATCGTTTCGGTTCATTTAATCTTCTTCGATTCTTAATATATTTAATCATAATGAAGATCATTACACGTGGTTTTCGCCATAAATTATCCTCTTAAATGCGTCATCCACAAATGTCCACCACAAAAACAACGATCGTCTATTTTTCTTGATTCTACAAAGCTCGTCAACCTCAGGGTGATAAATCTGTTTAAATCCCTTTGGTACAGGCGAAAATTTATTTGCCGAAATCCAATATCAACTTGACAATTTTAAACCCCTTTACAGCCACAACGAACGGATTTTGACCTTCCGCCCCATTTCCAAGTCACGCCTTTTCGTCCCCTTACCGTCTCCCCTTCATTCACCTCGGGCCCAACCGAAGTATAGACCTACCTACGTCGTCAAATGAAAAATTGCCTGACAGAGTTCTTCGCTCGGCACCTGGTAGAGCTCGGAGCACAAGAGGCCGGGGGACTTGATTTGGAAAAGAATCGTGGTAAAGCTGTGGAGTGCTTCGAGGAATGAGGTGCTCTGGAAAACTCTTGTTAGACAGGAGAAAAAGAGGAGGGCGAGAAAAGTCTGTAGATGAAGAAGTGGGGATCGAGAAGTCAGTGGATGATGAGAAGATAGGTCGATCAGAACATAAGGGAGGAGAAGGAAGGCATAAGATGGAAGCGGTGGTCCCTGTCATGGATCCGGTAAGAGAGAGGTTGGGTGAGCTGGATTTTTTGGTTAAAGGGAGGGGCAATTATGAATCGTTTGCGGTTATGAATAGGGACAAAATTGGTTCCTATGATGTCTTGAGGGAAGTGTTAGAGCCTGATATGCAGGATGAGGCTGGTGAAGATTAAATTATTTTTGGTTTCTGTCAAGTATCTTTTTTCAAATGATCTGCGTCCACATAAAGTCTTTTGCTGTGCTTTCTGGTGCTCTCAGTAGTTATATCGAGATTTAAGTTTGGAAAAATTTCTATATAGGCTGAATAAATTGCTTCCAAAAGAAGACGGAAGGAAAATTAAGATTCATCTTCGAACCAAAAAATCTTTGATCAGCTTTCATGTCCCTAAGCGAGGTGGAAGGGTTTGCAACTTTAAATTTTGTCACTAGAGCAGTTACTCTCCTTTCATTTCCATTCTTCGTCCTTGTAAAGTAACTTTGACTGTAGCACTTTAGTCGCCTGCAACAACTCTCATCAAGGATAGTTAGTGGTTCCTTTTTCCGTTGACACAATTAATATCCTATCAGATTCTGTTTCTCAAAATTCAATCCAAGGTGTGCCATGAAACATTTTACTTTCTTTCTAGAACTTTATGACTTAATTTAACGCAGAGGAAAACCTCCAGAGCATCTCTACCGATTCGGGATTTCTTAAATCCACTAATCTAGACCTTCTATTCTGCCAATCGGGATATTTAGCTCTGGTCTCATATTTGTTGCAATTTGGGTCGAAATTGGACGATTAAAAATAGAAAAATATTGCAAACTCCCGAGTTTGAGCGTTTGAATGCAATAGTACAGTAAGTTTAACGTTTTTTCATCGCTGCAAGAAATAAGGAAATGTGAAAGTTTTTTCTACACCGAAAAAATCAGTCTCGGGATATATGAGATTAATCTAATTTCACGGGAAATTTTTGGACTCTTTACTTCTTGGAGGCACTAGAGACTGTTTAGAGAGCTTTTTGGAAGCATATATACTTAATGAGAACGGACAGACAGGGGAGTTCTAGTAAGTATGGTGTCAGGCCGGCTGCAATACGTTCTGCTGTGGACAAGTGGCTGCCGCAGCGTGTTGTTACATCTGTGAGTGGAGGAAAAGGACGATCCTAGGAAGGGATAGTCTAGCGAAACAGACATATTTAAACCGAAACCACACGAATACTTCGAAGAATAGAATGTAGCTGGTAGTCCAATCAGCTGGGAAGCGAAACAGACATAAATTATTTCAAATAGAATCCCCCGTTCATTTCAATCTAATTTTTGAAACGAACAAACAGTAAAACTAGAAAATATAGCCACAATGGGACCTTTGAGAAGTAGCACGATGAAAACTCGCTCTTGCCCTAATAAAATTGCTCGGACTCACAATAATTCTTTAGTTGATAGTACCCTTGGTAAGGACGAATCAGCGAGGAAGAGATTCTCAGAAAAATTATTATAAGACGGAAGTATTATAAGCAAAAAAGTGCTACTGTGGTACAGCTGTGCGAACGAAAAGAAGTGGATAAGGACGGCGGGTAAAGTTGTTACACGTGAGTCTAGAAGGGGCATGCTCTACAACCTATTATCAGTAACTTACTTAAACGAGAAGCTTATTCGTTTAGGAGCTGAATTTCAACATCGCAACTATTTGCGTACGCACTTGAAGATCTTTGCCGACATGTCTGACCTTTCCTCGAGTATGCGGCTTACTCAGCTTAAAAAGACTCTTCGCCTAGTCTTGGAGGGTCAATCACATATAATTTATACCACAAAGCTGATTTAATAGAATTTTGTGGACGAAGATGACCACAATGAAGACAAATATTCAAGGAAAATATCTAGACGCTATCTCCGTAGCCTCCATCTATCAGCCAGGAATGTAAATGATGAATCCAGTGCAAAGAGTTTTCAGATTCGCTCTTAGTGTCTCTCAGAACCTTGACTTTCACTGGCATCAATTAATACTTTCGTGTCATAATTAATAAAAACAACTCATGAATTTGGCTCATCCAACTAAGTTAAAAAGCATCTTGAAACTTCAGATACTGCACTTAACGTTGGACCTCTATCCTGATATTTTTTCTACCGATAAATTTCCAGTGCACCCCAGCCCCCCACTAATTGTGGTCAACATCCCTGCTCGTCACGTCTCCTCGGTTTTTTGACCAATATTTGCAGAGGTGACTATGTAATTTCACGTCATTGATCCTCTGCGGTCTGCGTTACCGTTAGAGTTGTCGGTTACCTCATTGATAAGATTTAAGTCCTTCCAAACGGATAAGAATTTAGCTGATTACTAACTTGATGTTCCAAAAAGTAAGTACGCGTCACTGGTACTTCACTTCGTACCATGGCTCCATACATAGGTCTTGTAGTATCAAAATTGGTTTTTATGCACTCTTCTGTAACTTTTCCAAATCACCCAGGAGTGAAGTGAAATGTGTAATACACATACTCGCCCGGAATATTCCGAAGAAAGATAGATATATATCTATAAAAAAGAGGAGACAAAACAACAAGAATGAGTCTTTGTATGATAAGAGCGGTCAGTGTAGCGCCTGAAAACATAAAACAATGCTTCTTGTGAAATTTGCAATGACTTGCGCATAGGTCCCGTCCTGAGAATTATTGGGTAGCCAAAAGATATTCTCCTTCTACTGACAGTATGCTGTGCATGATTACAGAGAACAGATAAAGAGTAGGATGCAGCAAGTTCTCTAGATAGCCGTCTCTTCCGTTTCATCGTTTACTGTGGTCGGAAGATGATCCCCTCAGGGGAATTTCTGAGCTTCTAATTGGCGTGTTTTAGTCACCAGAAGGTCCTTCTCGGATCATCATCACTGCCTCAGATGAATCATCTTCCCTACTTGCACTTTCATTTTGGCTAGGTGTAAGATGAGATTTCTGTAGCGGGTACAGCACTAGTCGACATTCCATATCCGATAGTACATTTGACCCTCTAAGATACATATCTTGATGGCCCTAAAGAAAAAAAAAGGGCGAACAATATTCAGATAAGCTTACCAAAGGTCGCCGGTAAATACTTTCGACCATATCTTCCGACAGAATAATGATATATTTTTTCCACAAAATTTGGACCTGATTCCGTAAAAATCCCATTTCCTAACGAGTACATAACTCTGAGTAAGTGTTTTTTATATTCCAGGGAACTCATTGAGCCGTTCAGCGCACGTAAATATATGCAGGGTTTAATTTAAAAATGGATGATGACATGGAGCTCGTAACAATAACGTACCAACCCATTCCCAAGCTCTTTCTTTTACAAAGACATAATTATACAGCTATGAATGATAAAGTGTCGTAGTTTCACATATTTCTGCGTGAGAAAAAACTATTTAGGTGTGTGATCGCAAAGGGTGAGGCGGATTGGGTGAGTAGCTCTCCTTAATATCTTCCTTGAGTTCGAACAAAGCTTTAATGCGGTGTTTCTCCTAGATGACAGTGCAAGAGTTTCGGCTCTTCGATTGAATGGCTAGCTAATTTATAGACTGCAGCATGAAATTTAGATGGAAAACACGAAACTTGGAGCCATCTAAAGTTTTGAGCTTGAAAATTTGAAATTTCATTTCATTCCTTTTTTAACTTTAGTTGTATTCTCCAAATTTCAGTGGCCCATAACTCGACTTTCCTTTATTCTCTCATCGACCATATATTTGCATTAACATTTCCTTACAGATTTTTTGTAGTTTCTCAGTATATTACCTCGAACGTTGAGCGACTATTTACTCTACCTTTTCGTCAATAATCGTAGATAATTTTAGTGGTTTTACCAATCGATGTCTACGGCTTTCATATTTTTCGAGACTGCCCTTTTGATTTTTCCTAACATCATTTCTGATTTCCCGTTGAAAATATGACTGTAAGCGGGAACCGTTTTCAAATAAATATATTTTCTCTCAAAAGGTGCAGAAATATCATTGACGTGACACAAAGATCGTTATCCAGGATTATCCTTTAGGCAGAACAAATGCCTCAATTATTATTTTTTTAATAGAAATTAAGGACTAACTCTACCGTAACCTCCTTAGCTGCGATTGTAAATGGCCAGCCAGTAAGGTAATCAACTTCTGTGATAATATATTTGCTTCCAAAAGACGTTTCTTTGAGTAGACCGGCAAAGTCGATTGCAAAAGTTTCAAAAAAAGCCTGAAGTCGGAAATCGCAGTTTAGTTCTGAACTTCCGGATCAGAATGAACTTTTTATGGGCGTCAAAGCTTTTGGCAAGCTTTCAAACATCCTTGTGACGGTTAGGCACCAAAATCCATCCGTAATGAATAGCTTTGTTCTTCCGAGATCCCAATGACCTAAACCATTATAATAAGTACTCAAGAACTTGGTTCTTTCTTTCAACGGGTCTGTTTGACTAGTACAGGCTTTAATGAGTCCAAAATGCTTTCCTCCACAAAAGGAATAGGCTTTCTGGTTCCTATGCACCATTTTTCTGTGCTTCATGTCTACATTTTGTAATTCGAAGTCATCCCAGAATCGAATGAGTTCTTGGAAGCCAGTCTCAAAATTTTTCATACACAATCCAGTTATTTCTGTAGCTCCAATTAAATGCTCGGGGAAACAGCTACTTGAATTCGGTGGGTTCCCGAAAGGAGGGAAGTAATTAGCTGGCTGATTATAGCGTCCGGATCTGGACACAATTTCAAACCTATAGTCTGCTAAAATTTAGAGCAACCTAGCCAACCAATGATGTATATCTTTCTCCTGAAATGCTGACTTAAGTGACTGCTGATCACTTGTGAGAATCAAGTTATCCATTGATAACAGATAAACACGAAAAATTTTCAATGCAAAAACGACTTTCAGTGCTTCCTACTCACAGACAGATTATCTTTTTCCTGTATCAGTTAAAGAGCGACTTGTGAATTTAACCTATTGTAGCCTTCTATTTTCATTTTTTGGACAAAAATGCTCCCAAATATCGATCAGATACATCTGTTTCCACTATAAATGTCTTTTTAAAATCTTTACACATGAGTTCTAGAGGATCAACCAGCTTCCTTTTAGTTTCTTTGAATGAAATTTGCATTTCTTTAGGACGGAAAATTTTCTATTCTCCGCGTTCCTGGCGTATAGAGGTACCGCTATCATGGATAAATCTTTTACAAGCCTCTGATAATACTTAAATAGACCAAAGAAGCCCCGCACTTACCACTTTTAAGTAGGGCCTGGGGCCAGGTCGATTTTTCTAGTTTTTTCCGGATAGATCTTGATTCACCCTCGATATACAGTGTGACCCAGTAGCTCCAAGGTTTCCTGCGCAAAAGAATCATTGTCGAAGTTTGATTTTCAAGGTTTATCCTGTTATTCTCTCCACTTCTGTCTTGAAATACAAAATATGCTGATCAGAAGTTTTTTGGAATACCAAAACATCATCAATATACACACTTGCAAATGAAGATCCTTTCAAAACCTTATTCGGTATTCATTAGATTTTGAATTGTGCTTTCATGAGACCGAAAGATATTACATTTAATCTGAGTGCACCAATTTTGCTGGTTAAAGTCGTTTTCCCTTACAATTTTCATCTTAAGGAGTCTGCCAATAGCCAATGTATAGGTCAATTTATTTAAAATATCGCTCCATCTTCAAATATTCGAGAATTTCCTTCATATTTGTAATTTAAATCGATCTGGTACCATTCTTTGGTGTAGTTGTCGGTAGTCAACGCAAAATCGAGCTTTTTCATCGTTTGTTGTCGTAGGCTTGACAGTTAATGAGCATGGTTACTAGAGTGGTATATTACTAATATTTTGCGAAATAAACTGTTCATATTTTGGCGGCTAACGTCTAGGTCTGTGGTAAATTGGTTGAGTATCTGTAATTTCATAGAAGTGAGTTACCGCTATAATTGCTTGTCGTAAATCCGAGACGTTCCATGCAACTACTTCGGAATATTTGAGTATCCCAGATATTTTCTTTTCCAGGGTAGAGGGGCTGTGTTTCAGTTTTTCATCAATATCCGCAATCCTTCGAGCTTTTCTCCGGTGACTTTTCCAGTCACCGTTTTTATGAACCGCTGCGGTTTCGTCGACATTTTCGGATTTGATCGACACCAAATCGTCAACTCCCACGGATGAATAGTCACCTAATTATTCAGTGCTCCCCTAGCACAGTTAGTTCTGAAATTAGGCCTACTCTTGACATTTTTATTAACATGATTTATAATTTGAAACCTTTTCAGTTTCAATGGAATCAACTTTATCATTCAGTAGAGCCCTCTGTCAGTTAGGTTGTAAGTTCTCTCACCTGGTAGTATGAATGATTAAAAGATTGGAATACATTAAAACCCAAGAGTGAAAATTGAAAAATTTTTTAAAAGTATTGTAAAACCATTTAATTTGATTTCTATATCGAATACAGTGACGAAAAGTTGTGGAACAATACTTTACCAGAGGCCAACAATGTTTGTTTATTTTAGATCATCGGAAAATAATTTTATATATTTTCACTGGCCCATTTCTTATACTGTATAACACGTGAAACAATTTTTATGTTTGCCCTTTGTTTTTTAAACTCTGCAGTTATAATTACTGGTATTGTATTGCCAGCGAATGACCCTTTGGATTAAGACTCACCTGTAGAATAATTCTATAATTGTTTTAGAGCATGAATTTGGTCCACAATTATACTGCTGGAATCACCTGTGATTCTTTTATCTCTGATCTACAGTATAAATAGTCTTAGGCTGTTAGAAATTTTATAAAATAAAATATTATTACAAAAATAACTAGAAACTCTCGGAATGTCGAACTATCCCAGCGGTCAATAAATATTATGTTTATTCTTATTACTATTCTCAGTTTTATTGAAGTAATTTTATCATTCATTTATTTGGAATTATCTATTTTGAATCTACTCATTTTATTTAATTTTTACAATTACGGGCCCAGATCGCATTAATATCCCTTCAAGGCCGAAATTTATTAGGATCTCCGGGCAGCTCCCTAGAAGGACGGCAAATATTTTTCAAGAGAATTATTTTGATGCTGTTCAAAAATGAAGAAGATGATGATGATTTATTTCCAGTATTAAACTCTAATAAGGTTCCTAAGGCGTTAAAAGGTCTAGCTCTTCAATCCCAATTACATTGCAGAGCTCTCAACATTGCTAAGAAAATTAAAGACGCAAGAATTCAGTCTGAAAATGGTTCATTAGTGATTGCTAACGCTATTCATAAGGTGGATCCTCTATCGTCAAGATCAGATACATTCCAAAAATTTCTAGATCTATCACACACTACTGGAGGCGATAATGAGTCTTTTAAATTTTTCGAATCCCGGTTTGATGCACAAATTTCCACATTCCATTCTTCTATTGGTACTTCTAAATTATCTAAAGCTCTGGTATCATATTTGCTGTTGGCGAATTCGAAAATTGATTCCAATTAGCGCGTATTTATCCTGGCTCCACCTTCTCCAAAGCATGATGGAGAAGCAGGTATGGAGAACGGAAGAAATCTCGGACTAATTGAATATTCGGAAATATAATCAATTATTCGGGCATGTGATAAGCCTAAAAACTTAAGCCAAATCCATGGAAATTCGCAAAATATATATATCAGCAAGTCAATCAAATATTTACATAAAGGAAAGAAACCATCTAGGAAAAAATATCAAGCATAAACTACCCCCTAATAATTTGATCCACTGAAAGAAAAATTCTACTTGCGACGAATGTGAAGATCTTTGACATTGGGCCTACAAAAAAGAGGGGTGTAAGGGTATGGAAAATTATTATTTAAAGGTTCTCCATCGAAAATTGAAAACACAGAAAATTTTAAACACAAAAAAACTAGTTCCGTAAAATTTCGCATGACTAAAACAATACTTAATTCACCACCGAACAATTTTTGTCTAGGTCCATTGCTTGACAAAGGAGCACTGTACATTGCGATAGGTGTTATTGATCTAAGAATATTTTCTAAATATATTATCCCCGACTGGGACGGAACTCTGCATAATCTCCCTGAATCTGTACGAGATACATCCTCCCGGCAATATGGAAATGGTTTCAGGGTTTTACGGACTCAGTTACCAAGTTTTCAGTTGGAACGAAAGTATCCTCCTTAAATATGGAAGATTGTATTAATTCCTTCGAAACTCTATTGATAACGCCATTTTGGACCCCTTAAATATTATAGGGGATTAGGCATTTAAGAAGACATTTTCAAAATTTGTCTTGAAAAAGGGATTTTTTTTCCTATTGGCTCCCGCAGACAGAAAAAATTCAATTGAGTTGAAACACAAAATATTACGATATATACATATTTATTTAAAATTCTATGACGCTTATACAAGTAAGACAAATTCGAGAACGCACGGAAAATTCTTTTTATTGGTTACTATTGGCTGCATCATATATTTAATGCAAACACTAAATGGCCGTTGCTTTCGGAATATCCATTTTTGATCTTGGTTTAAAATCTTTGGTTTATATTCCTCAATTTTTTGTGTTTTCCGAGGGGTCATTATTACTGCTTGTAGTGAAGTTAATTGATGAAATTCTTATTACTGGACCGGATAAAATTAAGGCAACATTTATTCAAGAGCTCTGGAAAATTTACAGGCTTGGTACAATTGTACACACTCCCGGATCTTTTAATTCAGTGGAGTTAAAATTGATCAGTTTAATGATTGAAAAATTAATGTATCAGCAGACGAAAAACTAAATGGACGCGAACCTCATATGCATCTAGCAATATGGGTAAACAAGCGGATGAAAAATGAATTCTTTCGAGAAATTCTCCTTTAATTCATTGAATGGTTCAATTTTGTATTTGAGCACGGATTCTTCTCCAGTATCTGCTTTTACAGCAAGTTTTTTGCAAAAAAAAGATCTAATTCCTTCTTTCGTGGTTTATCTATTCAATCTTCGATGTTCCGAAATTTTAAGTCGTTTGGTTCTACAAGTACATATCGTCGCCCTTAAATTTCGGAAAATTTTGGATTATCAGTTGATGTCTTTTTTTGATGCAGGAAAACCTGCCGGGTCTACAAAATCCGCAGCTTGCTTGTGTTGGGGAACTTCTTATTGGTTCTCTAAATTTTAATTCAATATTTCATACAATTTATTTGCATTCAAATTTATCTCAGCGTTTGATTAAATATGTTCCATCTGGTGAAATTTTGCCTGGTGGTTGAAAATATTTCTCTTTTGTCTATTTTATAGGCCATATAACATTATTCCTCATCTTATCCATATTAAGATATTAGGCCGTAAGCGGCCCGTTTTGAGTGTGAAAAGAGGGGCGCGAGGGTGGGATCAGAACCCGAGGGAGAAGCAATAGTGGCTATTCTCCCAATCTGGTGGCTTCATATATAGGCCTGCGCGGTGTACACTAAATATCAAAGTGCGTGGAATGCAACTCGCTTTGGATCCCTTTTCATATATTGGATTTGAAATCCATTTTGCATGAAAAAATCCAAGCAGTGCGGCAACTAGTTTGGAAGATAGTCGCCAAATCATGACCGGTTTGGACGAAGGTCACCAAACCATATGGAAGCTCGGTCGTTAGTGACATGGGATGCATCCCAATAGGTTCCCTCGAACGTGGTCCCTTCAAGTGCCCAATCCACGTGCAACTTGATAACAGACAAGGGTAGGCCAATTGAGGAAGCACATGACGTGGTACCCAGTATACAATTATGGACTTCGTATGTTCCACCAGCCGGCGGTTGTATACAGGCCCAATTGAGACACATTTTCAGCCTTTGTTCTTGCGTATCTGAGGTAGGCTGTGACCATCGTTGCCTCTTAATTTCAAAAAATAAATTAGGGCTATTCTGCGGCTTAATTGGATGCGGTACCAGGCCCCCAACAATTCCGAAGGATAATTGTGGTTGAACTCTTTGGAACGCTCCCTTTTACGTCTAGCTGCTTCTTCTGTTTTGATTTCCAACCCGACACAATTGCGGGAATTGCATACACCACGGCGGATTCTGACAACTCATGGATCCACTCCAACTTAAAACTGGCGGTCAGTGCAGGTCAGCCAAATGCATAATACTGTAAGATGACAGCATCGCACGCTCTGACGAGCGCGTAATCCCTTATCCGAGGGAAATATATGCCGCACGATAAGATGCTCTGTACATGGTCCAAGGCCATGGGGACTCTTGGTATTTTTCTAGTGACCGTACCGAGTTTTCTAATGAACCCTTCCATGGCCATGTTCACTCTAGAGCCAGTAGCTGGAGGCGTGAGAACTAGTGCCCTGTAACTTGAGCTAACTGTTGGTACATAGTTCCCGATAGAACCAGCACCAATCTTTCGTTCGCCATATAAGCACCCAACATATCCTACAATATCTAACTTTTTCGATGCGAACGCGTTTCGATGATACTCATCATAGGACTTGATAAACTTATGCCATTGGGCGTCGTAAAATCGCAACGTGATATTCTCCCTCCCTGCAGTCACTAGGTCAGCTCCGCTTTGGAGCGATAGTGCTGCGGAACCTCCAGACTACTCCATGATATGGCGTGTAGCCTGTTCTTCTATACCACGCAGTCGCTCCTTGGCTGTAGTGAACGCACGCAATTATCCAGCTTTGAACGGATTGTAGGCATCATTTGATGTATTTGGGTTGCATTTTCAGCAACCATCGGCCACCATCGGCGCGTAGGCCAGAACGTCAGTAGCACAACTCCGTCTAATTTTTCTTTCTTTGCATTTATTAAGGCCAAGGAGATTAATTCTAGATGCAGTCATACATGTGTCCTTGGCCCCCACTCTCGAATTCATTCCGCCTTTAACATACCTTTCCATTTGCTTTCCGCTATGTGGTCTGTCTTAAAAGGGTATGAGTCTATGATACTCCGCCTCCTTGAGAGAAGGTCCGTGTGCAATGTCAATGCGGAAGGGATGTAATGGGCCTCTAATCGCAGTCCTTGTTGCCATAATTCCGCCCGAAGTTTTTAGACCTCCCTCATCAACGTTCTGGACTTTGACACCATGCGACACATGTTGTCCGTGTATAGCTTGACAAACTCGCCCTTTCGACCCTCAATTTCAGTCTTGAAACCTCGCAGTGATTCTCGGGCCGTCTGGAGTTCCTATGTTACATGATATAGTGTCCGAATAGTCTCGTCCCAGTAACCCGATACTTCCCATGTGCCTTCGCTCCCTTCTTTGGATTCCTCTGAAGAAAAAGTTATCCCCCAGTCCCAGGGAGGCGCATCTGTGTGCATGGAGGCGGCTATCTGGCGTTCCAAGTGTTGAATGTGGCGGATATTTAGTCGGTCTCTCAGGCCTTTCCAACATATGATAGCGCGAATCGCTGCACCTCGGCCAAGCGTCCTTCAACTTCTGCAACTTCTAATCGACTCCTATATGGCCCTGAAGTGGAAGCGCGTGTCCGGGAAAGCTGCTCTCAAGCTTTGACATACTCCTGCGAATGACTTCAATTTCATGGTGTCGGCCTGTCTCCGATTTTTACGAGTCATCCAAACCAATACCTGTTCTTCCCTTCCTAATTCCCAGACGTTACTCTCCTGAAACATAAAAATCATTCTCTTGGTTTCTATAATCAGCCCTAGTTGTTCGAGCCGGAAGGTGCCATTCCAAGGGCGCCTTTGCCTAGGTGTATACGCAGGCTATACCGGTCTATTAAACAGCGTATTATATTTGTGGCCCTTCTTCAATCTGACGCGATAGGGCTTTGGCTCTTCTCCGGGCATATTAGAATTTCATCGATTTAATCTAGATTTGTCTAACCGAATCGATTCCTGAGGTGTGCCAAGACAGGAATCGTCAGCCTAACGAACGAGTAGCCACTGAGCCTCCAGCCAAAAGGCAACGCAGTACATATGGAGTAGCGGTTCCCTAATCTTACCGTAAATTACTTTCTCATTGCTGGGTGTAGACGAAATTGGTTGTAGCCCCCTTGCGGTCGAATGAAATCATCCTTTCTTTGGCAATCAGCTGATCGGCAAACGATTCCAGGGCCGATACCCTTTTGTGCCTCGGATGCCAGTGGATGGACAAGAGGTGCAGTCTAGCCACTGCACGCATCTTTCCGTTGTTGTATCGGGATATGAACTCGGTAGATATGTATTGCTGTCGCTTTATCTCTTCCCGGGACAGCTCCCTCCAGACACGCTCTTGCAGTCTCTTTTCTATTGTCATTTCGGCGGAATCCGTCTCCTCTTTTGTCCAGCAAGCATGCTTGACAGATAACTGTTGGAATTGGGGGATAGGAACCTCCGAAAAATCTAATACTCTGTAGCGCAATGCCTCTGACTCCCGCTTGTCACATCCTAACCCTGATTTCTATTGATTTTCTGCCTTGCGAGGGCCTGACCATGACCAACTGGCTATTCATTTGTATCCAGTTGGCGGGCGTCAACAGTAACTCCCCCTTTTTTTGCTTGACCGTCACGCAGGATTTTATGTAAATTTCACTATCCGCAGCCGGCTCCCCCTCTCTTTTAGTCGCCCGTCGCGTTATCGGTCCGCTAAGATTTCTCCTTGATGGTGTTTCTAGTCAGATGCTGGTATTTTTAGAGGACTTTTATCCTTCTTGGACAAGGTACTGGTACCATGTTTAGCAATATTCTTATTGCTATGCTTCGAAGTGTGTGGTGCGCTTCCATTGGAACTTCCAATATTACCGCAGGCCTTCTTGCTCCCAAGAATTTTAGTCTCTGCCATAACATCTTTTGTGACCATAGATCTCTGGTGCTTTCTATAACTCGTATGCATCCGCGTCGAGGTTCTCTCCAGATGGTCAGCAGCGGCAGTGTCTAAGGCTCTGTATGATAAGTAGTCCCTTCTTTCTTTTAACCGCTCATAAGTTGTTTTCATGCACTTCGAAACGATTTGGAACAGCTCATCGAGAGTTTTTTTTGCACCACGCTCGCTGAAGATAGTTCCTTTGCTAGATTGAACACCAGCATGGCACGCTCATGCCATACGCCGGCGTAAATAAGCATCGCGGCCTCCTGAAGTTCTGGGCAATAGGGAGGTTTATTACTGCTTTCTCCGCCCACTCCTGGTTCCAATTGACTTCCTTTAGATTGAGGGGCGCTGTACAGTGTGTAGGTAACCCAATCAGAAACTTGGAGGCAGCTTTCACGCGCGCGCGCGAGGCAAAATTTTTTCTTCGCTGTCTTCTGAATTGAACATACTGTAGTTCCTTACCATTTACGAATTTACTTGTACCTACAGTCTTCGCCCGTCCTCTTTTACTTTACTCAGCCCCAAAGAGAAAATACGCGCTTACTATTCCTGTAGTCCTCTCCAAATTCAAGGCCGTTCTAAGTAGATATTTTAATACTGTATCCACTCCTCTGAATCGATCTGAAATAAAGTTCTTCTTCCCTTTTTGCTTACCACCTTCTCCAAATTCATTTCTTCTGAGAAAAAGGGCGCAAATGAACTACTTCAAATTCCCTTTTTGATTTATTTTATCCCTTTCAAATCTATAGAGTGCGCCCCCGAGAGCCTATTGAGACCCCTTTATTCCATGTTTCAAAACCCCCCGATCATCCTACTCACTATCCCTCTACTCCTACCCATTCCAAACACCCTCAATCGCCTGCAACTCCCTAAATTCCACCAAAATGAAAAATTTGTGCCCCCCCAGCTCTATTTCCGAAACTCGCCACCCTCGCCTCCTAAACTCAATTCCCCTAATCCCTTTCGGCCCTACTGACCGTGATGAATACATCCGCCGGCAAACCAAGGAAAGTTGATCGAGTTCGTTCGTCGTTTGCTCATCGAAGATGAGGAGGAGGAGGTAGGTAAGGAGCAGGAGAGGGAAGTCGAGGATGGAGCTGGGGAGATTTTTGAGAAGTAGGCGGCCTCGGGATTGGTTTACGAGAATGAGAGCAGGGAGGATGACGAGGAGGATGACGAGTAGGATGATGGAGAGGAACACGTGGAAATTGTTGGAATGGTGGGGCAGGGGCTAGATACTATGGACCAGGTGGTCCCGACGGTGGAACCGGATGGGGGCATCCGTAGTGTTTTACATATCTCCCAAGAGGACATAGAGAATTATAAGCCGTTCGCAGATATTTTTGGGGACTGTTTGGATGGTATGGATATTTGGATGATTTGATTGGATCAAGTGTAGGGAATTGTAATTGTAAGGACTAGAATCATTTTCGCGTCTATATAGAATCTTTGAAGTATCTTTCAATATGTTCAAATTATTTTTGGGGGACTCTCACGTCCACAGAAATTATTTTTATAAACTTTTTGATATTTAATATGGCTTTACCAAGACGTAAGGGGTAGCAAAAATTCTATATAAGCCGAATAAACTGCTTCCTCAGAGCGAGGTCAGACAAGTTGGCAGACAACTTCTAGTCAAGTCCCAAGTAGTTAGGAAGTTGAGAGTCAACTTCAGACCCAGTAAGCGTTCCTGCTACTTTTTGTTAGCGACGTTAGGTGGTAGAACCTACTCCTTCTGAAAATACTTGTAGACCCTTCATCCCTCATCCATATATACCATTTCCTGATCCCGCAACTACACTATGGTAGCACTCTTGTCGCTTGAAACACCTCAGTTTTGAGAAAGTGAGCGTCAAATACCTCTTTTCCGCCGTTTTACCGCTATCAGCAGCATAGCGAGAATAGTCACTCTCGTCTTCCTCCTCGACACTTGGCCTAGAAGCCATTGACTCAGCTGCTCGGCGGGTCTCATCTACGAGATAGACAGCTGATGGATATGCAGACATTCCAACAACTCTTGCGATGAGCTTTTCAGCGTCAATGCTGGGCTCTTCAACAACGGCCTTCTGCGTTGATTCCCTAAAAGCCAGCCTTTCGTCAAGAGATTTAATCCTCTCCGAGTCATCCATGTCCCAGTTCTGCGACTTGGATAAGCTTTGCGCGGTATCTGTCATTTAGGTGGATCGATATGCCCTTGTGAGACGTTCTTTGAAATGATCTCCGTGAAAATGTCACGGCGACCGAGGTCAGAGGACGAGAGAGAAGCAATAGTGGCTATCCTCGCAAAATGGTGGTTTCATGTATAGACCTGCACGGTGTGCACTAAATGTCAGATTGCGTGGAATTCAACTTGCCCGAGATATATTTTCGCACATGGGATTTTAAATCCATTTTGCAGAAGCTATTGAAAAAGTAAAAAATATTGCAGCAGCATACAGTAAGATAATCAATATTAATGTTCCCCTACATGTTTCTGTGGACTCAAAGGATTTCTTCAGCTCTCTTTCCACATGTCTTGTATCTAAAAACAAATACGTGACTGCAGATGTACAATTAGTACGGTATAATTTTGAAACAAACAAAAAAAACGAAAATGATCAGGATACCTGGCTCGATTAATCCTTCTGACCAGTTGACAAAAAAGGTAGTCCGGTTTGGGAGACCCCAAAAATTACTTTCATTTGATGTATCTGTACCCATGGATTTGAGCAAAATTTCATCTCGCGATTCATTTCAGTCAATAGGATATTATTAAATGCCATTTATATTTTTCAAAGTATAAGTGATGTGAAAATTGAAAAAATATTTTTGCAAGTATTGTAAAACTATTTAAATTGTTTTGAATATCGAATAAAGTGACGAAAATTTGCGGAACAATACTTCATCAGAGGCCAACAATTTTTATTCATTGTGAATCACCGGAAAATAATTTTATCTATACTGACTGGCCCATATTTTATACTGTATTACACGTGAAGCAAGTTTTATGCCTTCCAGTTGGTTTTTAAATTATACACTTATAATTAATGGAATTATGATGACAGCAAATTACTATTTGTATTAATGCTCATCTGGAGAATTATTCTGTAATTAACTATGCGCATGAATGTGGTCTACAAAAAATATTATACCTCTGGAATCATCTTTGAAGATTTCTTACTCCAATCTATAGTATAACTACTCCAATCTATAGTATAAATTGTCTTAGGCTCTTGGACAAATTTAGTAAGCCAGGGGCCATCGAATCATCTCCTTCGATTAATAAAGATTGGTTTCCTTTTTATTATTATTCTCAGTCCTATTCAGTTAATTTTATTATTCATTTATTTGCAATTATCAACTCTGGGTCTAGGCATTTCATTAATTTTTTAACGAAGAGTTCATTCAAACTAAGGGTATTTTTTCAAGCAAGAACTTGAAGGTATTTTTTTAACGCACAGACATTCTTTCTGTTCTTTTCCTTTCTATAGGTTCATTTTTCTTTTATGCGACTAAATTTATAACTTAAACTGATTCTTCGCTGTTTCTTCACCTTCCTTATTCTTTTACGAGACTAATTTTACTTTTCTTCACGCCGATTTTTTATGCTCCTTTTCCCTTTTTTATGTGTAATTAGCCTCTTCCTTGACAGTAATTATTTCAATCTTTTCTGTTTCATTTGATCTTTTTCGATCCTAATATGTTTATTCAAAATTAAGATTTTCATACGTTATTTTCGCCATAAATTATCCCTTTAAATGCTGCTTCAACAGGTGTCCACCACAGAAACAATAATCGTCTATTTTTTCTTGATTCTACAAGCTCTTCAACCTCTGGGTGATGAATCTTTTTAAATCCCTCGGGTGCAGGCGAAGGTTTATTTGCGGTACTCCAACATCAAGTCGACAATTTAAAACCGCTTTACAGCCACAACGGACGGAATTCTCCCTTCCCGTCCCATTTTCAAATCTCGCCCCCGTCCGCTCACCGTCCCACGCTATTTCTCTCGGGCCAAACCAACGTATAGAAATACCTCCGTCATTAAACGAGAATGTTCCTGACAGAGTTCTTCGCTTGGCATCCGGTATAGATTGGAGAGCAAGAAGAGGGGGAATATATTTGGAAAAGAGTCATGGTAAGGATGTGGAGTGCTTTGAGGATTGAGGTGCCCTGGGAAACTCCTATTAGACAGGAGAAAAAGAGGAGGAAGACAAAGAGTCCGGGGATAAAGAAGTCGTCGGGGAGTCCGGGGTTGAATGGAGGAGAGGTCGAACCAGGTAATACGGGAGGATAAGGAGGCATTGGATGTAAGAAGTGGTCCCAGTCGTGTATCCGGTTGGAGAGACGTTAGTTGAGCAGTATATTTTGGTTGAAGGGAGAGACATTCATGAATCGTTTGTGGGCATGAGTAGGGACAAAATTGTTACTAACGATATCTTTATGGAAGTGCTAGAGCCTGATATACAGGATGAGGCCTGCGAAGATTAAATTGTTTTTGATTTTTGTCAAGTATCTTTTGTCAATTGATCTCCGTCCACATGATCTTTTTCCTGTATTTTCTGGTCTTTTCAGTAGTTTTAAGGAGATTTAAGTTAGGAAAAAAGGCTACACAAGCTGAATAATTTGATTCCTCAAGAAAGCGGAAGACGAATTGATATTCTTGTGCGAACCAAAAATTCTTTGGTCAGCTTTCATGCCTCTAAGTGATGTGGGATGGTTTGCAACTTTAAATTATGTTACTAAAGCAGTCACTCTCCTTTCAGTTCCACTCCTCACTCTTTCCCATCAACTTTTACTGCAGCACTTTAGTCGCCTGCAACAACTGCCATCCCGGGTAGATGGTTGTTCCTCATTCCTTTCACACTATTTCTACTCAATCAGTTTCTTTTTCTTAAAACTCAATCCACGGTGTGTTGTAACACATTTAACTTTTTTTCCAAAGCTTCATGACTTAAATTGATGAGCACCGAAACTTTCAAAATATTTCTACTGACTCGTGATTTCTTAAATCCATTAATATAGACCTTATATTACACCAATCGTGCCTTTTATCTCTGATCTCCTATTTGCTGCAATTGGGGTCGAAATTGGGTGATTGGAAAAAGAAAAATATTGCAAGCTACCAAGTTTCAGCATTTTAAAGCAGCATTTCAGGAATATTAACGTTGTTTCATCGATGCGTGCTATACGGATGAGTGGGAGTTTAATTTACACCAAAAAATTTCATACGCGGGATATATGAGATTAATTCAGTTTGACGGGAAACGATTGGTTTCTTTACTTCTTTGAGGAACTAACGACTGTTTATAGAGAATTTGGAAGCATATCTACTCAATAAGAACGGACGGGCAGGGGAGCTCTAATAATGATGGTGTAAGGCCAGCTGTAAGAAATTCTGCCGTGGACGAACGGCTGCCGCAGCATGTTGTTGCATTTGTGAGTAGAGCAAAGTTCGATTCTGGCGAAGGGATAATCCAACGAAACAGTTGTATTAGAATCACAATCACACGAATAATTCGCCGATTAGAATGTAGCTGGTAGTCTACTCAGCTGGAAAGCAAACCAAACATAAATTGCAGAGATAGAAAGTCCCGTTCATTTAAATCCATTATTTCTGTAGCAAAAAAACTAGTAAATATAACCGAATTAGGACCTATGAAAAGTAGCACGATGAAAACGCGCTCTTGCGCAAATCAATTTGTTTGGAATCATAAATATTCTTTGGTTGAACTGTGTCCCTTGATAAGGACAAATCGGTGAGAAAGAGATTCTCAGGAAAAAATTATTCTAAGACGGAAGTATTTTTAGCAAAAAAGTGCTACTTTGGTATAGCTTTGGGAACGAAAAGAATTAGATAAGAACGGCGGATAAAGAGGTTACATGTGAGTCTATAAGGGCCAGAGTCTACCACTTATGATCATTAACTAACTAAAACGAGAAGCTTATTAGTTTAGGAGCCTAATTTCAACTTCGCAACTATTTTCGTACAAAATTGAATTTCTCTGCCAACAAGCTTGACCTTTCCTAGAGTATGCGGCTAACTCAGCTTACAGAGACTTTTCACCTAACCCTAAAGTGTCAAACACAGGTAACTGATACAATGAAGTTGATTCAATAGAATTTTATGGACGTGGATGACCGGAAGGAAGATATTTACTCAACATAAGTATCTAGGTGCTATCTGCGTAGCACTTACCTATCAAAAAGGAGTGGAATTGGTATATCCAATATATAGAGTTTTCATAATCGCACTTGGTGTCTCTGAGAACCTTGGCGTTCACTGACATCAATTACTACCAACGTGTTATAAATAATAAAAATCAGGAATTTAGCACATATAGCCAAGTTAAGAATTATCTTGCAAATTCAGATACTGTACTTAAAATTGGACCTCTGCCCTGATACTTTTTCTGCTGATAAATGTTTAGTGTACCTCAGGTCCCCCTACTTATGGCGAATGTCCTGGCTCGTCACGTCTCCTCGGGTCCCTTTTGCAATAGATGTAAAGATAAATATGGAGTTTCCCGTCACCTGTTTTCTGCGTTTTCCATTGGCGCACGTTACCTGATTGATAAGGTGTACGGAGTTTCAAACGAATAAGGATCTAGCTGATTACCAACTTGATGTTCCAAATAGTAAGTACGCGTCACTGGCACTTCACTTCGTACCATGGCTTCATGCATAGATCTTGTAGTATCAAGGTGATTTTATATGCACTCTTCTTCTGTAAACCTTCCGAATCACCCAAGAGTGAAGTAATATGTGTAATATGCATACTAACCCGGAATATTCCGAGGGAATATATATCTATAAAAAAGAAGATACGCACCAACAAGAATGAGTCTTTTTATGATAAGAGCGGTCCTTCTAGCACCTCAAAACATAAAAAGATGCTTATCGTGAAATTGGCAATGACTTGCGCGTAGGTTTCATCCTAGAAAGTATTGGGTAGCCAAAATTATATTTTCCTTCTAATGACTGTATTCTGTGCATGATTACGGAGAAAAGATGAAGAGGAAGTTTCAAAAAGTTCTCTAGATAGCCGTTCACGCCCATTTATTCGTATGCTGCGGTCGTAAGAGGGATCCTCAGGGGAATTTCTGTGCTTCTAATTAGCGTGTTGTGTTCATCAAAAGGACCTCCTCGGGTCATCATCACTGCCTCAAAAGAATCCTGCTCCCTACTTGCCCTTCAATTGTGGCGAGTTTTAAGATGGAATTCCAGTAACATGCCATATCCAGTAGTACATTTTACCCTCTAGGATAAATATGTTGATGGTACTGAAGATATAAAAACCCGGACGGGCAACAATCAGGTAAGTTTACCAAAGGTCTCTGGTAGCTACTTTCCACCATATCTTCGGACAGAGTAATGACATATTGTTTCCAAAAAGTTTGGACCTGATTCCATAAACTCCCTTTTGCAATGAGTACGTAGCTCATAGTAATAGTTGTTAATATTCTTGGGAAAGCATTGGGCCGGTCAACGTACGTAAATACAGGCAGAAGTTAGCTTAGAAATGGGTGATGACATGTAACTCGTGATAATCACGAGCCAATCCATTCCCAAGCTCTTTTTTTTACATAGGAATTATTCTATAGTTATGAATGATTACATGTCGTGGTTTCACATAGTCCTGCATGAGAAAAAATCATTCAGCTATGTAACTTTAAGGGTCCAGACGGTGTGTATGGATGGCCCTCCTTGAGCTCTTCCTGGAGTTCGATTAAAGCTTTTAATGTCAGTGTTTCTCCTCTATGACAGTGAAAGGGGTCGGGTACTTTGATTGAGAGGCTATTCAATTCATAGACTTCCACATGGAATTTCCACGCAGAAAACTACATTTGAAGCCATCTAAAAGTTTTGAGCTTGACAGTTTGAAATATTCTTTCTTTCCTTCTTTAACGTTAGGTGTAGTGTCCAATTTTCAGTGGCCCAAAACTGGACTTCCATAATTTCTTGCATCGACTATATAATTGCGTTCACATCTCCTTGTAGAGTTTTTGCAGCTTTTCAGGGTACATTATCTCGAATGTTGAGCGATCATTTACTCTTCTACTTCTATGGCAATAATCTTAAAATAGTTTTTCTGTTTTTACCAGTCTATGTCTTCGTCTTTCATAATTTTTGAGACTGCCGTTGTGGTTTTTACTTTAATTATTTAGTAATTCCGGTTGAAAATAGGACCCTCAGCGAGCTCATTTTTTAAATTGAATACATTTTTATCTCAAAAAGTGCAGAAATGTCGTTGAAGCGACACAAAGATCATTATTGACGATGATCTTTTTAGTCAAGCCAAAGCCTCAATTATTTCTTTTTGTACGAAGTTAACGACCACCACTACCGTAACCTCCCTAGTTTCAACTGCAAATGGCCAGCCAGTAAGTTAGTCAACTCTTATGGAAGACATTTGTTTCCAGAAGATGTCACTTTGAATGGACCGGCAAAGTCGATAGAAAAAGTTTCAAAAGGTCTGAATTCCAAAAGCTTAGTGTAGTTCTGTACTTCTGAATCAGAATGAACTTTTATGGGCGTCACAGCTTTTGAAAAGCTTGTAAACACCTTTCTGCATTTTGGGCCACCAAAACACTTCCGTGTAATGAATCGCTTTGTTGTTCCGAGATCCCATTGACCTAGCTAATTATAAAATGTACTAAAGAACTTGACTCTTTCTTTCAACGGTTCCGCTGGCTGTTATTGGCCTTAGTGAATCGAAAAGGCTTTCCATCACACAGAGAATAGGCCTTCTGATTCATATGCACCCATTTTCTGTGCTCTATGTCTACTTTTTGTATTTCCACGTCCTCCAAGAATTGAATGAGTTCTTGGAATTTAGTCTCAAATCTTTCATACACAATCCTGTCATTTCTGTAACTCCAATTAAATCCTCGGAGAAACAATTAATTGGATTATGTGGGTTCGCGAAAGGAGAGAAGTAATTAGCTGGCTGATTTCTGTATCTGGGTCTATACACAATTTCAAACCGATATTCTGCTAAAATTTCGAGCCACCCGGCCAACCGATGATGTAAATATTTCTCTTGTACTGCTTACTTAAGTGACTGGTTGCCGGCAGTGAGAACCAATTTTTCCATGAAAAAGAGATAAACACGAAAATTTATCAATGCAAAAACGACTGCCAGTGCTTCCTCTTCATAGACAGATTATCTCTCCCATATATCATTTAAAGTACAACTTGTGAATTGAACCGATTGCAGCCTTCAGTTTTCACTTTTTGGACAAAATACTCCCAAAGATCTATCAGGTGTATCTTTTTCCGCAATAAATGGCTTATAAAATCCGAAGATGTGAGTTCTGGGGGTCAAGCAGCTTCCATTTAAGTTCTTTGAATGCAATTTGCATTTCTTTTTTACAGAAATACTTTCCATTTTCTCATTTCTGGTGTGTAAGTTTGCCGCTGTCATAGCATAATTCTTCATGAACCTTCTTTCAATACGTAAATAGGCCAATAAAGCTTCTTATTTACGTTTTTTAAGTAATTTTCGGTGCAAATTTGACGTTTCTAGTTTTTTCTGGAGCGATCTTGACTCATCTTCGATCAGCAATTTGGCCCGGGAGCTTGATGGAGTCTTGCGTAAAGGAAGCAGTTGCTAAATTTTACTTACAAGCTGAACCCTGATATTCCATCCACTACTGTCTTGAAATCCGAAAGAAGTTGATCCGAAGTTTTTTGAGAATGCCAAACATCATCAATGTACACCCTTGCTAATTAAATTCCTTTCAAACATCATTAATTATTCATCGGATTTTGACTTGTGTATTCATGATACTTAAAAGCATTACCTCGAATCTGAATGCACCAATTTTGCTGGTTAAAGTTTCTTTCTTGCACTTTTCATCTGAGGTAGTCCGTCAACAGCGATTGTACAGTAAAATTGATTTAAAGAATTTCCCGTTCTTCAAATATTCGATTATTTCCTTCATATTTGGAATCGTAAATCAATCAGGTATCATCCTCTGGTATTTTTGTCGGTGGTCGACGCAAAATCGAATTTTTTTGGCATATCACGACAGCAAGTGACTATAGTGACTAGGCAGGCATTTTTTTATGTTTTCCGACATAAAATGATTATATTCTGGCTGTTGACGTCTATGTACTTGATAAATAGGTTCAGCATCTGAAAGCTCGTGGGAGTGAGTGACCGGTACACTTGCTTGTTGTAAATCTGAAACCTTCTATGTAATGATTTTGGAATATGCTAGTATTCCAGATACATTCTTTGTCATGGTAGAGGGGAGGTTGTTCCGTTTTTCATCAATATCCGTAATCCTGCGCTTTTCCTCCTGGTAACCTTTTTGGTCTCTATTTTTCTTAACCTTTGCGGTTTCATCTACATGTTCGGATTAGATCTACACCAAATGTTAGCTTCTCCAGATGAATAGTCACCTTTCATACTATTTATCTTGTGCTGTAATCCAAAGTTCTCGCATACTGCTACAAACTCAGAGCCAACATTTGCCTTCAAATCCCAGTCGTCTTCTGTATCATACCCTGGATCGCAATGATTTAATGCAATGTTTAGTATCCTTTTATCATAAAATTTTCCATTTTGAAAGGCGTTGTTTGACTTTGAGCCTTCACCTTCATAGCTAGATGTGAAATTCACTCCCTGTTTCTCTAAATATTCTGGCCTCACGCTTTTGTAAAAATCTGGGGGCATGTTTACGTCCCACTCCAATTAAAAAAACTCATAGATGAACTTTGCATTATATTTGCTCTTACCATCACCAATAAGATACGCGAAGATACCCGAGTCATTTTTTTCGTTCCTTTCTCGCATTAAAAAATTAGCATATGTATAAAGACACTTTTCAACGTCCCCATTATTGCTTCCTATGATGAACATAAAGTATTATTAAGATATATGGTTGCAGAAAACATAAAAATCAAACTGAACTCGCACCTAATACCTCACAACTCGAATACCTCTGGTGTAGCCCTGTACAAGAGAGTACCAAATACCTCCTGATGCTTCATACTCTCGTCTCACTTCTCAGCTCACCAACATGCGAAAGACTATTTGATTCAACGATTTCACCAAATAACTTTTTCGCCTTTCCTTGGTTCATTTTCGATTTGGCCAGATTCCATCAATCTTCTTCTTCTTCAATCTTCTCTAACACTACTTACTTGGTGAATACAATGAATTCAATATTTTTGAAAATGGTCCAAAATTTATTTAAACTTCTCTTCGAAGCCGCGAGGCACTTCCAGGACCCAAGACTTTGGCTTGGGTGGCAGTCCGGAGGATCCGGACTGGGCTTGACTATCCCATCAAGAGAGTACCAAAAGATAGGAACAAATCGGAGAGAATGGGATTCGCAGAACCAATTATCCTAGAACTGATATGTTTTCGGTGATAAAAGTGCTAACTAAGTATAGTTCTAGGAACTAGAAGGATTTAATAAGTCGGAAAGCCAAGCGGCTTCAAGTGAGTATAGCAGGGGCTGGGTCTAGCACCTATGCTTTGAGAGTAACGTGAAATAAATGATTCTTAGGTCAGAGGTTGATTTTCAGCTTCTGAACTATTGGCTCCATACTTGAATTTTTCTCCCAACTTGCTTGTATTCCCCTAGAGAAAGCTATTTTATCAGCCAGACATACTTTTCACCTGACTCGAAAATCTCAAACAAACATACTAAATACCATAAAATTCGGTATAGGGAATCTTGTAGACAATACAAATTAACAGTAGATGCTATCATTATATATATATACTCCTCGAAATATCCTTCCTCGAGACAAGAGCTAAGAAATCCTCCAAAATATCCATACCCTAAATGCATTCCCTACAAATTCTGTCGAATGGCCCAGAATGATATATAGCCTCTTCGGACATATCAAGTCCCTAAAGTCCCTCCTCAAGATCCTCAACCTCGTTCCATCCCCTACAGAAGAGTCCGAGACTACGATTACACCCTAACTCCCCCTCCGTACTCCGCAGCAACACCCCATCGGTTGTGCACTAGCAGCTTCTACGGGGTACTCAGTGCTCCTCATCTTATGACCATTCTATATCCGCCTCAGCCTCCTCCTGCTCCCCTACCTCCTCTATCTAGTCTATGTCATCTGCTTCATCTACGTCCTCCACAAATTGATGACGAAATCACTCCCAAACGCGTTCCTGATCAATCCTTCTGCAGTAGTACTCTTATTCCATAGGCCTATAGCCCATCAAAGCTCGGCAGTTGATGTGATGGAGTGCTCTGGTTTATTTGGCGATGATTGGGGGCGCGCGGAGGCTGTTCATGTTTATAAAAAAGCAAAGGAGTGTGAGGGTGAGCCGATGGAGTGGTTGATGGCAGGTGTATTGCTTCAAGGACTTTGTTGTAACATTTTAAAAAGTGGAATGTCTTCAAAAATTTTCACTGCATTCGTCAAAGTAAAAAATGGGAGGAGAGTTTTCAGCTTTCAATTTGCACACATTCGGGGTGAAATAAAAAGTATGATTGATAAAATACCGAAACTGAATTTGGAGGACGAAGCGGATCACGAGTCGAAATTTTTCTTTTCGAAGAAGGGGAATCAAATCTTCGAACATAAAATAGAAAATGGAGTCATAAAGTGAATTTGAATTCATAAGGAAAAGGACTTTTAAGATTTTTTTGAAAGAAAAGGTTAGAAGAAGTTTAAACAACAAAATGTAAAGGATGACTCTCGGGGTGAAGGAAACGGTAAGTTGCGAAAGGTACGGGTTTCGTACCGAAAGTATCTTCAGATTCCTCACGATGCTTTGATGTTTGAGAAACTTCACTGAGAAACGATCAACCACTTTCCACCACTAAACAAGTTCAATAGGTACCAAAAAGCTTACATGTTACAGTACATGAACCCCCTGTGCTCCCCTTTCTCCATATGATTTCCAGCTTGAAGAATTCAGCGCAAAAGTAAAGGAGTCGATCAGAGATAAATTTTTTGGTATGCTTCTATGTCTTGAGCACCGAAAGAGAGTTCGGTGATATCTAAGATGCTCTCCACATGCTGGACTAAAAGCTGCGACTACACATCAAACATTTCTTCAATTTATTATAAACTTTACAGTGATCAGTTTCAAAGAGAAGACTTGCGTCTGTAGAGTCAAGAGGGTACTTGGCCAAGAAATCAACATAGAGTTTCGCTGGATTTTTTATTGCTACAGATTGCAGCAAGAAAACATAGAATAATTGTATCTTTCCTCTGAAAGGAAAGTAACATATTGTCAAAGAAGGTAAGTCAGTAACAATTTACTTGGATATTCGGTACAACAGAGACTCATATACATTTAATTGGCTTTATCGATGTTTCAGGACTAAAATATTATAAAACTGTGCTTTCTTTGAAACCACTGTTTGTGAGTATCAGAAGCAACAAACGGTTTAGATAAAGCCCTGAATTTCATATTTCAGGAATATTCACGACAAGAGAATTACTTTCTCTTCTTTCTAATCTAACATATCCGTATCAGTCCCTAGTTTACCATGCTCGTTTACCATCCTAGAGGCGATGAGTAAACTAAATACATATAAATGTAAGAAACTTTGGAGAAATATATCGAGAGGTCCCTCAGAATTCTGTAGTCTATATTTAAAATTCCTCCGGATGAGTGCTATCCGTGGTAAAAGGAAGATATTTTGAGCCCAGAAAAAAATTCACACTGAACAACATGATTTTAATTAGAGAAAAAGAAATAAATTTGCGGTGTGAGAGTTTGGAGGATTTTATTTTTTGGTATTGCCGAAGAATTGTATAAAATCTAACGCAAGAACGAACGAAGGTTAAAACAGACCAGATAGAGCACATTAAATAGTCTAAAGTCGATTGTAATTTCGAAAGAATTAATTGAAGGATTTTTAGATGCGAAAGAATTTTATTTCTGCCAATAACCGTATTTTTGAAGCTTTTACGAGATTTTTTCCCGAAATTTGAGGGAAAAAATGCGGGTTGAGTCCTGCTTGAAATATTATATTCTGTAAAAACACTACAAGGACACACTTAAGTACTTCATTCCAAATTATTCCGCAAAGGAAATTTCTTAGCTCCAAGTAATAAACATGAAGACATACATTCATTAGTGATTTACGGTGCAAAAGTTCTCTTTAAAAGGAAAAGAAGCCAGACATTGTGTATTCCAAGTAAAACTTACTCTGGGGCCTTTAATTTTGACCGTTACAGACTACCTCCACAATTTCTTTATCTTCATCATAAGTCAAAATAAACACTCCAATTCCAGACTTCTTCGATTTTCAGTACTCCTTTTTCCATATCTGATTCAGTTTTCATTCCATGTAGATTTCTTGTTGCCATAATTTCCTGTAGCATATTATTTATTTATGTTGGATCGCAATACATTTTTTTCAAGAAGCAATATTTGCTTTCTGCCTCTGCAAACGCTTCGTTTCATTTTTGCGTATTCAGCACAACTCCATTTCCCAGATTCATTTTAGGCATCTTTCAAGTGCGATTTCTACCTTATTCCTTTTCCTATCAGGACTGCAGGGGGTCGCCGAATAGTGCCATTTTTATTAATCCCATCCTCGATGTAGTGCTACCCCAGCACACATGGCACACCTACAGGACAGAGGACAATCCCAGTGGATGGCAGAAACTCGAGCTTGCTTCTCTGCAAACAAATCACGAAAACTATCGCAGAAATCTTTCCTCATCATGACATTGCCTCCAGCTTCGCGATCCATACAAAAGCGCGCTAGATTAACCGTTAGCGGAACATATGCAAATTGCAAAACTACTCTCCCAATTCCATGTATCCATAGATTTAATGAATGAGTTTTCCACTTCTTGCCGAACCGTTTCCAACATTAAGAAGAAAGCAGGTGCTCTCCTCAAAAAAGCCGAAGCACGGCAGGTATCGATACACAAGAGAAATCTCCGTACTCTCCCATACGTTGAAATCGAAACACATGTCCTTGGGTTTTTAACTATTGCACGAGCCTCAAACTGCCGGTTACAATGTGCATCATACAGCAAAAATCCCTCATAGTCCGTGATCAACTCATAGAAAAGGCCACCGAGGAGATTCAAAAGCAACTTCTCCATCGCGTTGCGGCATCAAAAGGATGGGTAACGAATTTTACAAAGCGACATGCATTGCGATCTGTGTCCTTATTGGAAGAGGCAGCTAGAGCTAACGAGCAATATGTTGCATCCGATATGTCTGCTCTTCGTCAAAAACCAAGAGCGCACGACATTGACTGTATCTTTAAAATAGAAAAGGAAGGCCTTTTCTACAAATTGCTGCCTCGGAGATCCTACGTGTCTCCATTGAAATCAATTAAAGTCGTTTGTGGCACCAAGGCAATGACAGCCAAGAATCACGTCACACCATATGTTTGCATTAACGCAGATGGGGCCGCGAAACTACCCATAGCGATTATCGGTAAGCCAAAAAGTCCTCTTTGCTTTCGACTTGGTTCTCCACCAGTACCTTACATGAGTCAAAGAAATGCTTGATCAGACAGTGTTACGTTTAGGCGATGGTTTCTTGATGTGTTTTTGCCTTTTGTGCGAAAGTCTACCTCGTGAAAGTGCGCCCTCATAATGGACAACTGCGGTCCGCACGGCACAGATGTCTCTGATATACGCGGACAGGTTGATGTACTAACACTTTCTCCGAATTGCACTTCGATCCATCAACCAATGGACATGGGTACAATTGCTGCGATTAAGAAACGGTACAGGAGATTGTTACTCCGTGAGATTGTAAAGGATGTGGAAATTCGGCAAAAAAAGAGAATAAAATCTCAAGCAAAGCGATAAATGAGTGGGTTAGACGACGTATTTGACCCACATCTTCTTGATGCTTGCAGGTTGGTGGAGAAGAGTTTGAAGGACGTCACTTTGGCAACTGTTGCGCGATGCTGGGTTAACTCAAATGCTTTGCCGGCGTGCTACGCTGCTTCGGTCAATGCTGTGGAGGGAAAAATGAAGTCCTCTTATGAGGATAAGAAATTGCTTGAAGCGGTGGTGCAGATGTTGTTAAAGTTGAACTGTTCTGTCAGTGAAGATGATCCATTGACGGAGCAACTGTACGAAGATGCAGAGGAGGAGCACATTGAGCGGTGTTTTACTATAGAAGATGATCTAATCATCAAGACCGCACTGGTTGAGGACGCTTTGGAGAACCTTGAATTGGATTACAATGATTCAAAAAGTATGGAAATGAATAAAGAAAGCGAGACCGATGACGGGGTGATTGCCTCACTGCCACCAGAGGCTGAGATTCGCTCGCAGTTTCAACAATTAGAGACAATTGCTGTGGAACTTTTTGTTACTGGCGCTGTTTATCACCTTCGAAAAGCTCGAGTCGCGCTGTTAGAAGCAAAGAGAACTGAGCAAAGAGGTTGCACGCTTCAAATGCTCATCACCGAGATGATGTAAATGACCTTCACTGTATGGTTCTCAGTAGTGCGCAACTTGATATAGTGCTACATATCATCGTATGGGAACGGGGTAGCACTATTCGGTAGACCCTACTGCATTACTTCTTTTTACCTCCTTAACGCCTAATGGGCGACATTTTTCCCTTGGTGACACTATTGTTGATATACCTTCTTCTGTATGAAAATCTCCACGCTTTATACCAGTGCTACATCCAGCTTATTCATTACATGGAAGCTCTCAAAAAAATTAATCAAATTGAAAGTTATACAAGTGCTTCTAATACTTATTTCGTCAAAAATTGGCAGTTTACGTCGTATTGCGTGGACAGAAATCTCAAGAATGAGCAGCACTAACATAAATTTGAAGATGGCTACAATCAATTCAAAACATTTATGATTTACATTTTTTCTATTTATGAAATGTGCTTTGACGTATTTTTTCAAACGTTTTTAGTACCAAGCACATCCAACTTAATCACAACTTGGTAAAATATTATAAAACGTTAAATAATGAATTTGGAATTTTTCAAAATGATTACCAGGTGCTAAAAGGAAAAATTTTCTAAATTATCTGAAATTATTTTAAAAAAGAGTCAATTTCTTAATAGGTAAAAATTGAATGGGATCCCTTAAATAGTCCCTCAATTAATTTCAACTTTCCGCAAGATCTAATAAATTAGTAAAGACGTAATTATATCAACGCAGAAAATATGAAAATATTGCCCTAGAAAGTTTGAAGCTAAAAAGCATGAAGATGATGAAACTTACCGTTGTTCTCTGTTTCAAACTTTTTATTCAGACTCATTCAATTGTACGAGAGACAAAAATCGAAAAATTCTATCATATTAAGGTTCCGATTTTCGTTCTTCGTTACTTAAGCTCTTCTCTCTTATTACTGGCAGAATATCCATTCTTATATATAACTTGAATAAAGAATTTGTACCTAAGCGCTTACGTAATGGTAATATATATTCAGCATTTATAAGTTTTACTTTGCATATAATTTAAGGGGAAAAGTCTCAATATCTTAAGACACTGATTTAAGCGCTCTAATTGTATACATCATTGTGACATAATTAAAAGAGATAATATTCATCAGATTTCTTACAAATTAATAACGGGATATAACTTTTTGCTGAAGTATCTTCAGGAATTTCAGCATTGCTCTTCATTTGCAGTTGATATCGCCAATTGCTCGAATCAAAGTTTATTATTAGAAAATAACGAACATGTGTATTCCATTTATTTTTCAGTCCGTTGCATTTTGATTAAAAGAAAAATGCGGAAATCGGCAATGCAAGAAAATTGAAATAGTTGAACGAGAATTAAGCGTGGCTTCTAGTAAATGGTCCATTTGTTAAAAAAATGATACTGTTTAGCCACGCCTACGGGGAAAAAAATTCCGATGAAAAATTGCCACAAACACAAATCATTATTTTTGCTCTTGATTGATCTCATCACAGTCCGATGGAAAAATATTGAATAATTTTCAATCGTTGATCTTACGTATGCCTTTTTGTCTACCTGCATACGCGCGATAGATTGACAGTTGAATTAGCTCCACTGAAGTAGATTTTTTCCGTACGTGCCAGTTACTATTGCCTTGGGTAAGGAATTGAAATAATTAAACTTACTTCTAAACATCTAGAAAAATAGTGTAAGAAATCGAAGTAGGTAAAGGTTGTACTGCTCCTTCAATTGATTCAATATAGTAGTAATCCGAAAATATGATCCTAGTCGGATATAAATATCCGACTAGGATCATATTTTACATGTATATAGTGAACTAAAAATTAGTACCATTCTGAAACGAATCGTGATAGAACCGGTTCTATTAAAATGGATAATATTAAATTGAATTATAAAGATCAATTTAAATGTAAATATAACTAAACCAGCCATCAGTTGCTAATTAAATATAAACTCGTAACACAATTGATAGCTAAACACGTATGCCTTAAAAGAAACAGCTTTGAAGATACAGGAAGGAGGAGAGATATTTTATACGAATTAAAAGAACATAGGCGGATTGAAGAAGGTCTCTACGTAGCATTACTGATTTTTAAGAGGGGAAAAATGGGGGGTGTCTTTATTGAGATGTATAGATTGGCTGGAACCCATTTGGAGAGGCAAATCTGCAATGGATGGGTCTAACAGCGATAGCTCTCACGCTAAATTTTTTGAGATAAAAATTTTACTAGCTGCCTTGTGGTATTTCAACCTTCAGGAAGCAGCCGTTAGTCCAGTGAGCAAGCAAGCAAACGGTGTTGGTTGTAACCAGCAATGCAACACGTTTTCCGCAAACAGCATTGGAGCGAAGAAGGACAGTCCTCTTAATATAATACTGATCTAAAGAACGGTTGGCGACGGACCGTGTTGTGTTTGTGATGAGGGAGAATGCCTCGGAATGTCACCCTCCAAGTGCGGGATTAGCATTAGGGCAAATCTGCTAGTGCCTGATTCTGAACCTTTTTCATTTTCGTACCTTGTCTGAGTGGGCAGCTCTTAGACTACTGTAGTTTAATTTTCCAGGGTTTTTATTTAACAACACCAAAATGTTGACGGGACGAGAAAGGTAATATCAAAGCATTCAGTGCTCCCGTCGCACAGTAGGCTCTGACATCAGGCCTACTCTTGACATTTTGAATGACTTGATTTATAATTTGAAACTTTTCAGTTTCAATGGAATGAACTTTGTCATTCAGTGAGGGGAGAAGTTTGGGTAGTAATGTAGTCACAGGGTCAAGGAGGCGCAGATTCGTTTCTATTTTCTCATTTCCTTCCCTCCAAACTCCGTTTTGATTCCCCCCGCTGGAAGTATCAGACGAGGAAGTAAACTACCCCATCATTCCCCCTTTACCGTAATGTCCATTCGCATGTCCTTGCAATGGAACAAACCTGAATCAAGATCTCCCGCTGCACCCTTGCTATCGATTGTCATTACGAGTGGATTGTCGTCCCGCGCCCTCAGCGCACGTGAAAACGACCGGGGAAAGGCATGTAAGGACGGTTTTTCCACTCAAGCAAGGTTTACAAATTTCGCTGTATCCTATCGCTTCTCAAACTACTGTCTTTGTTAGCGAAGATTTCTTCGTTATGGTTGTCATGGTCTGTAAGCGGTCATGCTTACACTAGAAGTTTATCAAGCTGTCTTGATCTCTTATTTCGATGGTGGAATTTTCTTCTCGTTACCCTTTGTTATTGTCGGAGTGGGTGCATGGTTCAGCAGCCGCCTGGAAATGTCCCTAGTCTTGTGTAACCTACTACCTGCATAGTTCAGGTTCTTGAACACATTAAAAGATCCCCCCCGCAATACTCTGAAAGTAGGGCCCTTTCTCGAATTGATTTTTAGCGATTTGCAACAACTCATTCACGAAAATACCCAGAATCAGTTAAACGATGAATCTTGATTGTCTGTACAAGCTGCACATTAGAGATCCGCATTGACAGTAATCTCCAATGCGGCTTGTTTGCTTGCTGGCCTCCCCTCTACTTGCTGGGTAGAGGGAAGCACCATCAGCACCGGCCGCGACATTTCATTTACACACTACCATACAAGTCGACTGGGTATCAGCCAGCTTATCTGTTAAAGCAAATGAACCTCCGTGTTTCCCCATGAGAGATGGAGTGAGTAGAAAGTTTGCAAGAAAAAAGCACAATTCGCAAATCTAGGTTTCCTTGGAGCGAATCCCCCATTGCATCCAAGTTGCGCCCTCTTTATTCTCTCCTTTTCTCTGCATGAGCACTTTTACTGTGTTGTAAGAAATTCGAATGGGGTGTCGTGCAAAATATCTCAAAAAGTGGTCAGTTGAAGACCCGTAAGCACTTTGAGAAGCATCGGCAAAAATCAATCAAACCGATGATGACCATCGAGCACGAGGTTCATTTGAAGGTGCCCTCTTTCCTGGCATGCGACTCCTTGCTTTGGGATGCGCTTTTTTGAGCACTGGTCACAAGATTTGAGTATCAGAGAGTATGTATGGATAATCGGAGGGCGGGAAGGGCCGACTGAGGATGAAATAAAAGTATTTGATTTTCTCACACTTTGATTGTATTGCAGTTACGATTGTGTGGGGTAGGAGGCTGTCGCGAGTGTAAGGACGTGAAGATGCATGTGACATTGTGGTAAAGAATACTGAACTGGAATTTAGTAGTTTCTCCTCTGGTTACACAGTACGGAAAGTTTGAAAATGGGGGTTCTGCTTCCTGTGAGAATTTGTAGGGCGGAAAGCCGGGAGAATCTTGGAGGTGAAAGTCATGCAACAAAGATGATGGTAGGCGTCTTCATGCTATCCAAGGAGAGTACACTAGTGTTGCCGAAATTTGAGGAGGCATTCCTACGTGGGAATGCTGTTCTTCATTTACAAATCACGTGGGATCCATCGGGGATTGAGGTTAACATCAGCGGCAGCGGGTGAGACTTTCCGTGGTTGGACTATTGGAGACTGTTTTTGCGGCCTTTTGCATAAACAAAGCGCAACGGTATATATAGGTATGCTTAGGTTACGATGCGATGGGGTAATTTTGTTGACATTCTCGGTGGGCAGTAAAAGCGATCAAGGGGGCGTTGTTTGGACAGATTCTGGTGCTAGGGCTAGTGGCCAAGCGGATATTGTATGTGGAGCAGTGGACACAAAGAGGAGGTTGCATTGGATGTGTGATGTTTGGATTGAACGGTAGACGGGTTTCACAAAGTGGGGAATGAATGCGAGAGGACGGATGAGTGGAGTGGTGAGTTGTGACAAGGGTAGACGCGCGGGGTAGAGTGAAAGGGTTGTAAATTTCGAGGTGAAATGGAGAGGTTGAAACGGGATGGCAAGTGGACGAGCGTGGGTGCAGTGAGTGGAAGGGAAGGAGGAGGGAGTCAGGGAGTGGATGGGAAGGAATGGAATGGTGGGGGTGGGGGTAGCGAGCAGATACGGTAAGGGTGGGGGATACAGGAGTGAGGACAAGTAGCCGTGGGTGTATTGAGGGTGCGGTGACTTGTCTGTGTGTGAGTACAGTATGTGTTGTTGTGGTGTTGGCAACATTGGGAGTTAAGATTGTGGCAGTGCATTGAGGTGCGGTGGAGGTGTCAGGCGGGTATGGTACTGTACTGTACTGTACAAGTGTAGCCTTTTTGTCTAGCTGTTGTGTGTTGAGCCGACATTGGCAAAGCAGCGTACCAAACAATACTACAGTATAGTGTACTGTACTGTATCCTACAGTACTGTATTTATGGGAGTATGCACTGCGGGTACTGTATTGGTTGGATAATAAGGCGCGGGCGGATGGGTGTGTAAGGGGAACGAGGTTGGATTTACTTTTATGTGCCAATGATGATGATGATTGGAGTGCAAGATAAGGGCAAAGGCAATGGCCGCTGTAGACGTGTCAAGCAGTCAACATCAATAAAATTAAACGTCATAATGGCATCATTGTACTGTACATCATACAGTACTGTACCGTCCATTGTGCTCATTTTGTCTTAAAATAAAATCATGCCTTCCCTGATCATTCAATCTTTCCAAAACCTTCCTACACCAGCACCCTCACATTGCACCGTTCACTCAAACCAACTACCAAATTAAAACAAACCCTCCTCGCTCAACAAACCACCGTTCTCCACGTAACTCTACAGCCTCCCACAAAATCACATCGCCCTCCACTCAACCCATGTGCCCTCAAAATCCTCAATGCATCCTGGCCCCCTCTACACGCCACGATTCACCCCTCCCGTTCCTACCGTCTCACACACCGCCACGCACCTCCCAACCGCTTCAACTGCGCGTACCGGCTGATCACCACCGCATTTAACGCCGGGCGCACCATCTTGTGCCACCACCCTCCACTCCCTCCTACCTCTATATAAACCCCCTACCCGCCCTGCACCTCCCCATCCCTATCACCACCCATCCCCACCAGTCCACCACCCCCAGAATCTTCCGCCAAACCCTCACTCCCCCCCTCATCATGACTCCCCAAATCCTCCTCCCTCTCCTCCTCCTCCTCCTCCCATCCCTTTTACACGCCGCCCGTCTCCGCATAGTCGAAGCAAACGCCAGCGGCGGAGTAACCGCCTGGCGTCGCGGTCCCGTTCTCCGTCCCCCAACCACAACCCTCTGTCCCACCCGTCGCTTCCCCGAATTCACCATCCAATGCCTGGCCCGTCGACGCGCCACATCCGCCACCTTTTTCCTGGACGGAGTGCGTGTACGCACCGAGAGGGTCGTCCCGTTCATTCTTACCGGCGATCGCAATGGAGTTGCTGCCCCTTTTGTACCGCCTGCCGAAACTGTCAGTATCCGGTGTGAGACCGATGATGGTGAGATGGTTGAGGTGGAGGTCACGTTCCGCTGTAGGGGCATGAGACCTCGAATGACTGTGGCACCTACGCCTGTGACGGTCCCGGATATGGGTTCCGAGGGGATTGGGGAGACGGGTATGGGGAATGGCGATGGGGTATACAGAATGGCGCTGGGGGTATGGGGAATGGCGATGGGTGTGTAAAGATTGGGGCGTTGGAGTTTGTGTCGGTGGAGGGGGCGTGGGAGGTGGTTGGAGATGCGTTGGCTTACAAGATGGATGACCCGAGTACAGGAGTCGATGGGCCTGGTGATGCGCCTGTGGAGTATCGGTTTGTGGCCCCTGTGACCTCGAGGTATGGGGTGACGTTGGATATGGAGACGGCGGGTGGCGTGGATCACAATGACGTGTTTTTGGAGTTTGAGGCGGGTGGGTTTACATTGAATAAGGCGAATGGGGAGACTAGGACTGCTACTGGCTGGACAAAGGCCTATCATAATCGGAATGGGAGGGCGTTGGAAGCGTTTTCGGTGGATTTTAATCCGCATGTGTTTACGACTAGGTTGCAGTTGGAGGCTGGGGAGACGTATACGATTCGTGTTGGGGGAAGGAGTACGATGACGACGATCCATGCGGTGGTGCTGTTCCCGTGTGCTGGGGTAGTGTGTCAAGGGGACCGGAGTTTTTCCAGGCGGCGAATCGGTGCAATGTGTAGATCTAAACGTGTATAGTTTTGGATGTGATGGTTGTGGGAATGACTTTTGTAAACGGGTTGACTGCGTCGCAGGGTGTAGCCTGCTAGGGCAGTCGGCTTGTTTGACTCTTGAAAGTGGGTGAGATTGATGATGGTTGGAGAGTACCCGGTTGGATGGAGTAGGGGCGGTCCATCGCAGAGAAATGCGAGAGCCTAGCTAGCTGACGTAATAAAGTTGAGTCTTTGAATTAGGGAATACAGGCCAATCAGAGAGCTCGATTTGAAAGCGGATGCAAGATACGTGGAAGGACGCTGCCAATTTCCCGCGATCCTTACTGTACTCAGCATGCGTACACCAATTTGTCTCACGTCTCGTGGCATGCTGGCGCTGGCATTACCGCTTCGTCTAAATATTCCAAATTTACATATGACAAAACAAAAAATTAATACTGTAGTACCATGTGAATTGCAATAGTTATTGATTACCGAGCTACAGTACAGCAGTGCACTGAGCGGCAAGGATGTTACAACACGTGTGCGTCTCCGAGGCCAACTCGTGATTCCAGCACTGTCGTACCATTTCAAACAAATTACAATACTCACAAACAACTTGTAATTATTTTCCAGTCTCCAGCATCCCGCCGTCATGCTTACACTGTCAGAAAATAACCACCGTGCGCAGCAGAACCAGAAAAAAATTGGTCGCCGGCCGTGCCACATCTCATTCCTCCAAGTGGTAACACTCCCTCACCCCACTCCCTGTCCCGATCCATACCGACACCGCCTTCATCCCCCTACCCGCACGTTTTCAGCACCGCTCACACACCATCCGCGCCGTAAAGAACGCTTATTCGCATCGCGTCGGGTCCAACTTTGAAAGATGAGCTCCAAGGCGGAAAAGGCGGCATTCAAGGAGGGGGGTAAGAAGGGACAGGATCTGGCGGGCATGTCGGATATGGGTGGAGTCAAGTTTTTTTCGATTGCAATTGACTCGGCGTGCGGAGATTGGAAGTTGATGGACCTTGTGTTGGAGGGCATGAATAAAAAGGTGGAAGATGGTGCCGAGGAGAGGAAGGGGGGCGCTTCGGAGATTGGCAAGTGCTTGATGAATGCTGATGACAAGGTGTTGTTGATTTTGTGCCATGTTCCAGCGTCTTTGGCCGATAAGATTGAGGGGGAGGAGTGGTTTGCAAAGGTTGTTGAGAGTGTGAGTGGTACGGCGGGGGAAAAGACAGAGTATAGTGGGGAGGGGGGTGGGTATGTGATCAAGTCGACGATTCCGAAGAATGAGGAGAAACAAATGTTCCCGCTCAAGTTGAGGGACACGGCTATTGGCGCAAGCTTTGAGTATTTGGTGAGTAAGGAACTGGTGAGGCCGGATGAGAGCGACGATGATGCCAACTACGCAGAGATGGCTGATATCGAATGGTAAATGGCACCCATGACTAGTTTGTGAGTAAAGTGCAATTGAATGTGTTGCGAAAAAAAGGGAGAGTGGGTGCGGAGGGTTTTCTGCAACGTTCGCATAGCGATGATTGGCGAGTCTGGGGAAACCCTCGACTGCGCAATAAAAGTACAATCACTGTTGGAGAGGGTTTGGGTGTGGCGAAATACAGGTCAGCCGCCAATTTGGACAAGGACAGCAAGCTGATGATAGAGTATTGGCAGACGGTTAGGGACGTTGCGATTTGAGAAATGCTTACACGATGAATTACACAATGGTTGAAATTAATGGATAAATTCAAATGACGATGTCACCAACATCATTGTGTGCCCGATGTACTGTATACAGTATTTTTACAGTACAGTACTGTACATTACTGAACTGCACTGTTCAGTGTAGATATACCCGTTCACTACAGTACTGTACAGTACTGTACTGTACACAGTATAGTACAGCACAGTGCAATATTGCACTACTGTACTGTACATTGTAGAGCACTTTGCCATAAAGCCTACGGTGCGCTACTGTGCACGTCGAGCTGGACGCACGACTTAGAAGAGTACAATATGTACAGTAGCATGCTGTACAGAATCAAAAACTATCCAATATCTCTAATGATTGAGATTGGGGTACAGTGCTGTAAAGCACAATATCCTCCACTCAAAATTGGCACAAACTTTTGGAAAATGACCAACAAGAAAACCTTCATTCACCATTTTCCGCAATCGAAAAAATACAAACTTTTGTCGTGGGTGGCCCCGCCGCTACTTTCCAAAGCCTCCCGTGACAGCAGCTGTATAAAGCTCCATACCGCCTCCTTCCCTTCACACCCACCCGCCACTCCGCCTCCTCCATTCCACCACATCACAACCTCTCCAAAACCATCTCCCCCCCCCCAATCCACCACCACCATGACCGTGCCCACCTCAAACCCCAAGAGCTGCCAACCTCCCCTACCCACCCCAATAAACCCCCACCCCTCCCTCCTCCCCCTTACACCATCTCGCCAAACTCCTCCGCACCCTCGACTTTCAAACCGCAATAACCTACTTGCTGTCCCACCCCTCCTCACCACAACCCCCCTTCCCAACGGTCACACACCGCTCCAATTCGCCTCCCTCCTCGGCTCAACCCAACTCGTGCAACACCTGCTCAACTACACCCCACCCGACGCCCACTCCATCGTCTACGCCGCCTCCAACAACCACACCTCCGTGCTCTCACTCCTCCTCCCTCATTCCCCCTGTCCCCCTCCGAACCCTGTCTCTGCCATCTTCACATTCCCGACGCCACCTCCGCCCTCTACACCGCCGCTTGGCACAATCATCTCGCCACCGTTCAACTCATTCTCCACAAATTATGCCCCCGTTCCTTACCCCCCGTTCTCTCCCATCAACACCCAAACTATAAACACCGTACAGCACTCCATGCCGCTGCACTGAGCGGGAATTTCGCACTGGTCAAAGCACTTGTCGAGGCTGGTGCAAACGCGAATCTAAGAGATGATGATGGGAAATCACCTCGTGATTGGGCACGTCGGTATGCGGTGGCGAGTGGTCGCGGGGAGGATGTGGTGGAGTTGTTGGGAGAGGCGGAGTTGATGTATGGAAGGAAGATGATGTCGGGACAGAAGAAACTGGGGATCAAGGGGGCGTCGACGTGTTGTTTGGGATCGATGGAGGGGAATCCGGTGATGCCTTGTGTGCCGAGGAGGGTGCAGCGGGCATCGTCGTCGCCTGCATTGAGGAGTGGTGGGATGATTGGTGGTGGGATGGGGTTGGTCGTCGGGCGGGGTAAATTGGTATTGGTTTTTGGTGGGGTGTGGGATCGAGTGTGCTAGTTGTGCTGGGGATGTGGGATGTTGGTGATGAGTCTGGTGGTAGGGTAGTAAAGGTGCACTAACCGTATTGTTGACGTAAAGATTAGAGTTTTATTGCATTTGTAATTTGGAATGGATGGAGGGAACAGGGGTGGAGATCTGGGGTGGGATGGCGTATGGATATGTGGAATGGCCTTGCCTTGTAAAAGGAAACTGAGAGAGGTGTGCATGTGTGGATTGCAAAGTCTGGTGACTCTAGCACGGTGTTGCCGGCGTGGCGTGGTGGATTTGGACTCTCACGAGTTGACCCGAGCAACGCAACACTCGATTGTCGTCGGTATGCCGAATCGGTATGACAGAAAGAGTGGCACAGTCTCGCGGTATGGTCCCATTGGGTGGGAAGGACACGTGTTTGGTGATGTGTGGTGTACATGGCAAAAGCTGTAATTTGGGTGCCGTCGGGAGGAATCGTTGAGAAGAGCGCCCCTGCAAAGGCATGACTACATCTAGGTGATATCCGAGCCCCGTTCCGTCATTTGTGCGGAAACGTCGTGTGGATAACGAACACGTTGGACGGATTTTTTACGCAGATTCCATCTCGATATGATCTCCCGGCTAATGCCTTGCTTGTGTGGTACTGTAGTACAGTATAATGAACGACAACAAGGTAATGTAAACTTTTTGTAGGGACCGGCAATGTCAACATATTGCATTTGATGCAGGTCTGGGGGAGGAGGATTTTTTCGGATTTTTGCTGCGCTTTTTTGATTGGGCCCTTTATTTCTAGAATCTGCAGTGGCCTTGCTGGATTCCAGAGTAATTTGGGTGCATCTCGGGCTCCTTTTGAAGGGGCTTTTTGGAATTTTTGTACATTCTGTAACAGTTGAAATTTATTACATGCCCAAGATCACAACATGCCACGATTGTTCGGAAGAAAGTGGAGGCGTAATTGAAATCAAAGTAGACACAAAGTTCTTTCTTGTTGTTGGCGCTGGACATTTCCATTTGAAAGAAAACCAGCTATACGACAAAGCCCAGTACTGTGCTGTCGTTTTAAACCGGAAGAATGTGGTTACCAAAGTCGAAATGAGATACTGTACGGTACTGTACGCCGCTTACTCGCTCGCACCGGATGCAATCCTATTCCCCGCCATTCACTAGATGCCCTTGCCTCCTTGCCACACCACGCCCTCGTTAAACTACATCACCCTGCGTTGGCGCGCCCCATCATGTCTGCCCACTTTCCATACCTGTGGAATTGCATTCACATGCTATAGACCGTTGCACCATTTCGTGCAATCACGCGCCACAGCATCGTCTTCAGGCGTATATGCGGGCTATTTCTCGCGTTTTCAACTGGAAAGTGGCTTTTGCGCTTTCTGTACATGGGAGGTATGGGCGGGGCGGGGCGCTGGTTTGGGTACAACGTGCACTCAGTTGGAAAATGTGCATGAGATACGGGGTTGGGGATGTTGGATGCTGGGGGTGGTACGTTTTGGACACTGTGGGGAGGTTGTGGTTGAGGAATGAACATTGTTTCTTGTTGTTTTGCGGATGATGGAACAAGCTGTGCAGTAGCATGTATGCTGCGGGGTGGGGGATTGAGTAATGCTGTAATTTGTATCCTCGGGAGCGACTCGCTGGTGAAAGAGCTTAAGCGTGCGTGAGGAAATTCGCAATTTGGCCCTTTTGAATGTGAAAAAGGTAATTGTATTCTTTGCCTGTCATATCTTGCAGAGGCATTGTTGTAGGAGAGCCTGGGAACATGCGTTGTTTAGTGACGGTGCAAGCCATTTCTTAGAGGTATGGTACAGCACGTCTCGCCAGTTTTGGACAACAGAATCCCGGTGGGTACGTCTTTTTGCTTAGCATTTATAAAGTGTGAATACACGTGACTCTGATGCAAGGCAACCAGAGTCCTATCTCGTATGTTCGACCCGTGAAAAGGGTAAACTATTGTACAGTATACAGTACAGTATTGTGACTTTTTTTCGGGGGAGTTTTTGGGTTATTTTAATGTTAGATTAACTTGCAGTTAGCACCCTCTAGTCGGCGCAGCACCCACTGTACTTCGCACCCACTGTACCACTGTCTGAAATAAAAATACCGGTGCCGGACGCCTGTCACGCTATAGAATAAGTTTTTTAGAAAAACCCGCAAGATGTCACGCCGAGGGTGAAATAAGCCTAAAAGCCAGCTCAAGGACTCTGAAAAAATTTCCCTCTCAAGGGGCACGGCGGAAATTGCTGCATCTACACTACAGCACAGAGGCCTAATTGATGGCAGGCCTTGAAGCGGCTTTTTAGAGAGAATTGCCCCTCTTTCGCGTTAACCGCGCACTTCTTGGCCAACCTGCTGATATCTTTCACATAGTAAAGCGTTAACTGGATGGCCAACACCGGCCTTGTGTAGCGGCGTGCGCGACATGATCGTCATCGCGATGGGGATCACAATTTGCAACTGGCTCGTTGGCAAATGGGGGAACGGACTGTGCGAGCTGGGGTGCTGCGCCTCTTCGCAATGCGCGGGAGGAGACCCGCTATGACGAGCACAGTGCTGGGAGAGGGGACAGGGAGGAGTCGAACGCCAGAGGGTGGAAATCGAAGTTCAGTGCGGGGGTTTCAGTGCGGGGGTCGGGTTGTCGGACGGGGGAGGGAGGTGGCGGGAGAGCCTCCGCGGTAAGGCCGTGACTTTGCCTCAGTGTGCCACGTCGGCAGCGCAGGCGGCGGCCATAATGGCCTTGGCGCGAACTGCGTGTTGAAACGGCCAGGTGACCGTGATGTCACAAGCGATGGGGCGCGGTGCAGAGCCGTCGGGAGCAGCGAGATGGTGGACCAGGATGTCGGCCAGTCGGAGCTCCCTGCCCTGGCAAGGGAGCAGCGCCTCCTACTTGCAGTCCAGGCCAGCAGCACGGGCAATGGGGTAAGTGAAGCACTGCGCAGCGAGTTGTCGCGGTGCGTGCGGCCGAACCCTGCAGCGCATAGGTCCGCTGCGTGATCGCTGTAGACATCGGGCGCTGGCGGTGTTCTCATTGGAGAGGCAGCGAGTCGTCGAAGACCGGGAGTCTGAGATGCCAGCTGAGCATAATCCTGCAGAGTGCGGTAAAAATTTGCGTGGCGGCGGAAGGATGGGCAAAGGGGAAACCGGAGGCGCAGCCCTGCATGAACGGAAGGCGGCGCATCCAGCGCCGAACATCGGCGACGTCTTGGTGGTCGGGATTTGGCGGGCGCGACTCAGTAGTTGTCCTGTGAGTGGTCCCTTGGCCTGGGCCGCCTGTTGCACACTCTCTTTTCGAATTCTGTGCGTTTGTTATTCTATAACGAGGGATTCGTGTGGGCCGCTACAAGGGGAAGGTGTGGATGCTTTACTATTTGGAAGATATCAGTGGGCTGGCAGCCTACATATATGTCAAACAGGGCCGCAGCTTAGAATGGACGGGGGGAAGCAATGCAGCGAGGCCGGTCTGAAGGGACTAAGGTAGCCTGGACAGCGCCCTGGAAGCGCACTTTTCGAAGGGTTTTGATGCTTTAGAATGCACTTTTTAGGGTGCTACAAATGAACCCTTTTCCGTACTTTTGTCTACAGTACAGTACTGTACAGTACTGTACTGTATCCTATTGCACTATACTGTAAACTACTGTACTGTACTGTACATCATAATTTTTTGCTTATTGATGCAAAACCCTATTTGCCTTTCAGATGTATACATTTATATTATTTATTTTAATTATCGTTGTACGTACAGTAAATGTACGTACAGTAAATGTACGTACAGTAAATGTACGTACTGTAAAGTACCTCATCCACCTTGAAAAATTGCTTACTCAGGGTTTTCATTGCAATGGGTGCTAGAGCGGGTGCTGCCAAAGAAATTAATGCGTTTTGGTATTAATCAAAACAGGTAAAACCCTTCTAAAGCACCCGTGGTAGGTAATTTTTTTTTAATCACTCCACTCAGGTTTATGCGTACATATATGTACATACACAGAGGAACATATGTAAAGCTGGAGCGGTCAAGCTCCAAGACGTTCCCGCCCCACCGGCACCAACTTTTCAGGCCCCGCACGGCCCCGGAATCCACCTCAGTCGAACGAAACCATCGCCGATGTCAGCCCCACTCAGGGAACACCATCGGACACCCCCACTCCCACCTGTTCAGACCCCCCTGTACAGTCGCTACCCTCGATGGCACAAATTTGTACCACTTACACCCCCGTCGTGGCGCACATACCCAATAAGGTCCGCGGCTGCTTGGCCGAAGCATAGGCACGGGCCCTGAACGACGCATTACAAGTTTGCCAAGCCGGAGACCCGGGCAGCACACACGATTTCGCTAAACTATTCCTTTTCCCCGCCGTCATGCTTACGACACTGTCACACCCAAACGCCAATACGGTATTAACCGATGTCGCGCGGAACGTTGCTGTTAGAGCGATGGAGACCTATGGCAAGGTCCGAGCTGGGCTCACTCAAAGGCATGCTGCCGCGGCCGTATTGTCCAACGCAGCATACCCGATGGCCGGTCTTGAGCCGGCCTTCTAGGGAATATTACTAGGTACCACTGGTCACCCTCTCAGGATACTGCGGGCGACACCCGATCATATCTTTCAAACATTAAAGCACCCCAATTTTCCCCCTGTCCCACTCCGACTCGGACCCACCTGAGAGCCGCCACCAGTCTCTTGCAGATAAAATGAGAGACGGGACAATGGATTGCCTCTCAGCAGAGACCAACATGCCGTTCCGCGACATTACAGAAAAAGATGTCCTCAGAGCTGTCAGAGGTTTCGACCCTGGATATTCCGCTGGAGGTTCTGGCCTTAGGCCATTCCTACCTAGTTGAACTCTTGCGAGCTCCATCCTCATCAGGACAGTCTGGGTTCTTAGCTGCTCTTACAAAGGCTGTGAACATTCTTCCCGCAGGCAGAGCTCCGGCCTGATCACAAACCAGAGTGGAATGGTAACTACAATTGTGAAATATGGATGAATTGGATAGTGAATACGATTTTCATATCGTTTCGTAATAGTTTACATTGCCCTGGATGTCACTGTGGCCCACCCTCACCCCGTAAATTGCATCTCCCAAAGCGCATCTTCCGCCGACGCCGCTGCAAATCTTGCTGAGCAAGCGAAGTTCCGACATTACGGTCCGCACGGCAACGTTCACGACATCTTTCTCCTTCCGGTAGGTGTCGACTCCTGTGGAGCTTAAGGGACCAGCAGAACAAAATTTTTCGACCTTCTCGCTTCTTTCGCTTCAAGCCGCCGGAATTCGGCGCCAGCGCTGGAGCTTCAGGACTTAGTTACCCGCTTTTCGTTTTGCCTTCATGGGATGCAGGCCCGCCAGGTCAATACCCGCCGCGTGCTTGAGTAGTTATTACGGTATTGGTCTTCCCCAAAAAATAACCCTTGCTTTAGAGGCTTCCGTTTCTTGTAAAAGATTTCCACACACACTTCGAAGTTGACAATAAATCGAAGTGGAACCTCCGGAGTGATTGAGACGCATGCGAAATTGATATCCTGACGACTTTTCTGTACACCAGCAGCGGCCCTTGACCACCTGCGGCAGCGAATCTCGTCGACCATATGGTCTACCTTTCCAACATCGATCCTAGCGCGTACTTCCAAGCTGGGCAGCGACGAACTTCAACTATCTTAGCTTACGGGGAGCAACTTTATGGCATCAGTGTAATGGGTGTCCGCTGCAGGATCCGACTATATTGCTAGCTAAGAGCTAACCGGGTGGTCCACCGCCGTTCGGCCACGTGCAGCGACATGCCCGACAAGACAGATTGTGCACTCGGAGACCACATTGTGCTACTAATGCACCTAAAAATCAGTGTACGGATAACTTCTGTTGACCTGTTGAATTTTTCCGGAATGTGGAACAACAGTCCCTTTATGAAGCGGATGGTTGCAGGGGAAGAAGAACCCGGGGAATCAAAGTCCAGCGGTTGAAATTCGAAAGTGGGGGCCTGTGTAACTTCATCAGAGGGCGAGGGGAGTCGACGCGACAGTTTTAAATTCAGATCCGTCACTTTGTTGAGGAGAAGAAGTTTAATGCACTCAGTATCTACTGGGGACTATGCATGTCATAACTATACGGCGAAGATCTAACCGGATGTACCTAGTCGTCCATGCGCATCGGGGCTCGCGACAGGATTGCTTCAGCGATGGATGACCAGAGGGTGCAACTCAGTCGCTGGTAGATACGGCGGCGGATAACGCCAAGTGTCGAGTGACACTTGGACGCGATCCGCGGAACTAACTCCTCGACAAATGCAATAGTGCCAGGGGACGGGGCCCCCAGGGAATCAAAGCCAGAGGTCGAAACGTGAAAGTTGGAGTGTATGGCGCAGAAGATGGGCCAGTTGAGGGAGCGGGAGGGGTCAGGCGAGGTTGCGTTCCAGGGTTGTAACTTTGTGGCAGGCCGCCACTTTAGCAGCGCCACCGGCAACCTGGGTCGCCTTGGTGCGAACTAAGGCCTTGAACGGCGAGACGACAGTGATATCACACGCAACGGGGCGCAAAGTGGTGCCTTCTGGGGTTGGGAGGGGGTTGTACAAGGATATCGGCGGGCCGGAGCTCGGTGCTCGGGACGAGGAGCGGAACCTCGTGCCGAATATCCAGACCCGCGGCGCGGGTAACGTAGGCCCCGCCGTCATTGACTCACCTACCTCCAACATGCCCATAATTGCATCACTCCGCACCCCCTATCGTGAAGCAGACATCTTTCAAGGAATTCCCTCCCCTTCCCTCACACAATTCGTACTCTTACTGATCAAGCTGGCTAAGACGGCTGCCAAAGAAACTTTACTTCATTGAGTATCTATCGTGTACACTGCAGGACTGACTATATGGCTACGAACTAACCGGATTTTCGACGTCAGGCACGTGCAGTGGCTGCATGAATGAATGAAACTTTACTTCATTGAGTATCTAGCGTGTACGCTGCAGGACTGACTATACGGCTAAGAACTAACCGGATGTTCGACGTCAGGCACGTGCAGTGGGGCTCGCGATAGAATCGCCATTGCAACAGAAGACCACAGCGTGCAACTAATGCGCTGATAAATACGTCTGCGTATCACTGCTGTGGTTGTGTTGAACTTCTCTGCGATGCGCGGGATGAAGTCTTCGAGGAACATAATCGAGGCGGGGGATGGTGCACCCGAGTAGTCGAAAGCCAGGGGCTGAAACTTAAAGTTCGGTTCCGTGAGGGTGTTGTGCGAAGAAGGCGGGATGCGGCGTACCAGCTTGCGCTCCAGGAAGGAATTTTAATGCATTCAGTATCTACTGGGGACTGCGCACGTCCTAACTATACGGTTAAGATCTAACCGGATGTACTTCGTCTTCCATGCGCATCGGGGCTCGCGACAGGATAGCTTCAGCGGTGGAGGACCAGAGAGAAGTTTAATGCGTTCAGTATCTACTGGGGACTATGCATGTCATAACTATACGGCGAAGATCTAACCGGATGTACCTAGTCGTCCATGCGCATCGGGGCTCGCGACAGGATTGCTTCAGCGATGGATGACCAGAGGGTGCAACTCAGTCGCTGGTAGATACGGCGGCGGATAACGCCAAGTGTCGAGTGACACTTGGACGCGATCCGCGGAACTAACTCCTCGACAAATGCAATAGTTCCAGGGGAAGGGGCACCTAGGGAATCAAACGCCAGAGGTCGAAACGTGAAGTTCGGCGTGTAAGGCGCAGAAGATGGACCAGTTGAGGGAGCGGGGAGGCGTCGGGCGATGTTGCGTTCCAGGGTTGTGACCTTATCGCGGGCCGCCAATTCAGCAGCGCCTCCAGCGACCTGGGTCGCCTTGGTGCGAACTGCGGCCTTAAACGTTGAAACAACAGTTATGTCACAGGCAATGGGGCGCAACGTTGTGCCTTCCGGGGTTGGGGACTCGGAGTAACTTTATGGCATCAGTAAAACGGGTGTCCGCTGCAGGATCCGACTATATTGCTAGCTAGGTGCTAACCGGGTGGACTATACGGAAAGCACCTTTATTTGCATTTAAATAAACTAAAGGTGAAACGTCGTGCACTTTTAGTTTCTTTTCATTGCCCGTGTAGCTCATTTGCTTATTGTTCTATGTCTTCTGTTGCTTGGTGTGCGTTCAAACCTCACTGGTGTTGGGAACAGGTGCTCTCTCCTCTCAAAATATGCAGCAGGGCCCTACAAGGGAAAGGGTTGGAAGAGGTTCTCAAAAATTGAACAAAAAAAGATTCTCAGGTGTCTCAAAGACAAACCTGCGAAGTGAACAGTCTATGTGTTTCATAGCAAGCTCTGTCAGTAGTCGAAAGAATACTGTTAGGGCGCGTGCCATATTGAAAGAATACACGGATTCAATTAGTTCTCCTGAAAGTATCATCAGTGACCCTGCAAGAGTGACCCCGGAATCCTCAAAAATTGTAATGAATTTAATTTACGATTACTGCAAAATGAACACTCCTGATGCCCTTTCAAATGATTCAGTTGCGGCTCTTGTGCAGGGGTTACGCACAGTTTATGAGGAGCATGGGCACCGTGGCCAGTGGAATGTGGATGAGGAGAGAGGTACTGCCAAGGGAAATCCTCTCAAAGGGAATGAGGATATTGTAAAGCTCCGTGCCGCTCACAGGGTTCACCTATCCCAAATTGACAAGAGTAAGCTAAGAGCCCGTCCGTTACAGATATCACTCGTCTGCGAGCATGCTGCAAGATTCTGGTTTGGAAATGGGGTTCAGTGGACTACAGGGATATCATACTCCACGCAGTTATGATAATTGGTTGAATTTAGGCCTCCGGTACGATGAAATTCGTAAAATGGATATTGGACACGTAACTGTCCATCCTGGCGTGCAAGGTACTTGCAGCATCATACTCTCTATCACAGGGGCCACAAAAATTCTACTAGACCTAAGGATTACACAATTCGCAGTTGGCCTGGAAATTCCGTCTTACGTAACTCTATCTTGGTCGATCCGTTTGTGGCTCATTTGTCCTGGATGTGCATACGTGGAAATCGCCCGAGGTACCTATTCTGCAGCGTAAATGAAAAGAATTTGATTGCAACTGAAAAGCCGTTCACTGCAAACATGTTCACTGAACTACTGAGAAGCAGGCTACGGATGTGTGGGGTAGGGTCTCGTGATTTGAACATGTATTCTGGTCACTCAATTAAGCGTGGTTCTGTACAGCTGTACAGATCACTCGACATTCGAGACGAGCAGGTCATGGAAATAATCCAAATGACTGGGGATCAGGCTTACGCAAACTACTGTGCTGCTTACAATGACTGCGCACCATCAGATCTACCGAGATTCTCGTCACGATCTGCATTTCTGAAGCATGCTGAGGCAATTAAAATCGAAGAAAATAGTGATTAAGTTAAGTTTACAGTAGTCTCATAATAGGCTTATCCACGTACGTTTCATATCATTCGATTTTTTGAAATTAACACTTTAGAGTCTCGAGACCTTTTACATAGTGACATTCTCCGTGAAAACGAGAGATATCATGGTACGATACAGTATGAAAAGGATGTGCACAGTCCTGACGTACATGAAAAAGAGACCGAGGATGTACTGTAAAGTATGACAAGGTTGTGTACAGTGTCCAGCGTACACCTAGGACATACATGAAGCAGAAGATACTTTACGGATTGAATCCTTCCCATCCTTTCCCACCTCCCTACCACTTGCACCGTTTCTGTGCGAGCGCCTGTAAGGTTATTTATTTGCTGCGGACTCTCTCCCCCAACAATCTACGGCTTTGGCCGTCAGCTTCGACCGGAAGCAGCGGGAGGCTTTCGCACAGATTCATGGTCCTTGCACCGACTCCGAATGGGAGCAAGCCTGCCTTCATATTTCTTACGGTGGTCTCGGCATTCCTCTCGCTTCTTCAATACCTGAGTCCGCTTATGCGGCTTCGATGATTGATGTTTTCCGCCGTTTCTCAGATCTGCTCTCCTTCTCGGGAGACCTACACCTGGAGGAAGTGCCTCGGGCCGCGATTTCTTTATTATCTACCCGTTATCCAGATCTCTCGGCTTCCTTGTCGCCCAATTCCCTGTTTCAGCGATGTCAAACGCCTGCCCCCGGCGAACGGCTCCAGTCTGCTATCTCGTCTGACCTTCACAGTTCGACGTTTGATCGGATCTTCCGATCATCCTCTGACCGCGACAGATCTCGCCTCCTATCCGTCCGTGAGTCGTCCGCCTGTTCAGCATTCTCAACTTTACCGCACCCTCACCGCGGAACCGATCTGTCCTCGCAAGCTTGGATAGTCGCTGTATCTCTACGCCTCGGCCGCGCGATTTTCTCTGGTCATGATCGATGTCCGGTATGTGCTCGCCGTTCCAACGACATCGCCCCGTTGCTCGATTCCCTGGGCAAACATGCCCTCACCTGTAAGTACAACGATGGGCAGACTCGTCGCCACAATGTCTTGCGTAACGCTCTCCATCGTTACTGTAAGGAGCTTGGAATTTCTGCCTCTCTTGAACATCTGCGTCCTCCCCTTCCCCCTTCGTCCTCTCCCTCGTCCGCCCTTCGCACAGATCTTTATATCCCTGCTGCATATGGCCTCGACCCGAAGGATATCGCTTTGGATGTCACAGTGGCCCATCCACAGGTCACTTCTCGCGTTTCCCAGTGTGCCCTATCTGGCGGCGCAGCTGCCTCAATGGCTGAACGTGCGAAACACACGCACTACGGTCTAGTCTGCCACACGAACGATATACGGCTTCTTCCTGTTGGTATTGATGTGTTCGGTGCCCTTGGGGCCGACGGGGCGACTTTCTTCCGGCGCCTTTCTACGTTCGCTGCTGCCCGTCGAGGCACCACTCCCCAATGGGAGCTGCACTTCCTAATCACGCGCTTTTTGTTCTGCTTGCATGGGTTGCAAGCTCGTCAAGTTCTTACCATATGCGTTTCCGATTAGTTTCTCTCTCATCCCCCTTCTCATATTAGTTTCTCTGTAATCCCCCTCAGCATGTTCTCCACATGCTTTTTCCACATCCCGTAAAGATTACACACACACCCACCTCCCCCATCCTCAAGGGGCACCCACGTCGCTTCGCCCTACGCTGGTTCCTACACAGGTTCCCACATCACCCAGTGCCTACGACAACGCCTCACACAACCGCTACCAGGACCATGGAACTCCTCCGGAACAACGACCTCACCGACAACCAGCTCGTACAACTCCGGGACGCCATCACTGTACTATATTCTCATCGTTAGCGGCCTCTACATTGCATCTCCCTACTATCTCTACTCCCAAAGGGCCCTTACGATACATACCCAATTCCGACCAAACAAGATTCTCCACATTTTTTTGCGTTACAGCATTCACCTGCAAGATTACCCTGACAGCCTGAAACATTTTTACTCATCTGTCATTTCGAGTGTACATTAAGATTAAGATCTAATCGGATGGTCCACATCGGTCAAGTGCAGTAAGCGCGCCAGATGATGGCCATCGCTATCGACGACCATATGATGCAGCTTAAGCGTTGAAGTAGGCGTGTGCGGAAGATGGTGGGAGAGACGTGACATTTGTTCGCAACTCGGTCGATAAAACGTTCAAGGAAACGAACGGTATCAGGACCTGGACAGCTAGTGTTCCAACTTCTGAATCTTCCGGCGATAACCTTGGGCAGCTGCGCCGCCTGTGACTAGCGTCGAACTTGCAACGGCGGACGACGTAAACGGCGATGTAATGACTACGTCACATACGAAGGGTTTCTCACGGGGGTCAGCGGGGGAAGCAGGAGGATGTACAAGGATGTCTCCGGGCTAAAGTTTGGAACCAGGGATGAGGTCAGGAACCTCGAGCTGGGTGTCCAAACCAGCAGTACGGAAAAGGTGATAAGCGATGGCGATATGAATGGCGACATGCCGGTGCCGCCGTTTAAACTCAGAGGGCAGATGTCGGCAACATGATCACCGCAGACATCCAGCGGTTGCTCGCAGTGGTCACAGTTCAGCGGCATCGAGTCTGTGTAGACTGGGAGACCGACGTGGCGGCGTAACATTACGCTCCAATGGGCGGGGGAAACTCTAGTGCTGGTCGTTAGGGGCGCTTGAAAGAAAGCAGCGGCACCACTGTGTCGGAAGGCGAGGCGTAGTATCCGGCGACGGGTCCTGTAGGTATGGTGTTGTCTCGGGCATGGTACATACCTCAGAGTCTGTGCATGTGAAAACGTGCCCATGGGTCCCGGATATGCTCGAGAAGCTTCAGCGTGCGTTGACACGCATCAACTTTGTCCCGCAGGAAAGCCTTGGTGAAGGTAGCGTTTTCAATCGGGGCCTTGAGGAGATCAAAGCCGTCAGCAGCGCACTCGGAGAGAGGAAACTCAGCCAGGAAAGCTGCTCTGTCTGAGGGCATGATGTGCGGCCAATAAATGCGTGTCTTCTGGGGATTGACGAATATATCAAAAGCCGGGCCGTACCGGGCGAGTGACCGAAGAGCTCTTCGGAGTCCGTCAAGTGACACCATGATGGTCCCATCATCAGCGTACCACTGGTTCAAGAAAATGCCGTCCTCTCCAGCTATCCGTTGGACGAGTGGCTGGAAAGCAAGAGTGAAAAGCAGCATGCTAGTTGGGTTACCCTGCTTGGTGCCCTGTGTGCTGGGTAGGATCGTTCGGTCACGGTTCGGAATGATTAAGGGCGGGTTAGTCCGACCATAAATCATGTTGTCGAACTGTGCAATCGACGGGGCACTAGATGGCAGGACGTCGAGCATTGTTTGCCTATCAACACAATTGAAGGCGTTGCGGGCGTCGATGAGGACGGTGCCGACATGCGGGTCAGAAGAGACCCGGCGTAGTAATGTGCGAACATCATGAACGATGGAATCCGTGCTGGCCTTGATACCATTGGCCAGTTGGAAGGGGGCCAGGAAGTCGCGGGAATCATTAATCGCCGATTGAAGTAATGTCTTCGTCACGATGCGCCGGAGAACAGATCCGACCGCAATCGGCCGTATCTTCCCGGGTTTTGGCTGCAGCGGGAACAGTGTTGCAACGGCGAGAATGGGGGGGACTGCGTCCGGAAGGTCCCCATTTGCTATCCGGGTCACCAGTTTTGTTAGCACACTGAGGCCAGTGACACCTGCTTGAGGGCTGAGAGGGGTCTTGTAGAGCAGGTGAAACCAACCTGAGGGCGTGCGATCGGGGCCTTCAGTAGTGTCACGTGGCACACGGGATGCAGCCCGTGCGATGTCGGCCTTCGTGACGCGGGAGGGCGGCGGGAGGGCTTCTTGGGGAGCTGAGTCACTGGCCTTGGCGGGGAGGGGTGAAGGTCCCGGAGTTGTTGTACGGTGCAAGGGGCATTCAGATCTGCGCACAGGCGTTATCGAGGGTACGCATTGCCTTACCGTAGCGAGCATCAGCACAGAGGGCTTCCGCTCGCCGTGAACATTTCACGTCGGAGGTAGCAAGAGAGCCAGCGTGAGGGCAATGGGCGGCAACCCACTCAGCCCGATGACGGTGTGCGTTGATGGCTTCCTTCCAGAAGGCTTCCCATGACTGCGGTGGGGAGCATATGTCGGTGCAGGAAAGCTCGAAGGATGGCTTCGTGTCCACGTGCATTTGCTGCATCTTTGACAGACTTGATGAAAAGTGGCACAAACTGACTGAGGCAGGTGGAGGGGATACCTTGAAAGATATTTGCCTCGCGGTATGGAGTGCTAAGGATGTCGTGAACATTTGGTACGGGGGGTCGTGGGGCGGCACGGCACTGCACGCTTGCTTCCCTTAGAGTGGGAAGCAGGAGTGGCGGCAGGGGCATCTGGCAAGGAAGGACCCACAGGAGAGGCCCTTTCAGCAGCCGAGGCACTGGGGGCGTGAGGGGCAGGCGGGGCATGTTGGGTGAGAGAGGCTTTCAGCGACGTGGGCGGGGACTTGTGGGGGCTTATTAGTCCTTTGGGCTTGGGCGAGTCAGCCGGCTTCTGCGTTGCCACGGGCGTGGTGGAGCAGGGCGATAACGAAAGTGTCACTGACATATGGTGCCACCCCAGAGCGAATGGCCGTGTTTTGGAGGCGCTTAGCCTCTCGGCGGAGCCGGGTGACAAGGCCTTGAGCGGCGAAGGCATCAAGGGCGACCGCTGTGGTGGACATCTCCTGCTTAGTCGTTTGGAGATCGGAGAATGTCCTCTTGAGGTTTACCAGGATGTGTAAAACTTGATCCCGTGCCACGGCAGGAAAATAAAGGTACGCCTATTTGTACGCATGACGCACCAAGACGTGCTGCGGTAGGGTAATGTCGGAGACGCTCACTAGACGGCTTTTAGCCAGGACTTTAACTACATGTTCACCTCACCAAAGCAACAGTTCCACTGTGTATTAAATTAAACAAAAGAATTCATTTGATTTTATGGAAAATTCATGTTTTTACTTATTGCATATGACGTTTGTCTCGGATCATTTTTTCAATTATAGAGAGCGACGGGGTGTTTGCTTCATTTATGTTCATTTCTTTGAGAAATTCCTGTACAGCTGCTTTCCATTTCATATCCGATCCAGGGCAGAAGATGTCTTTGATGTCCTCATTGCGTTCTGCAATGGACATGACGATACGTTTAAAGCGCAGGAATGCATACTTTTGGCCACTGGTCTTCCAAGATGAATCCTTGTAGTTCTTTATGATGATTTTTCTGTTTTTTGCGCTATGATATTGATGTACTGGCCGAAAACCGCGCTTTTCAGATCTATATCTCCACAGAGTCACGAGTTCGTCCAAACTGGAGGGCAAGAAAGGTATTTCACGGCGCATACCGATTGTTTCATTTTTTTGGCCCATTTGAATAGTTTTTTGTCATTCGAAACCACACATGGTAATGCACCAGTCTTCGCATCACTATTTTGTGATGGATTATCCTCTATGGTGTTCTCAACAACTGGTTCGTCGGTACTTGTTCCAACTTTTTCTGTAGGTACGAGTCTCTTTTTTAACGATTGTTTTTGAAGGAAAAGTAGCCTTTCATTCAACTGATTGGACCATATAATTTTGTCATTGTTATCACAGGTATCGAAAAGGTCTTCGCGGTAAACTGCGGCGGACATACACTGCTGTAAATCAGCTGTGATCTTGGCATGCATCGCAGAATCCTCTCTCAGTAGCTGTGTCGGTGGCTCAAATCTCTCAGTAGCTGTGTCGGTGGCTCAAATCCCTCCCCAGATCCACCCCCTGTATGCTTTTTGTGCTCTTGTTGCGCTCCATCACTGAAATCAATGAGATTCTCGCCAAATTTAATGAAACTTTTGTTCCAGACTCAGAATTGAACTCTAGACCCCTAAACCTTACAGCTTCTGACTAACAGATGGACTACGATGAGATAAAGAAGGCAAATAGCAACGTATTTTATCATCGTCTTTACTTCATGTATTATAAGAGGCGTACTAGCCTAGTCGGAACGTGGCCGACGTGGACCACCCTGTTAGCACTTAGCTAGCAATATAGTCGGATCCTGGAGCGGACACCCGTTTTACTGATGCCATAAAGTTACGAATGTCGTATGATAAAGATGTGCACTCCCAATGTGGGTGAAGTGGGCATGCTACTGTACTGTATAGTATGACAAAGGTGTGCAGTCCTACTGTAATGTAACTGGTAATGCTTTATGCGGAATAAGTCGTCACTGATGGGTAACACTACATGAACTTCCTTACAGGGCCGGCTCAATGCCAGCGAGCAGGCATGCCGCGGTAGACATGAGGGCCGCGGCAGTGTACCTTTGGGTAAGCACTGCTCTTACCACCGAACCGCCACCTGGAAGATCCTTCGGTCCACCATCTCGCTCTTATACTCCCGCCACCCACAGCTGTCTTCGTCGCTTACAACTACGGGTCTTTTCGAGCGTTGCTCATCGCCGGTCCCGTCTTAGATCCAAGCGGTCTAAACGCGTTGACCTGCAAATGCGAAGACGGAATGACTCGTCGACATCACGTCCTCCGCAACGTTCCTGCCCGCTAATGTAAGGAAGTAGTTTCTGGTATAAGCGGGTCTTCATGCCAACCGTAGAACATCCGATGCGCGATGCGACAGCTGCTGCGTATTTCTCTATAACCTTTGATGATGTCTCAGAAGGTGATTCTAACGAGTCAACCTGTTGTTGAACTGCATCAGTCATCGGCACGTTGTCAGAGGGTTCCAAGGGTTCCTTGCTGAGCTGCCTGGGAGAAACAGGCTGGTTCCTGTTCCCATCTCAACTCTTGGAGGATGGCATCCGGCGGCGTTCCCCGTCGTCAGGGAACTCGCGAGAACTGTTGCCACTCGCGCAATGGAACGGTTTTCGAAGGTTAGATGCATTCTTTTACAGCGGCACTCTGCATTGACAATAACCTCCAATGCCGCTTGTTTGCTGGCTGGCCTCCCTTCCACCTTCTGGTAGATTGGAGTGCCATCTACAGTTTTCGACGCATTGAACGGTTTCACAATTGGCTTGGCCATTTACGGTATCTACGCTCCGGTACAAATTTACTACCGTACCAACCCACATATTTACCACAGTGAAGTAACCCCCCATTTTCCCCCGTTGTTAGAGCTTGCGTAAAATTCGAGTTGGTCGTCGTTGAATCTCAGTGCAATGGCAGTGGTCACACTCGGCGAAGTAAGCTTCAGAACATGTCGAAGCTTGCAAGCGGATGCACATTCCCGGTGAAGGTGGAACCGAATTCGAGCGTCTCCGATACCGTCGATCAGCGACATTGTGTGCTTACAGCTTCTGATTTTCTCGCTGATTTTCTCGTTGAGAAAATCTGCCATAAACTGCGACGACCCAATTGGGGCCCTAAGAAGGTCGATGCCTTCGGTGGAAAAATTCTTAACTGGGAAGCGGTGGAATAGTGGCGATGTGCAGTTATGTGCAGTTACCGAGTCTGTGCGGCCAGAACAGACGGGTTTTTGCGTGATTCAGATATAAGCCATGGTCAGGTCCTCTGGGGCTGAGGATGTCGACTGCCCTCCCGAGCTCTGTAGGAGTGCCAATGAGAGTGCAGTCGTCCGCATACCATCTGTGTAGGTCGAGCTGTGTCTGCTGAGCAATTTCCCTTATGGATGCACCACAAGAGAAAACAACAGCATGCTTGCAAGGTCCCCTGTTCCATACCTTCTTGGCTAGGAATGTCATGTGCGGACGTTACGGGCAATATGTGCAACGGCGTGTTGCGGGCGTATACCATGTTCAGAAAACGACACAGCGACGGTGCTTTGGTCGGCAGCAAATTGATCATGCGCTGTATTTATCATGCGCTGTCTCGAGAACCGATTGAATGCGTTGTGTGCATCCACGGATACCAGTGCATGCTCCTCGTCCTGGCTCTCAACCAGTCTCAGTGCTTCGTGCACAATGGAGTCCAGTCCGCTGCGCGCGCCATTGGCCACTTGCAAGGCTGCGAGGTACTCCCTCGTGTCTTCTATCGCTTGCGATAGGAGCACCTTTGTTACAAGTCGCCGCAAGGCCGTCCCAGTAGCAACGGGGCGAATCTTGTCTGGCCGAGGTTGGATGGGCAGCAATGTCGCAGAAGAGATCAGAGGGATTGTGTCGTCTGGTAAGTCCCTTGGGCTAGTCTTGTCACAACTGCAGTTAGCGCCAAGATGCCCTTTACACCTGCTTCAGGACTCACCGTTGTGTTGGCCAAGAATCGAAGGAGCCGAGGGGACATTCTGTCCGGGCCCGGTGCGGAGTTTGGGTTCAGGCGTCGGACGGCGTGTAGGACTGCCTCCTCAGTGATGTCCATCGGGAGCGGGAGGTCTCTCGTGTCGATGGCTGTAACAGTAGAGTCCGGTGCAGGGTGCAACTCTCGAAGACGTTCCAAAACGTGTGGGTCCTGCACGTCCGCAATGTGCGACTGATGTAGGGTGCGCATCGCACGCCCGTATTGTGCATCTGCAGCTAGGGGGCTGCCCGGCGAAACTTTGGGTCTCGTTTGTTGTCTGTCTGGGTTTGCTGCGGGCGACGTCGGACGGTTCGCTCTTCCCTGATCTGGTGTGCTTGGATGGCTTCTCTCCAAAGTTCATTCCATTCGCCTGCAGTGGCGCGGCGGGTGTGTTCTCGGAGTCCTTGGCTTTGCCTTGTCTGAGACCGCCATCCGGCTTCCCCACGCATTACACGTCGCAAGACTGTAGTTGTAAGAAGATGTATCCGGAGCAAGACAGTTTGGACTGCTTCAGCGTTCCGTGCGTTTGCTGTAGTTCGGAAGAGCCCTATCTGTGAGTAATATGGCGAGACTGTGCATGCAGTTCCCAGGAATGCGGTTGAAGATGTCCGAGGGCCTTAGCGGGCTGTGCAGTGCATCATACACCGAAGGAAGAGGAGTGGTAGGGGTGGACTGGTCGTTGGTTGCGGAAGAAGTCGTCGGAGGCATCAGGGGTATTGATACGGGGAAGGGGAAAGGAGGGAGGGACTAACGGCGAGAGGCCTTGCTCGCCCTTTTTCCCAGTGGGGGGGATTTGTCGAGATGTGCCTTCACCGTCCGCATCTGCTTCATGCGTTGTGACAGGGCGCGGGTGCGTTTCGTGCGTCGTTCGGTCTTCCCCGTGTGTGTGGAGGGGGCTTCAGGAACGTCCGGCTTTGATTGCGTAAGCTGGTGAGCCGCACCTGTTTCCTGGGGTTTTGCGACCCTAAGGTTGACGGGTGAGGGTTCTCTAGGTGTGGGGGCCAGGTTAGTTTTGTTTGTCGCCGGTGGCGTCGCACTGTCGGGTTCTTCATGGACTGTGGTGGTCTTCAGTGTTTCCACTCCACTGTCCGGGTCTCGTTGTTGTTGTCGTGGTGGGCCACTGGTGTAGTGTCTGCCTCTGGTGCTGCGCCTGGGGTGTCCTGCGTATCCAAGTCAGTCTTTGGGTGAGCAAGGTTTTCGCACCCCGCGTAGAAGTTCGCAATTAAGTTTTCAACAAAAGCATCCCCTCGTCGGTAGCATCGGTTGGGGGGGTCCTAAAGGCGGAGGGCGGGCAGGGAGCGCGCCGGGAGTGGAGGTGCGGGGCGTGCGGCGACAGCGGCGCAGGTTGCGGTGGGAGCGTTTGCACAGGGCTCAGCTTTATCTGCGGGGGTCGGCGGGGTGGCGAGGTCGGGGAAGAAAGTGGTGGACAGCTTGGCCAGAAGTAAAATTCTTGTGGCATCATCGTTTCACCGGCACGGAAGCAGAGGTCTTTCTTCGTTGATGTCGCGAAGCGAGAGATGGCGGCATCGTTGTCGTGGTGGAGGGGCTAATGCAGGAGCGGAGGCCCATTGCCAATTTGAGTAAGGAGGTGGCAAAGGTCTCCAGGAGGGAGGTCGGGAGGGTAGGTTGCGCGTCGTAAACTTTTTTTACATAGTGCAATAAGGCAGTAAAGGGGTACCTAGATACTCTTTATTTAAGTCCTACTGAGGAAGGTGGTTATGTACACCTCTCCTTACAACAATCCATTCCCCAAATTCTTTCATTTTCTAGCAGTTACAGAGACATTACAACCATGCTTGTGTTTAGCGCAACGAAGTATTATACGCTCAGAGAAATTTTCAGTTCTAGTGTACTTATGATACCCCCTGCGATACAATTTTCCCCTCTTTCTTTTGCACTTGTTACATATGAAGCCACATCATTGACTTTTTCTCCATACTTTTCATAAACCCCGTCTGTACCCAATCTATAATCTCGATTTTGACTTGTCGACGGGGAGAAACGCAGTCGATCAACTGAAATGTATCTCAAGACATCGCTTTCCGTCATCCTGGCACCCCTATCGCTATACACCTCCTCGACCCGTTGGAAGAATGCTTTGATTGAAGATAACCTTATTTTCTCCGTAGTATCTTTTGAATATGTCTCATATCCGTAAGGATAAATGATACCAGTTGATTCAGCGAATTTCATCATTAGACTGATGATATAGAATCCACAACTGTACTCGTCCTTTTGTTTCTCGAAACCCAGTATGTCTTTCATATAATTTTCACTTTTTGATTGTCCAACTAGCATTCGGAAACAAGCTGTATAGAGTGTCACGCACAACGAACATTATGTTCTCGAAGGGGTCCCACGACAGACTGTCAGCCCAGTATATAGAACCATTCTTTGTGACAACTACGCTCCCCCAGTGGTCGTTGTAGGCAACGTTTACCAGCAATGTTATTCCAGGATTAGTACTGGTATTGTTTACAACGAATTGGCACTTAAGTCTCGCGACTATAGCCGGGATTGAATCTGACCAGTCACGTTTCAAAGCTGCGTTCAGTATAATGCTGGATGTCATGGGGGGCGTGACAACAGTATTGGTCTCAAAGTCCATCTCGATAGAGCGCCAATCAGAATGTGATCATCGGCAAACTGACCCGGGAGGACAAGACGTAGCCATGAATCGTCTTGACTGGTGGACGCTACACAACGCCCTTCTCTGAGCTTCTTGCGCACATAGCAAGTGACTGCAGCAGATTGGGGTACCCATGACTCTGCAGGGAGTCAATAGTCGCTTTAATTTTTATTTTCTCGTTACGGCTCGAACTCGGGCCATTGTTGCAGAAAGGGGGGCAGTGGGTAGTTGACGGATGAGCTAAATTGGCAAAGGTAAAAATGGCATCCGTGTGTTTGCAATCGATTTTACACCATAACTTTATTATTAAAATTTTTATGATGTTATTAAAATATTTTTATTTGGTCCAACGGACCAAATCGTCCAAGTGTGACTCGAAGTGATATAATCGGTATTGTGCGGTATGAGAATGATGTGCACAGAGAAAAAATAATTATAAATTAGACTTAATTCCAGCATTACACTGTGTTCCTATCGTCGGCAAAAATTTTCTGAGAAATACATTTGAAGTATGATAAACATATGCACTTCGATTTTATAACTGTTATATACTATTCGACCATTCGATCAAAAATCTTCTAAAATATAAAGAGGTGATATGAAAAGGATGTGCACAGCAAAAATATAACTACAATTTTACTTTGATTCCACCATTCCACTATGGGCGATCTTTTGATGGAAACCCTGTAAACGTAGCCTACTCACTGACTGTATTAATTACAGTACAGAAATTACTGTTCTGTTTACAGTATAGAAAGTGAATAAGGGTCATTTTCGATGCCAACCAGATGCGGTGTTTAGTTTGAATTTGACCACTTTCCCGCCTATCGATGTGTGCCTGTTTCGAGAGATGTGTGGAACTGCCGTGGGATACGATACCGAAACTGCTATAAAAAGCGCACGGTGGGGGGGCGGGCTTACTCGGGGAATTCCCAATCGGTCCATCGAGGAGCACCGAGGAGCTCAGTATCCACTGTAGAGCATTTTCTTAGGCCTCAGGTAGGTAGGAGTCAATGTGAACTGCCGCGTTGTGTGGTGTTGGGACAAGACGTCGCGGGGAGAAATTTTTAATGACTAAGAATGCGCTTCTCAGCGCAGGAGGTGGCTATAGTGCAAAAATCTACTCAGAAAAGCGGCGGGTAAGTACCTGGCGGGCTTGCATACTTACCAAGCAGAAGGCGCATCGCGTAGTGAAGTGTTGGAACTGCTGTTGGGGGATTTTTGCGATGTAAGGCGGCCTGGGCGGCGAGACGGCCGAAGAATCGGGAACCATCGGTGAGCAACAAACAAACATACGCTTTTATTAAGTGATCACTAAGCCGAGCTGGGTCGCTCAGGCATCAAGTGATGTGAGAGACAAAGCACGGCGAGATACGGCATGGGCCGTCAGCTGGAGAACGACGGAGGCGAGGGTGGTGACCAATCGGTGGTATTCATCGGATGGTGGTTTCCCGCGGCGGAGTGCGAAAAAGGAGGCGACTTTGGCTAGGGCTTCACGGGCAGGTTTGCCGATGGCTCCGTGAGTATCGAATCCAAGAGGGTAGAATTGGGCTTGTATTGTCCCACAGAGGACAGCGTAATGCGCACTTTTCGAGGCTTCAATGGGCAGGGTAGCCCTCCGGAGGTCTTGCGAGAGTGGGAGATGGCCCGTGCGGTGTAGGGGCTTGCAATGAAGACGAGAAGTCCCAAGGGACGTGAGGAGAATTCGATGTCGTCAATGAGGATGTCCATTCGGCGGCGTTCGGAGTACGGGAGGTGGGCTTCGCAGGGGAAGGTATATTCGAGCTTCGGGCGCAACAGTACAGAGGGATGTCGGAGGAGAGTATACAGTTTGTCTCGAAGGTGGCTGTGGCGTCGGAGGAATCCCTCCATTGCTGGGCACTGGATAGCATGTCTCCCGAGTGGGTCCAGGAGTGGCGGGGGTCGAGCTTGGGAGAGTGCACACCTGGGGCAGTGGTCCCGGCCGTTGAAGACGGGGTGGCCAAGTTGAAGCAGGAACATGTATGTCCAGATTTGGGGTTCGATGCGGGTGGAAGCGCAGGAGTCCGGGAGGGTGAGGAAGGGTGCGTTGGCGGACCGTGTTCGACAGCTGAGGTTCCGGGTGAGTCGGTGAGCTCCACTTTCGTATTACGGGGGAGAGGAGAGATAGCTTTTGCGGCGTTCATGATGGATGGCGGATGGGAGGGTGGTCGGGACGCCTTGCATTTGACCGCTCGTGGGGAGGCGGGCAAGGAGAGGTTGGAGCCGAAGATTGGCTGGAATGACATTGTGAGGGATAAATTGGTGGGTCCGTCGTATCTCGTTGGGTAGCAGATGGTGGTCGATGGGCGGCAAGAGCAAGGCAGAAGAGGGCAGTGGGTATTCAACAAGTGGGGAGATGCCAACTTGTTTGCAAAAGTGTTGGATAGCATTGCATAGGACGTTGTGTCGGCGCAGAGGCGGTGTATGCGGCTTCGGTAACGTCCTTGGCGTGTTGTAAGCGGAGGCCCTTTTCGAGATGGGAAGGGATGCTCGGTCCCATCGCAGGAAAATGCGTGTGTTCGTGGACAATTCGGAATACGCTAGAAGGTGACCGGTCACGCAGTGTCACATGGATCGCGTGACACGAATAAATTAAAACCGCGACTGCAAGAATTGCACCGGTGTATCATTTACACCGGTGCAATTCGGCGGTCAACAGAAGGGGTTCGCGGGCTTACTGCCTGCGAACCCCAACGTATGAGTAAACATTTTTCTTCAAATGGAAATCGCGCCCCAGGGCTCGGTTTGTTGGGTTCGCATTTCTGGTAATGTATGGAAGATGTGGTCGGTTATCTCCACGCGGCTAGTGCGTTATGCGGGATATGTCGTCGCTGATTTTTTTCGGTGACGAGCCATTTGTCGAGCTATTGCCTAGAGTAGAAGTCGTCCTCTGGAAAGGCATTAGCCCTCTAGTAGAAAGACGACGTTCATCCCATAGATAAGGGTGATGTCTGGTAGAGATTTGAGTTGGCGTAGTTGAATTTGGTCAATTATCGGTGAATGCGTGTGGTAATCGAATTGGATTTGTTATGTACGTTATCTAAACTGAGTTTCCCTCCTTTTGTACAACCGAATAGGTCCTGCAATACAACCCGCACTACCGTAAAACGGGGAACCCGCGATTCCTGCAACAGGCAAGGCGTCGGAAAGATTGATCAGAATTTTTGGCCCTCAAATAAATTATTTGGGGGGTCATGAAGAAACCATCGTCATCTTCATTGAACACCTTCATGTTGCAGTTGCAGTCAACATCAATTCCTCATCAAGGCATTTGAGTGGTACAGAACCTTACCTGAAAGAGTGAGTCGGCCAGAACGACACATGGCACAACTGCTGCAATGCCATCCTACCGTAAAGTCTGCCGTTCATGCAAGGTGTAACCTTTCTTTGGTAAGGTCAAAGTTGCATGTTTGTTAGATCCAGCAGAGCGACGAAATCTTTTGCAAGATCACACGTATCACTGCGTGGCGGGCAACAGTACAGTGGTACACACGCGCCGCTCTTGTGTCCTTTTTTAATAATGCAGTAAAGTTTTCAATAATTTAAAGTTTTCAATTTTCGCAAGAACAGTGAGCGGAGGGAGCAACATACCAATGCAGGGGGATGGAGTATAGTGCATATGTGTATAGTGCCATGGCGATATAAAGTGCATCGTAAAGCTGATGGCTTAATTTTTACTACCTGTAAATGAGGCAGACCACTGTACAGATTCGTACATATACAGTTTTTGTTATCAAGTTTGACACGTGTCTTGACCTTTCTGCCCCGATAGTGCACATACTGTTACTGTATCGCGGGGTGCTTAAAGTGCCCTTACACTGTCCAAATTATAGTAATTTTTAAAGAGCAAAATAATTGACCTCTGATGAAATCATTGCCAACTGTGGCAGATTTGCATGTTACAGTATTGGGGCTTCCCTTCACACCAAATCACGCAAAAGTATTTTACCCAGTGTCTATCTCTCTATTTTTTTGTCGCTATTTGTGCGTTTGTATCCTTCTGGCTCCTCATTGGACCATTAACATGATTTCAAAGTTTTATACTGTACTATACCCATCCACCGAATTCCAGTTTCCACGACAGCCCGCCGTCCCAACCATGCCCTCTAGTCTTCTGAATCCTCACCCCCCCCGCAGGTTGCCCCTGTGGTTGCTTCTACTCCGGCCCTCCTGCCGCCGCCGCCCCTGCTACCGCGGCTGTCCGAGCCCCCGACGCCTCCGCCCGCTCTGACATCACCCCACGCCCGCCTGCACCACCATCCCGCTCTAAGCAGCGTGGGACAACCGCATCCCTCTCTGCTTCATGTGTCTCCCCAGGGCCTTCTCCTGAGCCTCTTTGCTCCATACCTGCCCCCTCCTCCCCTACCACATCCCCACCCGACCGACACGCAACCGCAAATGCTCACAGCGCGTTAATCCGCTAAGGGAATCCCATGTGGACACCCTCATGACCCGTTTGGTAACGGTCTCAACCCCGCCACTTCGTGCCACACAAGACGGCCCGTGTACCAGGCCCTGCCTAGTCTCTCCGGCCCGATGGCGGAAAGCCCAGACCCCCCTCCCTCCGCCCTCACCGGCTTTATCGTCATGACGCCCCGTCCTATCCTCACGGCTCCCCTCGCAACCCCTCTTCTTTTCCGTCCTGTCCAAGATATTCTGGCCATGCCTCTCCGCCCATCTGATCTCTTCCCCTCTATTCCCGGCCCTCTCCTTCACATTGCCGTCCGCTTGTTCATCCGCATTTTAGGCGAGGCGAGCCCCGTCACGGATCATATTTCTTTTCTCCGACCGCATACGTTCCCGACCGTGGTTCTTCCGCGCACCCCTCCGCGGCGAAGCCCGATGGCGCTCCCCAGCAGACCAACTCAATGCCCTTTGTAAACGCATTCGTTGAGCGGCCGCTGGTACCGAATGCGCCGCTCTCCACCATGAATCCATGGCTCCACACCGATCCACGTGCGAACGGACCATCCATCGAGCTGCTCATTCGGGCAGACTGCAACTCCGCTTTGGTGAGGAAGCCAAACGCGCTCGTGCTATGCGCTCCCTCAACAACCCCGCGACATAGGCGGCCCTTGCTTCGCTCCACTTTTTCCCCAGGCACTGCAGTGATCCCTTTGGATGATTCGACTCAACCTCTCCGCTGGATATCACCGAGGGATCCGTCCCCAAGCGGTTTTTTCAGTTTCGCACGGCTTGTGAAACTGTTTTGCAGATTTTGAATGGCAGGGGTTTTTGGACGTGTGTGTGTATACTGTGCGATTCATGTTAATTATAGCAATGCATAAATTTCTACGAAAAAGTCAAATGTTTAGATGAATCACACGCATTGAGGAGTTACGAAGGTAGCCATTGAGTCACTGCAATTCTTGTTCCTGCGCTGTACAGTACAGTACAGGGCAGTTTAGTACATTGTTCCAGTACTAATCTGAATTGCATACAAACAGAACTGTGCAGTACTGTACAGTACAGTAGTCCTGAACCGTACAGTACCACGACGTGAGATGTTTCGCCGATGGCTGTCCTTCGAAGAGCAAGCCATGGTATTCTGACAGGATAGGCGCGGTAAAATCGCAGTATTTATTGTGTTGTATGTATTTCCCATGTAAAGAAAAACATCTTAGACTCTGGATTCATGTCGATGTCGATTCGTCATTATGCTGCAGATTCACAGAGATTCACACAAAGAGCCCACATTCAAACCCTTTCGCAACTGTCACCAACAAATCATACGGCTCTATGTACCAGAGCCACCGCAACTAACGACATGTCGTTCACGAAATCCCGCGAGCCAAAATAAACGCACTTATCCCCTTTCCCAATTGACACTCATGCATATCAAGGACACCTAGAGCAGTGCCATCTAACACTGAGCCACTCATTCCCCAACCACATACCCGCAACAAAAAACCCGTCCATACATGCTACACTGAAAGTCCACTATCACATCTCACAGCCTTTGCGGCTTTGGAAGCACACTTTGGCTCCTGACAATCGGTTTCTCCTCAGCTATGACACCCGAGCAGTCGGAATCGCCGTGGTAAAGAGTAGGTACTGTGCTGCATCGTCTGATTGCAAATCTACATGACAACCGACCCACAGTCCCATAAACCAACCGCAAACTTCCCTACGAGCTCGGCGTGTGACGAGTGCGTAGGTGTTGTCAAGCCGTGATGTTGCGCAAACGTCACTCGGGTTTCGCGATTTCCGCTTGTTGCGGTTTCTTTTTGCATTCATCTGGTGTACATGCGATGGTGTGCTTGAATAAATTATGCTGCCGCGTTTGCACTGCACGTGTTTGGATGGAATTGGGTGCACTGGTTTACGCTCGTGCCTTGCTTGACAGCGGATGAAGGTTGGACGAGGTGTGCGTGGAATTTGGGGCGGCGAATGCAAGCTGTGAGATTGGTTGTGCATGCGGATGGGCGATATCAATGGATACTGCAAAACGGTAGGTGGCAGATGGGCCGCAGATTTCAGCGTTTCACTTATTTGGGGCGAAAGAGGCGTTGGTACCACAACTTCCAGAACGCTCGCTGCTGGAACCACGACCGGCACCACGACCCCCTATTACTGTTACCCACATTGTGCTACGTAGTTACCGTGTAATGCTGACTTGGAATTTGGAAGACAGTACAGTACAATATAGCACTCAACAACAGACGGCAAACCGATTTCACGACAAAGGGTATTGCACTACAGTATTGTACCACTACATTACTGTACGACAAGACACGTGGGCAATGCGAAACAACAAAAACCTGTCTGACATGCAATGTTGTAAAGGTTCAGCTGTCACTTTAAGCGGTATGGTATCTACTGTACTGTACAGAGTTGACTCGCATTTCAAACTTGCCACCGTCATGATCAAGTCAATACAGTATCATCCAAGGCCACTCAGCGGGATGCGCACTTTTTCCTGCAGCAAACCCAAACATTCCGTGCTATCGCACCACTCGCATACTGACCACACCAAGCGCATCACATTGTTTCCTTCCCTTCCCCCCCTCCCAGCCGCTGGCCACCTCACAGCACAAGTGGAACATGCTGCCCAAACCGTTCAGTGCGACGCCGCAGACCTCAAACACTCAAAATACGGCAACAGCCGCTGCAACCGTACAATAGCGTACAGTACAGTTGTCACTACTGCAATTACACCCAACAACTTCTACATTACAGTAAGCCACCTCTATACAGTGCTTAAATCGCACAATGTCGCGTCGTCCAACCATATACACTCGAGCGCTGCAGATAGAGCACGCAGCAAATGGATTGGGCAACACGACGCATCCCCAATCTCCTCCTTTCCGCCGCCGATGCGGGCCCCAAACCTAGGAAATCTGGCACGCGTGCCTGCCACACGTAGCCCGACTGGTGCGCTACTGCCGCCTAACCCCTCACTTATTCAACTGCACTTTGCACTTGCAACTCTACTAGCGGCGCAGGGTATATGTACAGTACAGTACAGTGCCTGATTGTTGTTGTTGTTTGTATCAAGTATTCATGAGAATGGCATGGCTTGTGTTGTTGATCAGGGGAGGTGAGGGGTGATGGGCTGGTGGTGTGGTGAACGTTTGTTTGACCATTGACAAAGTTGCCTAGGGCTGTACTAGTGGTAGAATGTTGCACGACAGAGTTTTCGAGGGAGGGTGTCGTTGCTTGGCAGACTAGGATGAGGAGTGGGCTAGACGGAATGCATCAATGATGTACCGGTTGGGACACAGTGTCATACATGAAACAGGAAAGACACTTGTACGCTCGCGGAGCACTATTAGAAAAAAAGTGAGCTCCTACAACATCCAATCATTTCATGATTCGGCCTCAGAACGACACTATCCAGTTACAGACTCGACAAAAGGAATAAAAACCATTAAATTTTGGGCGGTATGCCAAATGGGTGTATGATTTTCAAATGGCCACAGTCACCATTTTCGCGCAAAACGTCAACACACCGCCTCCTGCCCAACTACTGTACATTCCTCTTTCAAAGTAATACAGGAAAACCACTCTTTATGCTCGTTCGCGTTTCTGTACCGCCTGATCACACACAGCAAAGCAAGCCCACCCCCCCAAAAAAAGGCCAGTCTGTAAGTTTGTGTGCACCGCGCCTGGGGGGGTGATAGAAAGGGGTTCAAATCCTATATAAACCATTCTACCCACACCCGCCGCCCACCCCTCCGCTCTCTTCCCATTATTTCCTCCGATCGCTACCTACAGAAACAAATTTTCCGTCACACCAAAAAGCAACTCCCTTATCAACCTTCATCCCTTCATCTTTCAATCTCGCACACCCCGTGCTTCAACACCCAAACAACAAGTGCAAAACATGACCGTAGCAAACGAACGAGCCCTGAGGATTCGGAGAGACTTTTCGGAAATCAAACGAAGTCAAGTCAAGCACTTGCAACATCGCTTCAAGAAAAGGTCCCGCAAATCAACCGCCGATGCAGATCTCGTACGCAGAATGGAGGAGTGTTTGCAAATGGAACTTGTCAACCAACTGGTTGCAAGAATGGAGTTTAAGGTTTGACATGCGCTACACTTGGAACAACACCGAATCCGTGAGCATGCTACTTGTGAGGCTATAAACTAGGGGACGAGTGCAAGTGGTGAGTATATCGGGTGACGAAACGGAAGGGAGGGAAGAGCTGGGTGTGTGTGTTTGGTGTGGAGTGGGGGGATCGGGGTTGTGAAACGGGGGTCGGCTTGGTGTTGAAGCGCCGATAGTGACGAGTTGGGTGACGGGGGGTGGGGTGGAGGCAGGGTGTGTTTGGTGCGCAGTCGCACAGCGGGGCGACAAAGGCACGCCGCTTGTGGATACGGACCATGGAGGCCAGTTGACTACAGCCTGTAGTTTGGGTACTTGAGCTTTGGCGTTCCTCTAATGAATGAAACGTAGTCCACGTCATGTTCAGTGCCATAAATGTCAATACGGTTGACATTTTGCTATCGTACAGTAAATTTATACGCTGTACAGGTTTGTAACCTCGTGTTGCTCTTCTGCTGTGGAATACAGCACAGTATAGAGAAACTATGAATTGATCTCGTACTGTCAGTCGATCAAGAGCTTACTGTACATTACAGTAACCATTCAGGGCTAGTACAGTACTGCATATATACAATACTGTAAGCATCTTGGGGACAACGCAGTCCATGATGATGCGATCTTCCTCAACAAGAAGGCACTTGCAACAGCTCACATTCCTTGATCAAGTTACACCTTTACGTATCTCAAGAGTCAATTCGGCTTGCTGCTATCGTGCGTTTTTCTTCCTACAACTCATGTCAACCAAAGCCATGCCAGCGCTATCACCACCACGACATCTCAAACATATCACCTCCTCACCGAACATCAAATATTACGCTTCAGTTACTTGGTTACCTGATGCATAGCATCGCTCAAATACCCAACATTCCCCGTCGTGACTCCAGCCATGGAAATACGACCATTAGCTGTCAGGTAAACGGAAAACTCCCTCCTCAACCTATCCACCTGCTCCTTTGAAAGCCCGCTGTAGCAAAACATTCCGTTCTGTTTTTCAACATGCCCCCAATCTAACCGACTACCTGCACCCTCCAAACCCTCCCTCAACATCCTCCTCATTCCCTGAATCCGCTCCGCCATGCCCTTCATCTCCTCTCTCCACATCTTTTCCAGCTTGTCATCACTCAAGATCTCCTCTACCAACCTCACCCCGGCAATCGGTGGATTGCTGTACATCGGCCTCGCGATAATCTTCAACTGGCTCTCCACCGCCTCCTTCTCCTCCACACTATCCCCCACCACGCTCAAACAACCAACCCGCTGTCCATACAATCCGAAATTCTTACTGAAACTCTGCGCCAAGATAATGCGATGCCCCTCTCGCACAAATCGTCTCACCCCTTCAGCATCCACATCCAAATCACCACTCGTAAACCCCTGGTACGCCATATCAAACAACGCCACCATGCCCTTCTCCCTTACCACCTCACTCACCCGACCCCACTCATTCTCCTCAAAGTCCACTCCCGTCGGATTATGCGCACATGCATGCAACAAGACCACACTCCCCTCCTCAGCCTCCTCTAGATCCCTCAAACACCCCTCAAAGTCCAACCCCTTGGTCTCCTCATCATAGTATCGATATCCCCCCACTCGACATCCAGAATCACGGAATATCGCCGCATGATTCGCCCAACTCGGTTTCGGCAATAACACCAACGGCCGCTCCCCATTCCTTACACTCAAAAACCTTGTCATCAACTCCCCGGCCATTCTCAATGCACCCGTTCCACTCAGCGTTTGCATTCGCGCCACACAGCCCATGTCCAACCCACTATCCTCCCCATATGCCAGCGCGATCGCCCTGTCACAAAACCCCCACTTCCAATCACCGGCAAGTATTCCATAGGATGTTCACCCTGTGCCAGTCGCTTCTCCGCAATCCTTACAGGAGTCAACACAAATGGTAAACCTGCATCATCGCGGTATGCACCAACACCCAAGTTTACCTTTCGGGGCGATTGATCCGCGTTGTATGCTAGCGTGATCCCGAGAATCGCGTCCTCGGGCCCGCGCGGTGTGGCTGAAAAACGAGAAGAGGGAGGCGAAGGTATCGCACGTGCCGCTGTGGCTGATGGAGTGGTGGAGAGGCGACGGTTCAGGTGCAAGAAGGGACGGCGGAACATTGCTAGTGGAAGGGTTGGGGTGGCTGGATGATGTGGTGGGTCGGATGGGTGGGAGATTGCGTGCTCGGTAGTTTTGCGGACGGATAGGGGAGCGAGAGGGGCGGGGTATTGGTATACGTGTTCTTTGATCGTGTTTTATATTAACGGAAACCGTCAGCCAGGTGTATTTGTGCATCTATTTGACGCCGACGTAATTGTCTTTGGCCCTTTGGAGCCTTTTGAGATGTTCATTTATGCTGTTATGCTGTATATAGTGCACTGCTGCCATTTGCAAAACAAATGGAAATATCTCAAACATATCTCCTCGTTCCACTATTTTATTGCGATAGTGCGTACCAATGGCAGGCACCATTACTGCACCACGCAATCTGAATTATTTTACATTAATTCTGTAGTCACTCGGCACTGGACGCAAGGAATGCAGCGCCATCGTCTTTCGCTGATGTTGGGCCAATTCCAAAAGTCGGCATTTTGCCCTCGATCGGCTTGATGAGCAGTTGTAGTTCCGTAAATTTGCTACTATCCAGCAATCCACCTGCCAACTTTCGAACACAATTCTCGAGCAGACTGTCAAAATACCCTTTGCTGTACAGGAAGGCGGAATGACTCGCAGAAGATATCCCAACTTGCAGATCCAGTGGGGGAAACTTCAAGAAAACTAGTGAGCAGCTGCCTCGCAACTCGAGTCAATGACAAAGCAGCAGGCTATTTTCAGCCCCTCCAGGTCGGTATTGCCACAAAATCACGAACTGACACGGTGGTTCACGGAGTTCGGCGCATTGTCAACAAATTCGGCGCTAGTTCCGACTACGCTCTTCTATCGGTGGACACAAAGAACGCCTTCAACCTTTGTAGCCGCGCGGCCTTTTCCAAGGCCATCAAAATCTTTTTCCCCAGTTGCTACCCTGGGTATTGTACTGCTACAACAACGACCCAGCGTTCCCATGGACTGGATTCGAGACGATACGGAGTGTCGTGGGAACTCATCGAGGAGACCCGCCCAGCGGCTTGCTTTTCGCTCTGGTCCTCCATCCTCTCGCTATAAAAATTCGAGAGTTGTTATCTTCATTCCCCGCAGAGGACACAGAGTTGGAAACCTTGCCTTTGGGACTTTGGTACCATGATTATGGTCATATTATAGCCAAACACACCGCATTACTCAAGGCCATCGAAGTTTTGTCCTCCCTAGAAGCCAAACGTCTTGGGCTTCATCTCGCCATCCCGAAATGCAAGATCTGGTGGCCCACAGCCCCCGTCGCCTCAGTCCAAGCTGCTTACCCACCTGACATGTTGCAGGAATACTGCAAAGGGGCTGCACCTTAAACGCTCCAGTAGGTTCTAAGGCGTTCATGATAAAGCACATCCTGGACCATGTCCACAACCTCGAACCTCTTGTCAATGCCATCATGGAGCTAAAAGACTGGCAAGTTTCGTTCCAATTACTTCGAAACTGTTTTGGGGTTTGCAAGTTGGGGTATCGAGTCGTTCCGCCTTCCTGTACAAGGAAGGGGCCGAGTTTTTTGACGGTCTACTCGACAACTGTATCCGAAATTTGGCAGGTGGATTGCTTGATAGTACCATATTTGAGGAACTACAACTGCCCATCAAGCCGATCGAGGGCAAAAAGCCGACTTTGGGAATTGGCCTGACATCCGCGACAGATGTTGGTGCTGCTTCATTCCTTGCGTCCAGTGCCGCCTCGAACAAGTTGTGCGCCAAATTCTAGCCGGCTTCCACCAAAGACCTGACCTAGTACGATGACACCTCGAGGCTTTTGACATATGGAGTCCCTCTTGCCGATCTTTGAACAGACTTCTGTGTAGCAACTTCTGCTCAAACAAACCACCACCACAGAAGAAGCTTATGGACGCAGTTCAAGCGGCTGTGCAAGAAGAGTTACCGCCTGGCAATACCCGTACCCGTGCTTTCCGCGCCTCCATGTCACTACCTGGAGCTAAGGGATGGGTCCACTGCGCGCCTTGTGCGGGTTTGAGGACGTACATCAGGAGCAAGGATTTCTCTGTATGGCTGCAGTTCTTCTGCCATATTCCGTTTTTCGCCCCTGACACTCCTTGTCCGAAGCCTGGGTGCCCTGAGACATTAGACATTCGTGGGGACCATTTGCTGCACTATCGTTATGAATGCCAGCGCGACAATCGCCACAACCAGGTTTCTTTGCTAGGCAATGATCTTGGACGGGCAGCTCGACGCCCTTTCATCGAACCGCGTGTGCATCATCGACACCGGACAAGTCCGGACATCAGAGCCGTGGGAGCCGCAGGTGGAATTGACTATTTCGACATAACATTCGTCAATCCATTCGCTCCCTCCCATTCCAGAGACTGCACTTTCAACCCGATGACCAGTCTCAATGCACCGAGCGCGGACAAGCGGCGGAAGTACCAAGGCTTTCTAGCGGATTTACCACAGAGAAGCAGTCTAGTTCCTGTCTACGCTTGGCGTGTGGCATCCGGAGGCGTTTGCAGTGGTCATGGAGCTTTCAAGAACCGTCGCCAGCCACGCAATGGAACGGGTTTCGAAGGTCCGAGGCATTCTACTTGAGCCACACGCGGCGTTGGCAGTTACGTCTAGCGCTGTTTGTCTGCTGGAGACTGTTGGTGGTGCTAGCATTCGACAAGAATCGTATGAAACATAGAAAGCACTGCTTACACTATCGCTACATGTATTCAATCGGACTTGCAGATTTGCAAATTCCAAATGGGTTCCACCCAATCCTGACATCACATTGATGAACCCCCCTTTGTCTCCTTCTGTAGGAGACCCTGCGAAATTTTTTTCGAGAAATTCATCAAGTCACGTAATCCACAATTAAATCACCGACATTACAGTATCTTACACTGTACACAGTATGATGTTGTTCTTGTTTTAGTTTAAGAGTCGCAAGACCAGTTGATGCGTAGGTCTCTCTCGTTTTTCCGGTTTGTCTTCTCTCCCGTTCTCTCTCTATCACTACTGTACTTTCCTGCCGTACGTTGTACCGTATATGTGCTTGTACCGTGGCCGTTGCAGGCTCAACCATTACAGCCCACCTTCCAGCAAATGTGCTTACAGTGCCCAGGATATCTTTCCTTTGTCACCGTCCACTACAGTTCTTGACCTCCAACCTCTTGATGTGCTTCGACAGTTACACCCTCACCTCTGCCCCAAAATCTTGGCTTCAGTCGTGCGACACGTCCAATCAACCTCGACACCCGACACGCCCCCCTCTTCGACGAAACCCCGGGGTTCGTCTAGAAGCACAGGCCTATCAGTCAGGGTCAGATTGGGTAAAAGGTCGCTATAAAGGGTTCCGTATCTCTAGCCGCTGGCGCTCCGGAATGGCTCGTACTACACAGACCGCTAGGAGGATTTTGAGCGGTAAAGTCCCCCGTAAGAAGCTAGCGCGGGAGATCGCTCGCTTTAGGACCCGAACAATGGTGAAGGCCGATAACTGAACGATTATCATGGGTTCAACCGAAGCGTACAAACTCGACGCACTCAATTCCGATGATAATTCCGTACCTTTCTTCAGGAAAGGAGCATTCTACTTCTTTGGGAGAAACAACTTCTATCTTATTGTAAGAGCGCGCGCAGCTGACCAGTTCTTCGTGCCTGTCAGTTCTAAACGGCGAAATCTTCGTCTTAAAGCCCACGCAAACGTCCTGCTCGAGCTTTCAGGAAACAACTTGTCGCATTCATCGAAGACGGAGCCTGTATAGACTTAAGTATTTCTCATTGTCAACAGCTTGGACTTATCGAGAGCAATTCTGATGTCGAAGACTATATTGTGTGTCCAGAATCTCTGCTTTGGAACACCACACGTATTTGGCTTTTCGATTGCAAAGATGATGAAATAGAAGGATATTACTACGCTGTTGGTGAACCTGACATTAACAAGGTGATGATAGATCTCTATGTGCTGACATTCCGAGGCGTTCCGGCCGATCAGTCCGTCCGAGTAATCTTTGACCATCCGACCCTCGTTGCCAAGATCCTCTCTATTGACTCCTTGTGTTTCTTGTCTGCCACCCTGTTCTTAGGCCCTGCGAGATCATTAGAGAACTCCATCCGCGATATGTCCTGAAGTCTGAGAAAGGAAGCATTACCTGCAGCGCGATCCACGATAGACGCTTGGTGAAATACTTCAAGCGCAAGAAATATTGGGGTTGAGGTATCACCTATCCCCTCAACTACTTCTGAAAATATCTGTTAAATTGAAAATTCATCATCAAAAGCGTATTGGAAGAATCATTAGGTAGCAACGCACATCTCAAACTGAGTCCAAAGACCTTTTCAGTCTCTTTCGTTCCCTTTCCTTCGCTCTCTTCCTTGCTTTCTTTGCCCTCGTTTCTTCCTCGGAGTGACCATGGAGATACATCTTGAAGACGTCGTCGAATCAGAGAAAATCACGTGGACTGCTACTTCCACTGCAGATAGATAAAGACTCCTCTGTCAGTCTCATTGGGTACCAGTCATCACAGTCCAATATCTCCATAGGATGTTAACGTCTGTCGACACAAACCGAGTGAAGCAGCTCGTGTGCTCCGATTATACGTAAGGTATGAACCCCCTGAGAGAGTGCGTTATACGTAAGAGTGCTCAACCAAACGTAGTTAAGCTCTTCAAGATGGAGAAGACGGTGAGTATCACCAGAGGAGGACCCTTCAGCTGCAGTGACCGGTCACCGGAATCCAAACCCATTATGGAAGCCACGGACCGCTTTCTCAACATCGATGAAGCTCCTGAACATCTGCAAGTACCCATGCGTCACGAAAGGAGCCTCGGATCGCTTCTTCTCAGCCTCACAGAAGGATCTCGCTCGATCTTCTTCTACTAGAACTCCCAACGAATGGGCGACCAACGTCTGCATGCATTCATCGGAAAAGTCCCTTATGTTCTCGGGAAGACCTCTCAGACGGAAAGAAGCGGCGAGCGGAGATCGAAAAAGGGCCATGGCGTACTTCACATTAAGCTTTTTGCCTCGTATCTTGGCACACCAGGAGTCAATAGAGAGGATCTTGGCAACGAGGGTCGGATGGTCAAAGATTACTCGGACGGACTGATCGGCCGGAACGCCTCGGAATGTCAGCACATAGAGATCTATCATCACCTTGTTAATGTCAGGTTCACCAACAGCGTAGTAATATCCTTCTATTTCATCATCTTTGCAATCGAAAAGCCAAATACGTGTGGTGTTCCAAAGCAGAGATTCTGGACACACAATATAGTCTTCGACATCAGAATTGCTCTCGATAAGTCCAAGCTGTTGACAATGAGAAATACTTAAGTCTATACAGGCTCCGTCTTCGATGAATGCGACAAGTTGTTTCCTGAAAGCTCGAGCAGGACGTTTGCGTGGGCTTTAAGACGAAGATTTCGCCGTTTAGAACTGACAGGCACGAAGAACTGGTCAGCTGCGCGCGCTCTTACAATAAGATAGAAGTTGTTTCTCCCAAAGAAGTAGAATGCTCCTTTCCTGAAGAAAGGTACGGAATTATCATCGGAATTGAGTGCGTCGAGTTTGTACGCTTCGGTTGAACCCATGATAATCGTTCAGTTATCGGCCTTCACCATTGTTCGGGTCCTAAAGCGAGCGATCTCCCGCGCTAGCTTCTTACGGGGGACTTTACCGCTCAAAATCCTCCTAGCGGTCTGTGTAGTACGAGCCATTCCGGAGCGCCAGCGGCTAGAGATACGGAACCCTTTATAGCGACCTTTTACCCAATCTGACCCTGACTGATAGGCCTGTGCTTCTAGACGAACCCCGGGGTTTCGTCGAAGAGGGGGCGTGTCGGGTTTCGAGGTTGATTGGACGTGTCGCACGACTGAAGCCAAGATTTTGGGGCAGAGGTGAGGGTGTAACTGTCGAAGCACATCAAGAGGTTGGAGGTCAAGTACTGTAGTGGGCGGTGACAAAGGAAAGATATCCTGGGCACTGTAAACACATTTGCTGGAAGGTGGGCTGTAATGGTTGAGCCTGTGACGGCCACTGTACAAGCACACATACAACGTACGGTAGGAAAGTACAGTAGTGATAGAGAGAGAACGGGAGAGAAGACAAAATGGAAAAAAGGGGAGACCCACGCATCAACTGATCTTACGATTCCAAACAAAAACGAAACAATAACGCTGGATCCTATTCGTTCATAGTGGCAGCGTCGAATTGAGTTATTAATAATACAGACTTTATTTTACCCGTTCAAAACTCGGATCACATTGGGTAATTTGGATCTAAAAATTACGGTAACCCCTTTTTATAAGCAACATCCTCCGTGCTGTGTTGCAGTTACTACTATCGTGTAGTTTTATATAAAAAATTTTATCATAATTGACCAATAACGACCAATCATTACATGTTACTCCTAAATCTAATTGAAAATGCGTCAACTATCGTCTGAAGACCCCTCATAAACTGCTGGCTACGAATGCAAATATGCGTCCGTCGAACAGCCCTGACGAATGCGCTCGAAGCCTTTCCCTACACTTCCACGATCTTTTTTGCCCAGGCTAAGTGCTCTAATTTCTCCGAAACTTTGCAAAGCATTGCATCCTGATCTGATCCGCTACTGCTTCAGTGCTTTAATCAGCACTTGTATTCCCAATTATCGTCCTTACTAAGACATCATCATTCAGATCCTGTATGCTCTTTTTTTCTTCAACAGGATTCATAAGCTTCCCGATAATAACCCTACAAGCTTGAGGAACAGGCGCTACAATCTGCTCCTGCACCTCCCGTGTAAGTTCAACATCATTTGCATCTAAGGCCAATAGTGCTTCATCTTTTCCGAGACCAAAATGCTTCTAGAAATTTGCAATTGCTTCAGTTGGGATCTCATTCCATGCAGCCTGGATCCATTGCATTGTCGTCAGAATATCCACTTTGCAAATGTCTTTTAGAGCTGTATCAGTACTGTCAAAAGCATGCTACGTTTTGCGCTTGTTATAACGTAATTTGAAAGCACAAATTATTCCTGAGTCCAAAGCCTGAATACGAGAGGTACAGTTTGGGGGTAGAAGTTACACCTTAACATTACGCATGTTTTTAAGCTGCTCAAAGATGTCATGAGTGGGACAGTTGTCGATAAGCAGAAGAAATTTTCGCCTCGGAGAGCGGGCAATGTAGGATTGGAACTGTTAGAGCCAGCTTAGAAAGAGAACAGTTGTCATCCATCCATTCCTATTTGCGTCTTAATAAAAATCTAGCTCCTTCCCTTTCTTCCGCTTGAAAGTTCTGGGCTTCCATGTTGTTCCAATAAAAATCGAAGGAAATCTATCAGGACCATCCATATTACAACAAGGAATAATGTTTATCCTGTTTTCTCTTTTTCCCGACCAGGCAGCCTGTGAGTAGCAATAGTAAGACCAGGGGGCATATAATAGAATTAGGTGGTATCATCAGCGTTGATAAAATACTTAGGACCGAACTGCTTTACATTTTCCTTGTAGGCTGGGAGCTGAGTTTACAGCAACGTTTCATCAGTATCGCCGCCCTCTCTGTGCGAGAAAAACGACTTCAATCCCCAACGTTTTTTGAAGTTGCTCATCCACCCTTCTGAAAAGCTGAGAGCTATCTTGCTTCCTTCGGGTCGATAAAGATTAGCTTTTGAATGCAGTTTTCTCTCTTTTTAACGAATTATATCTGCAGTGATGCACTTTCGTAATGAAGCCTTTGCACTGATCTACTCGAAAAGAGCAGCCTCTAGAGCTGGATGCTTTCCTGCTCGATTCCTTCTTTGAAACTTTCACTTTTCCTTGCAGTACATTTTGACTCAGTTTGCCTTACTTCTTGAGAATGCTTGAAATGACGGACCTATGATAGAGAAAAGTGGGACGAATCTTGGACTTGCACGAGCTTGAAAGAATATCAAGCGCATGCGTTTCTGCAGCATACTTTCTCCGATCATATTCGAAAATAAAAGCCCTTTTCCGCGCGATGGTCAGGCTATTTCGCATTGTGGCTTTTGCGGGGGTGTTTGATATTTTTCTGGATCCTACTAAAAGTGTGTTTACTTCTTCCAGTGATTGAGACAGCTAGGGTGTTTCATTCTGATCTGATACGTGCCTCAATGCTCTTTTTCAGCCAATTATCGACGCCAAAGATGATTACAGCAGTTCCATCATTGTTGCTTGTATCGGACAATCATCTAAAATTTAATTCTAAATAAAATTTGTCGTATCTCGAATCTGTATAAATCTTTTTTTTGCTTCTACCTTGTGATTTATAATATCCGGTGTTGCTTGTTTCAAGTGACTACTGTATATGCTTTTCCTTACCTGGGCCTGTATGTTTCACTTCCTTAGTCTGTTGATAAAGCACCTCAAATACCCTTACACGATATTATCAATAACTAAAAGTTTAAGTAAACATTTCTGTTAAGCCTAAAAAAATAATCTGAACTCTTTTCTGACCAAAAGAACCGTTTTCCGGCAATTTACGTTGTATTACTTTCCCCCGCCGCTGAACCAGATTCGTTCATGAACTACTGCAGTGTAAAAGCTCTACTGCGTTAAAGTACCATCAATATATCCAATTGCACGCTTAGTAAGAGTGGGTAGTTGGATAAGTAAGAGCGTTAGTAACCTTTACGACATTCTCGATACTGAATGCGTTAAATATCTTTCTAAAACTACTGGAACCCCCGAAATTCCTGTCAAAGCCGAATCATTTCGCATCGCCTTCATCTCTCAATAGTCGTATCAACGAAGAAAAGATATCCCCCAAGGTAAATACGGTGTGTTCGGAAACTTTGACAAATTTTTTTCTGTCCGATTTGACCCATTGCATCGTCTCTGTTAAATTTCAAGAATAAATACAGTTAAGCATTCAACTGCCTTGAACTGTGCGTAAAAGCGGTCAATATAGTGCTATAAACTACTATCCCTGACAGAAAGTTGTTTTCTTCCAAGGAGACTTTACGTATGTGTTGCTCCAAAAATGAAGATTTCGTTTCCCAGATCAAACGAAACAAACTTTGGAAAATGTGATGGAAAATTGTGTACTGGAACTCTGACGTAGATCATTTGAACAAGGGAATATGATTTGGCAACTGATTGCTTTTTCATAAAGTAATTTCTCATCACTGATTTATTTGCATTTGCACAAACTATCTACAGTGAATAACACACCAGCCTGAACATGTATCTCTATTTAGTGTGTGTTGCGACTCGAGGAACGAGTGCCAACTGAGTCTTGGATGGAAGAGCTAATTTTCACCGTAGTAGTCGCATCAGGATTTTTAGAGTGTACTTAAGATAGAATAAAATTGACAATCCTTTTGGCCAAGGGTCAAGCAGAGCTTCACCCACAAACAGTAAGAAAAATTCCGTAATGAAGTGGGGGCTCTGCAATAAGCACTGAAGTAGTTATCTTTTGACTTTAAACAGATTAGACATCAAAAGATTACCAGGTGCAGGATAAGGTTCATGAATCGCTTTCTTATCTATAGTTTACGGCCTCTGAGCAGCTCTGGGTTAGCAAGATATGTATTAACTCTATGGAAAAATCTTATACAAGTTCTACTAGCGTACTATTACTTCTCTGACATAGTTATTCCAATAAAATTGAGTGTTGGTGTATTAGAATTCAATCAAAGCAAAGATCTGTGGATTTGAGAAAGGCAAAAACATTGCTGATTTATTAATTGCTAGTATACGAATAACTTAAATATTCACTGGTCAAATTCAGTTTGAATTTGGATACCTAAATAGGCATTTTGCGAACTTGAACTCATTTAAGGCACCACATGCGTTGAACAGATTGAGTGCATGAGAAAATGATGGATCAGTGACCTTAATCCTATCGTTGAGCATCCTCTGTGAGTGATGATGGCTGAATAATATTCTCCGATGAGCTTGAACATACCTGGAAGAAGTTGCTGGTGCGCCTTCGCTCAGCAGGTAAGGGAGAAGGTGTCTTATAGGAGATCTCTTTTGGCTAATATCGTCCCAAAAATGGTATAGATCTAATTGTAAGCTCCGATGGTGTATGCATTGGTCGAAGGTTTTCAATGATTTGTTGATCGCGAGAGCTGACAATAACTGGCTAGCTCTGAGTGTTCATTGAAGAGCAAGGTGGATGCACAGGATCATAATGAATATTCTGTTTAACTGTATCAGTAATGGAGAAAGGACGCTGTCATTCCAAGTGTATGATGGCAACCAAGAATTGACTTGAACTGTCACTACTAATAATTGCTGTTCGCGTTGGATGTATTTAAATAACTGGTAATGCGTGTGTTGTCTTTGAAAGTGTATGACGGCGACTAAGAATTGACTTGAACGGTCAATACTAAGAATTACTGGTCGCATTGGGATTTTGTATCGGTTGCCCATAACAAATTTATACATTTCTATTTTTGCACGCGTTTAAGTAGGCTAAAAATGTTAGACCTAGTTTTTATCATCACAAAAATTTTCTATGGCCCCGAAAAGGGTTATTCAGGGACGATTTCAGGAAGGTTAGAAATAGAGGAGAATAGATTGTGAACTAAAAAAATAAGAGCGGTTGGTATCAACTGAAAGTAAAAAATAAAATAATATTGATAGGATCCAAGCCTCGTTATGAGGGGCTATTTGAGCGTTTACATGAAATTAACTATGATTAGGAGTATGTCAAGAACAGTTTAAAATAAAATAAAAATTTCTTTTTTCATGGTCCTATCAGTCTTTAGATGCGTGAGCTTTGCAGAACGGGTGAGAAGTGCTGTTCAAGGAATTTTTTAAATTTTACGTTGGTGAGACCATGTTTTAGAGACAATTTGAATGGAATTTTCAGGTTACGGCGTAAAAAGTAGGCCGTATCCACTATTTTCATATCTAATCTTGGCGAGAAATACACATTGATAATCACACGTGCGTATTAATGGGGCGACTATACGGACTCAGTTTACAATTTAACTTTCTCAGTGATTCAATAAAAATTAAGATAGCATCTATGGCAAAATTTATCTTGCATTTAGTTTTGTTGCTTCTTAGGAAGAAATGTAGCTATTTTAGAGTTTCTTCTGCATCAAAATCTCTCTAATAAATATTTGACATCTAGATAAAGTTTTTATATGGAATTGACAAGCTGATTACTTGTGGTATATATGAATTCATATCCATCGAATGCTGTGAATGCAGTGAAATTCTAACTCAAAAATCATGCTTCGGACATTTTAGTAAAAAGAACAACAGCTTGTAAGCTAAAATTGCTACCGTTTGGTCAGAGAAGGTAAAGTAACCTCTAATAACGAGTCGAAGCCAAAATTTCACGTAATAAACTTTCAATGTTCAAGTAGACTATCACAGAAGGGTACCATGACCAGAATTCCTATGCCGTCCCTATGTCCTTCATTTCCGATAAATTTATGTATATTTCCTTAAACTATTTTAATGAGTCCTTTAGTAATTCAACTTTGGCATATATTAAGCCAACTATTGCAATGATTTCATGAAAAGTAAAAAGACATCATGGAAAAGAGGTGATTGTTAATTTTCTCGGAAAATAAGGCCAAGATGGTAAATAATGTACACATTTGACATCTCTCTTCCCAAATCAGCCGGTGAGAATTTCTGGTAGGGAAACTTTCAACTGAATCAAGAATAATACTTCAGCAGCTATAGATTCAAAGCCTGGTCTTTATTTTCAATTAGCAACATCAGCGCAAAAATTCCGGTTATTGCCTCCGAAATTACAATTAACTGGAAACAAAATCACGCAGCGGTCAAGACAATTGATCCCAATCGTGCTTATTTTCGTACGAGCTGGTGGCTTCGGGAGATTATTCGTAGAGCTGAATGATTATGGGAAGCTTTGCGGAGAGATGAGCACACATTTGTCAGGAGAAATTTGTCACGTCTTCCTCTATACTATCATACTTTAGATAAAAAGTAGAGGCCATATGTGCGAGAAAAACGTGGTTAGAAGCAATGAAGAAGGTAATTTGGGATAACTGGAAGGTGAAAAGAAAGTACGGCTGATGAATAAGGTGCTTCTATCGAATTAGAAGCCACAACTCACATAAAGAGAAGCAGACATAAACGCACATGATCTGCTAAAAATTTGAAATCCTAGTTTACGAAATTTTCTTGCTGTGGAAATCTTGTTAGAAATTGAACTAAGACTGTATTATTAACTGCTTATTTTGGGTAGGATGGATGGTAAACGGCTGGCTCTTCGTGCGTTTTTCTTTTAGTGATGAATTAAAAGCAGATTAAAATATTCTGAAAGGACCAGAGGATAAAATGGATAATACAAGAAAATTTTCCTATCTGGGTATGGATATTGATGAGTTTGAAGTTTATTCGAGACATTTTAATAGAAATAATCAGGGGTACCGTTTTTTGTCATTTTAAAAACATTTTTACACATTGCAGCCTGGTTTAGGCGTAGGAAGAATATACCACGAGTACAGGGTGGCTTTCATTTCTTGGAACCACCGCACGTGCTGACCGCTCGCCGGCAGATAAAATTTTATTGTGATTCTACCGATAGGACACGATACAGATTTCTTTATGCCTATTTATCGTTGATAAATTATCCTGAATGGAAAGAGGCGACAAATTCAGCGACATTTGACTGTAATTAGAAGTAATTACAGAAAAATGGGTCAAGAAACAAATTCACCGAGATTCGAGGGGCTCGGACTAGAATAACTAAAACTATTACTGATGGGCTACTTTTCTCAACTAGTTTAATGTCGCAAAGCTCTGACTATCTGCATTTTTTCACGCAAAAATCCGAAATAAAAAGAGCGCATTGAATACTTGCAGCCCCCTGTATTTGCGCAATCATCAGTGGCACGCACGGGTGAAGAGTATTGCGTCGTCCATGCGCATCTTTTCCAAAGAATTTAAGGGACTGTTCTATGGACAGCAATTAGACCGCCAATGGCTTCTCGAAATCACTTAAAAAGTATTCAAAAACTCTAGGCTGAAGGTATCCGTGTCAGAACGAGAATTGGTGCTGGTAATTCACCCAATACCGGCAGTGCAGGAGATGCAGCACGATTAATATCTGAATTTGGATGGTCGGAACGCATATGAACGACGCACAGGAGTAATTTGCGAAGATTTTTTGGGTCCTGTGACCATTAAATGATATTTACGCTTCCCGCAGAATAATAAGCTAGTATCGAGTTTATATTTTTTTCAGATCACGAAGGAACAATATTGACAGACGTACTTGCAAATTACATTGAGATGTTGGACACTATTGTGAACTGCATCTTCTTGCAATTTCTACAAAAATCTTCCGTTTTTCATGTTCTGATGAAGTCCTGAAGGAGCTTTATTTATAAATATACTGACGCTGCCGTAATCTATATCGGATGTTGGGCAAGAGTCATGAGCAAAATTGTTTTTGTAGGTATATTTACATCAGTAAATGTGGACATGTTATCATGCGCCGTATCAGTAAATTATTTTATTTTATGGATAAATCCTATCAGCTTTTAATGTGCCCAACTCCAAAAACTTATTGTTTAGCTTGGAGTTCTGACAGTCAACCTCATCCGTCGAAAAGGAAAGTATATCCGCCAAACGATAATTCTGCCCTACTCGTGTCAGTATTCCTGACCAGAAAGCAACCAAATCGCGCTGATCATCAACAATGATATCATTTAGATGCTCTGCTCACAAACAAGTCCGAAATCTACTTCCTCTAATGACGGTCTTCAACGCGCGATTTAAATTACAAATAAGCGCTCTCCACCGCAATTTCAGTAGTAATTTCACAGTCGTCGCTTCGTGAAGAGAACCGGCTGGCTATTGCATTATTTGGAAAGGAATTTATCACTGGGCTATGAGGCTGAGACAAAGAGTTGAAGCTTCTTTTTTACTTCGAGAGCCTAATTAAGCGTACATTTGACTGTACTTGGTTATTTGGTCCCCTGTAACTATCAGCACAGTAGCCACGCCTAAGATTTGGTACTTTATCCTGCGTATAATTGCTGATGCGGATGAATTCTGTATGAGGAGTGGAAAGGAGCTGTCAGTACATAAATCTTGCTCCGGTGTTGGTCGTCCGCCGCTTGGTTGAATAGCGCTGTGCCTCGATCTGAACGGCACCGTTCAACCTTTCCCATATTAATTTCTCTTCCAAATGCCACTCACATATTTAAGTCCTCACATTGAATAATCCCCTTTTATACTTAATTAATTACAATTTCAGGGTAACAACTCGTATTTTTGTGCTCATTTTGATAATTTTTTTTAGAATGAAGTAGAAAATTCTCCTCTTCATATACCATATATAAATTAATAGTAATGTATGTAATAGGTATATAAATGAATATCGATCAAATATAATTCAAAATTTCTAACTAAATTTTTTTCAGTTGAGAGTAAAAGCGTAAAAACTAGGCTTTAATAGGCCCGTAACATAATTCGTGTATAAGAGCGTATTTAGTCTTTCCTTGTCAAGAAAGAGTTAAATATTGCTATAAAATCGTGTTCGCGGAATCTTATATTTGATTAAATTAAAGAGGATGACGCTTGGCAAAAAAATTAAACTTCGTTGCTGTCAGATACTGAATGTAAAGGGGAAAATTTTATGCATTTCTTAATTGAAGGAACAGAACATATTGAAATTACCACTTTTCTTAAACAAGACCTTATTTTTTGTCAATGTTCGTGTTCAAGCGTACAAGTTAAGTAAATAGTGCTTCGTTTGAGGGCAAAATAAATGAGCCTCCAGTAGTTGTGCCATAATAACCAAGCACAGTATCCAGTGAAACAATAAATCTATAGTTGCATCATAATTAATCTTTAACACAAAAACTGCTGAACTATACGTAATTAAAGATTCATTTCGAAGTGCATAAGATTTTTCGATTCCTTTCGACCAAAATTTTCCCCTAAATTAGGAATTATTTCGCATAACTGAGCCTATTCTCTTCGATTTATGTTTAGCCTGAATTAAACTTCTCGATTCCAAATGATACACATTATTTTTTATGGCATAGTTCTATAAGAGACAAATACTGGATCGATATGAAAGGTATAAGAAAAAAATTGGCTGTACTTCAGTTTCTCTTTACATTCATTCGGTTCCTTATCACTTATATTATAAAAAGATTAATTTGAAGTCTAATTCATCGATAAAAGCAAGGAGAATATATTTATCATTAACAAAAATGCAATTTCAGATTTGGCTCTAGTATCTTATCATGACAAGGGCCAATGCTTACGTCAATTTTTTGCGCAAAAATTCAGAGCGCTCATTATCAAGTCCTTCTTGAAAATGTACCTAGTTTCGATGATTTCAGCGTGACGTTAATACTGCCATTAAAATTTCAGAAACAGATATAATAGTTTTTCGAGCAGTGAAATGCACGAAAATACTACTATGTGAATGAATTTTACCGCAATGCAGACATTTTGAACATTATTTATCATAAATGTAATATAATTTATATTGTAATACGGAGATTCTATACTTTGATTTCAAAACAGTAAATGTATGTTCTTTTCAAGAAAGGATCCAGGTGAAGCTTTAAGATACGTACGTTCGCCACCACTGGTAAGGAAACTATTAAAATTAGCATTTATCCTTATCGAGGAGTCGAAAAGCGGGGAGCGAGATGATAGAAGTTTTCACCAGTGTAATTGAAGAAAACATTAGCGCTAGTATTCAGTAAACATAATGTGGCCTTTTTGGCCAATTTTGAGTATTTTGAAAGGCATGAGAGGCTTTTTACATATGCGTGAGTCTTATTTAGGACTTTTTATTTGAGTCTGAAATAGAAGTTAAAATGTCCAAAATGGCTAAAGTAGGGTCTATAAAAGTTTTTTTTGAGTTTCCAGGTCTACATCATAAAAAATAAAGTATACAAACATAATGGAATACCACTCCTAGTCTCAGACAGATGATATTCAGCGCTTTTTATCCTATCCTTACGAAACGCAAGGATGGTGGTCACATAAAATTCCTCCTGAATGTTTACTGAGCTATTATCTACTTTTTAGGCTGCCCATGTGCTCCATTACTCGTACTATAGATCCTGAGGTGTAAATTGAATAAAATTTCGTTAGAGTCCCAACTTTTACCTCTCTAGAAGTAGAACAACCTTTACCCAGCTCTCTGGAATGTCCTAAAAATATGAAACATCTATTCCACGTATCCGAATCATACCAATGGTTTAATAAAAGCTAAATAAAATACTGCGCTCAACGAACCAGTGTATCATCTGAGCATGTAATACTCCTTCGAGAATATTTCTCCCCCTGTCATTTTTTCACTGATCATAATCTGAGAGAAAACTTGTAGAAAATGACTTATATACCATTTCCGTTGCCGGTATTTGAAAATACATCAACCATACTTCGGGGAAAGGTCTCTCTCACGCGATGAACAATTACGTTCTTGGATATAAAATGCTGTATTTCACAATATAAAGAGGAGAGTGAGATTTCAAGCGCATCTTTTACCTCTTTTCGTTTTTTATGCCTCTAAAATTGCATAGGAAAGTAGAAATAAGGTGATTTCAGGAGCAAAAATATGAATTTGATATGCTTAGGTATAGTTTTCTAGAATAAGGATGTCCTTTTGGAATCTTATATGATGCGAAATACAGATGTTTTTGAAACTTGCACATTGAGAAGTAGACATGTTTCTTCCGCCTTTCATTCTGTAAATTATATTTTAAAGGTACAAATCTCTATGATTATTTATTTTAGGAACAATTCAAAATATTCGGCCAACAATATAAATCAATGTATTTTAAATGTTTCTTAACGTTCTCTCTCCCAACGCTAGACATGCGTGTAAGAGAATAAACATTCATTTAAGACTTTTAATAAATTTTGGAGAAATTTACGTTGATACAGAACTGGTTTGATCAGCATACGAGCCAGCTGACAACCTCGAAGCTTACTCCACCCCTCTTTTGAGTACCTGCTCATGATATGGGAATAATGAGACTTGCTTTAGGTAAGTTTTCATGGTAACCTCTGCTTGTCCGCTCATAGATGAGCTGCAAAGAAAAGAAACAGTCAAATAATGTCACGGTAAGTTTTGAAGACTAGTTGAGTGAGAGAAAATTATTCTTGGAGAATAACGTTAGTGTAATTTCACTTCTTTGCCTTTTTCTGACAGCTGACAACTCGCAAAGAGGCTTACAGTTATTACTGTAATTTACCGTTCAACCTAGAACTTGACCGTTATATTTATGCACTGTACAGTGCTGTTAGCTTGAGCTGATCCACTTTAGATCAGCTCATGCAAGTTTAGGGTTAGACACTCACCATCATGTACATGTCTTCTGGAAAATTCCTTCGATCAACAGAAAGCATCAGTCGACTTGCCTTGAATTCTACATAAGCCTCGGTCTCTCTCCATCTTCTACCTGAGTAAAGTTCCTCACCACCTTCTCCTCTCTCATCTCTCCACCTCGGTCCCTCACTCTTACTGCCCTTCTCTCTCTCTCCTGCTCCCCCGCTCTCTCCTTCACTCCTGTCTGGCTCCCTCGCTCCCGCTCTCTCGTTCTGTCCATCAAATAAAACATCAACAAAGCCAGAAAGGACGGTGTAACAGAGGTTTATTATGTAAACGCCGGAAAAAATGGAGTACAAAATATTTTTGTGTATAAAGCCATGTTTCAATGAGGGAAAAGCACGATTTAGCATTACATATTAAGTGAAGTACTTGAAATCAAGACTATGAATAATGCAAGATTTTGTAAGATTTTCAGGCATCAAGTTTTTCCTTTAGAATACATCTTTACCGGAGACGATAACCCAATAGCGGATTGACGATGAGGATTAACTTTCTGCTCTCTATTACATTATAAAGTGAAAACGTAGAAGGTTTCACTGAATCTTCTACTTCAAAATATATTCTTCAACGTAACATGATAGATGAAGCTCAGCAATGACTCGAGTACTTGGAATCAAACTTTTCCATCATGACGGCAACGATATCCATTTAGACGAAATTTTGAAATCCTCTTGAGGCTTTTTTTTTCCACAGGAAATTATTTTTAAAAATATTGCCCACGAATCTCCTCTATGTATCGGTATTTGAGCTCAAAACGGACATGCAAGGGGTCAGTATGTAAAGCAAATCCTTTTCTATCAAAATTAGCATTAAAAAGTAGGCTATAAGCTTAGTAGTACGGAAGAAGTGTTTTTGTGCTTAGTCTTCTGCGCCAAATGCGCTCTTTGTGAGTCAGGTATGTCATTTCATAGTAATTCTTGAATTTAGAAGAAATTGTTTCAGTGAAAAGAGAAAATTATGAGCAATAGAGAAATTGTACGAAGACGGATTTCACGGTAAGCAAATCTTGATAATATAAATGGAATAAATAGATCGCCAGAGAATGCAAGGAGCATCTGACTGGTATCATAGATTGATCTACCTATTAGTTGAAAATAAGTGGACAGTTTTTTTAAAACTTGTACTTGACCAGAAACTACGCCGATGCTGTCGAGGAGAAAATAATCGAATGTCTAGTCCGCATGGAAATGGATGCTGTGCAGCCCATGAATTTCAATGTCCCTATATTTCAAAGAACTAATTTCTTGCTTTGTTGAATTTGGGTAATCTTTAGGCGCATTAGATAGAGAAACTCTCAGTTATGTCCATCAAATGAGTATGTAGGGAATTTGCATAGGCAAAAATGTATTTAATTATGGAATAGATTAAATATTACTAATTCATCGTAAAATTGTCGAAAAACATAAAGCCAAATACATCACTTGACGAAAAAACCCTTCGTCTAAATTAAAACTGAGTGCGTAACTTTCTCGTGTTTTCTTCGGAGTATCATTAAATTTTCTCTATTTTACTAGCACGAGTTATTCTCAAAATTTGTTGTACTCCAAACAGATTCCTTTAATTCATAATAGGTTACCTTTGGAAAATAATGGGTACTTAGGAGTAATTTATTCCCTTTTTATCTCAAAAGTTTCTATTTAATTGGATATTTTAAAGAAACCCTTTCAATGACCCCAAATTCATATTCTCATTATTTTCCTAGCCTTATGACAATATTTTTTCCTTTGTCGCCCTCAGAGGTAATTAATATTGAATTGAATACTAATTATCGAGAATAAGGAGAAATGTCTCTCTTTCTGGATTTTACCAAAATTTAAATTAGAGTTCTGAAATGAATTTGGTCTGACGTAAAATATGTTATGTACTACTCTAGTTTTTAGGATCAAAAAAGGAGTGTCATGGGAAGTAATAAAGTTTACAGTCTTCTTAGAAAGTAAATATGATCTGAATTTACGAAGCTCCCAGCAGTCAGTACTACATTTGAACGTGATCCTCGATCGGATTTAAGAAGAGCACGATGTTAAAAATATAAACTCGAGCGGTGCATGTGAAAGTTTTATAAAGTCAACCATACAGTGAAGGGCAAACGGTGCGTTCACTCCAAAGGAATCATAATATTAAGAGAATAACAGATAGAAAAAGACACTTTAATTGCCACAAAAGTTTTTACTTACAGGTTTTCACAATTATACAACGAAAGTACTGAAAAGAAAAGTATCTTTTTGCATACAAAAAGCTAGAATTTGATTATTTTCAGTCTTTCAGAGACACGCCTTATAATTATTCCAGAATATTACTGTTCCAAATGGGGTATTTTACATTCAGTATGAGCGTTTTGTACCCATTTTTCAGCTGAAAAAATTTCATCCCCATCATATATTCTGTAAAGGACTCAAATTCTAATGACCATATATTACATGGATAAATGTATCAAATCTGATAAGAGAATGTAAAGGTCTCCAAAAAAATTAAAAATTAAAAAAATACAGTCTACTGTATAGCTCTAAGAGTAACGTACACTAATCTTTGGGGGGATCTTGAAATTTAACTGTTATTTTTGATCAATTTTTATAGAAAGCCAGTTATGCTTGTCAAATGGATATTTTCTATCAAACCATTTTCCAAATACGAGTAAAAGGATAGGGCTAGTTTTTTAAGTAAACATATTATTTTTCTGTTGTTTTTTCTAACTTATACTTTCAACTGTGGTGAAGATCGATCAAAACAAAATTTTTCGTAATTTTAGCACTATTCAGGGTACGAACTACATTGACTTATTTCATGACCTTCGATTTTAGTGCCAATTTGCTACAATTTATCCGTTATATACCTGTAGATGAATTGTTTAGCCGAAAAGTTGTAGAGTTGAAGCCACGGAACACCCCTTTCATGTAATTCTATATTTTTAAAGTATGTTTTTTAGTAAATATTTACGGGCTCCCAAAAATGTTTTAGTAAGTGCACATTTTTGTATGATAAAGAGTTTTGTAATCATATGAGGACATCTCTACCACGGATAGACACTAGCTACAGTTTAAGGGATTCTTTTAAGCTTTTGAACTAGCCTAGTTACCACTTAGAACCGAAAATAGGAACCAAGTTAGACCTTATAAAACGAATACTATGGCTATTTGGTTCACCAGAAGCAGTTAATTTCTCATGAAAATGTGGGAACTAAAGATAATAAAATGAAAACTAACTGAATAATAGGTGTCGGTTAGATGTGCAGGAAGTTATCTGACGAACATTTCAGCTGATTATGAAGGTCATTCGAAGGATTTTGAACACTATTTGCATTGAACTAATTTTGATCGAGCAGTGAAATAATTTTTAAATATAACTTTTCGCATTCAAATCAACAAGTCCAATATACGAATTATTTAAAGGTATTTATACCTTGAGATAACTTATTCTTAATCCTGTACTGCATATTTAATGTAAGAAACTAAAATCTTTCATTTATAGGGGTGTTAAAGGTAGTTTAGGCTAACCAATCACCAACTATTGGGGGAACTAAAAAGAAATTTTCATAATAACGTATTGATATTTAATCTATCTGACGGGTTCGGAAATAGAAATCAACCATTACATGATCTCATATTACAATTGTAGGAAAACAAGAGGACGGTAAAGAAGTAAAATGACCGTAATGAGTCGACACTGGCTCGCAGTTACACAAAAGAGGATATAAGGCAAATCTAAATTTCGATAGTCTCCAAATCAATCGATAAAATCAATCAGCGGGGCACCAAAAGATAAAAAGAGGGAAAATTTCTAAAGGTTGGACTTAAAAAATGATTTTATACTTTTTCTCTCTGCTCAGATCCCCAGTCCCCTATACCTTAGAATAGAACTTGACGACAGAGATGCTAGGATCGGAGAATAATATGCCAGAACTGATGATTATACAGTCAAACTTACTCGTATGGTCTTTAAAAAGCTTCTAAGCTTTGACAGAGAGCTTAAGAGAGGTATGAGACAGAAATGAAGGGTTTATCAGAGCAGCGCAGGAAGAACTTTTCTACCGAAAAAGTCCATTAATGAATCGAAATAGATCACGAAATAGCGGGAATTGTTCGAAAGTATTCGAAGAAGGCCTATTAATAGAAATAAGTTAATATATCTTAAAGGCGTATAAATACAACTTTACTTAACATTAAGATACGAATTTGAAGAAAAATCCTTAAAACTGGAATAGAACACTGTTTTTACTTTTTCTGGAGACATGTGCGCCCCTCATTTACAAATTCAAGATACTTGAATAGAATTGCATTAGGGGTCTGTCTAACCTTCAAGAAACGAGCGTATTCTCGACAGGACTACCGATTTGTCACGTTGTAATAATAAAAATACACGATAATATGTAAAGCCCTCATGAATTTATTGATTTTTCCCGCTGGAAGTGGGTATCAATAGTTTCCCAAGTGTGCTGCAGACATTTTCAGCAAATATTGGATGGTTGTCGATAAATACTGCATTTTTGATTCTTATTTTGTAAACATAGCTCAATTATAACTTCGAGATAGTTCTCGTAAAACTTTTTAGGACATTTCTTGTACATTCTTCTGATTCATACAAGCAAAAAATTAACAAGGCTGGTGCGGACACCTATTATTAATCAAGCAATCCATTTCTGATGCCCCACATAAAGCATACATTGTTTTGATTAAGGCATCCGAGGAGATTCCTACCCCGTTTCTGGAATTTGATGACCCTTTATGTCAATTTATAAGGTTCTACCTCTACAAAATAAGTTTTAAGTGTACCTTATAGTCCTTTTGTCATAAAATGCGATCGTAAAAAATTGCCAGACTCTCACAAATACTGTATTTAAATTAAACTCAAGATTCTTGAACCTCTTTTTGGTATCATATAAACTTTTCATCCTGCATATACTCCTGAAAAAAAATTCAGGAAAATATAAACTGATGAAAAAATTATTTCCGTGTTTAACTTATCTCAGGAGGCTTGATTAACTTCGGAGCATATATGCGTTAAAATTTAAATCGACAGATAGTGAGTAAATCGAAAAATGAAGATTGTTTTAGGCGAGACTAAGCGACTTACAATAGTTTTATGCATGAATTTTATACATTTACTTTTTGAGAAGGAAAAAAACCATACATCCGCAACACAACAATTCCTCCTCGAAGAAATGAATTAAAAATATTCGTACCCGAATCTCAAATTTGAGATAAAGGCTTCCCAATTTTTCTAACGGTACCGTTACGCTTCTAGATGACCTCTTAATAAAAGTTAGTAAAGTTGGAAAATATGAACGAGAGTCGGGGTATTGGAGGTTGATCATCTGTTTTTAATGCCGATTGTTTCTATGTCGCTAGTGGTATGAAACTTGAAGAAGTTACGTATTAAGGAGTCCCTCCTTACGTTTTCGTGAAAACACTCTGAAACGGATTTACGTAAAGTTAATTCCGCGGAACCAAATAATGCATCTTTTTCTTCCATAAGAAGATTTCATTTTTGAAAACAGAAAAATTTTCTTTGATTCTGCACAAAAAAAGTCCCGGTCTTCGATGAAAACATCGTGTGATATGTCTGAGAATTATGAATGACAAGGTATCTGGGAAAAGGGAAGCTGAGAAGTTGAAAGTTGAAGAGTCGCTTCACCCGATTTACCGGAGGTTGAGCTTGGCCGCAAGGCTTACATTGTGAAGCTATGTCTGCCGAACCCATAATAGTTCCAACTCTACCTCACAACTCAACCGACCACAATCCTTGTCATCAAGTGGGCGGAAAATGTGTATCAAGTAAGTGTATCCAGAAAAACTACTAAATCATGCCCTAATAGCCTACTGTAATCAACAACTTCTTCTTTCTTCAACTCAGTCATCTCAGTGTCCAAGCTCTTTCCGCCATACTGTCACACCAATGGACATTGTAGTTCATTCCTGCTTTCCATGTTGGTACAAAATCACTATATCCGTGCATGCACAATTTCACACGACACTGTATTATGTCCAATTGCCTCCACAGCCACATGTCCTGCCTGCGTCAGCAATCGCTGGCTAAATTGACATGCTAGTCTAATGTCAGAGTGTTAACAGCCAGCGTGGCGTAATCGACACGCTGGCCTAAATCTCTTGACAAACAACCAAGTTATGTCGTGGCACGTGCCCCTTTACAGTCCATTTCAGTCCATTACAGTCCATTACAGTCCATTACAGTCAAAGCCACCGTCTCCCTGACCAGTACCTCCTGCATCCATGTGGACCAGTCAAATGCTTCTACTTCGCCATTCCACATATTTTCCGTCATTCCAATTACAACACTTGTAAGCCGTACGGCCTATGGAGGCGGTTTACTTAGCCAATCAGGTACCTGTTTCACGTTGCTCCCACAAGAAGCCCAAATCCGTCGTGATTTTGAATGGCCGGAAAACCGGTTTCGTCTCCGGAAGGTTTGCTTTGGGGGCACGTTATGACACCCGAGCCGTCCCGATGGACGGAAGATGTACAGGGACTCCGTAAGGTCAAGCACATTGGTATCCGGTATCACTACGTCAAGGATGCTGTATCTCACCGAACGGTTACAGTACACTACACTCCGTCGACAGAAAACAGAGCAGACATTCTGACCAAGATCATCATTGGAGATGCACTGCTTCAACACCGAGAACGGCTTGGTTGCATATCGGAATCCGCCTTGCCCGGCCCTCGAGGGGGCGTGTCGGAATGACTTAGGTCTGAGTCATCCAAAATCTAATTACCGAGAACGGGAAGCCGGAACCTCAATGGTATATGCATATGTGCATGTATTCTCTGTTTTATTTCACCGTGTCGGAATTACAATGGGGCAACAAAACACCGATAAGGGCCAGTCTATTCGTATTTTGTTCTCTTCTCACTTATCCGAACGGTCTAGTGTCGCTCTCACTGCGTCAGCAGTAATTAATCCGTACGGGTAAGAATCATTGCAGTGGCTCCCTTAGACTTTTGTTCAAGTCGTTACCGATCGGTTAGTATTTAGTTTGACTCAGTAGGTCAACTTGTACCCGACTCGGGTACCGAAGCGGTAAATCAATTCACTCTATTCAACACCATAGCCGAGGCCTTCGTCTTTGGACTGTGAATGCTATTCCAAGTATCGACTAGTCCCATGTCATCGGAGTACTGGCAGCTTGTCCAATGGGGGAATTTTTGGGTGTTTTTACAGTTGGAAGATATATTCGATCTACTCCAATCGCCCAGCCGTCTAGGGGGTCTCGGTCTGACCCTTATTGAACATCTCTAGCAAATGCATGATACGTCGCTTACGTGGTCTCTCGCCTCCCCCGGTCCAGAGCCTCCTTCCTGATATACACTCCCCCTTCCTTTCGATTAGACATGATTCCCTCCATCAAGTTTCCGAAACTCAAGGGCTTTCGCCTCACCTTTGAGTACCGGCCCTTCTGACATTAAAACGCTTCCCACTCATCTTTTCTACGAAACTGTCAGTACCTGGCTACAGACAATCTCAAAGGAAAGATACACGCTCTCTGCTCCGTCTCGCTACCCTACCTGCGGCACTCACCCAGTTCTACATGCGCTTGGAATCCATCAACACCCTGAGCGCCATAAGTCCGATTTCCGCCGTACCCCAAAGTTCCCTCGGAGACCACGTCGCTCCGGAAGTATGGCGTACTCTCGTTTCCTTCCGGTTCGGTTTCCAGCTTTTCTCAGGTGCCGAGCGCTGCCAATTCTGTGTTAGTTCCGAACTCCGCTCAGCCCCGATGCTCGACATCTCCCGGCACCATGGTTCTGTTTGCTCTTGCGAAGATGGCTGCGTTCATCGCAACACTACTCTCCGTGAAATACTCTTCTCAGAGGTAAGTCGATTTGATTCTTCAATATTTGAAAGGTGCGGTTCGGGTCAAACTCCTCTATGTCGCCTTCCGCCCAACTGACGAATTGAAATCCCCTAGGATGCTCATCTCCCGGCATTTAGCCGTCGCCGCCTTGACCTCCTTACTGATGACCCCCAATTCTCCCCGCGCCCACAAGGGTACGATGTTTCTGTGATCATCCCCCACTCTGCACCGTATAGTCGTTCTCCGTACTCCGATAAATCCCTCCTCCTGCCCCGAACCGATGAAGTCATGAGGGGACATTATCAAGACCTGTGTGATGACCTTGAGATGGAATTTAACCCCATTGCTTTCGATATCTACGGTTCTGTTGGTCATGGCACCGAAGCTAGACGGTACCGTATTTCCGAATACATGGCATATCGAAAAGGGACCAGCCCTGTCGCCGAAAACCGACGAGTCTCGCTTATCCTGTGCTCTTTGGTTTAACAGCGAATTGCGGTTGCAATCAATTGCAGAAAGCTTTACCAAAAAGAGCTGCAACAGTCTTACGCTAGTAATTCAATAGAGGTCTCTCTCTCCCTTGTAGATACTTTTAAGCTCATAAATGTTGCCTGCCGGCATCTCCTACTAACAACAAAGGTAGTTCCGTCCTTCCCTAATTCTGGAAGTCTATTTCATGAAATAACAGGGTCGCAAGTAGAGATTTGTGCACTCTCTGCTCGACATTTTGGTCAAACTTACTTGCATCAATTTTTAATGTCTTGCATTCAAGTTTGTAATTCCCGAGAGGGGGATTTTGGGGGTTTAGTTGATACTATAGAAAGTCAGTTTCTTGAGAAGTAAATAGCAATGTATTACGGCGGGTGGCCCGACGGTAAGGAGTCCTATGAAATTTCATTCAATCATGTCGCAGGACCTTCGGTAAGAACAACTAAGCATTTCCACTCACTAAGATGTATCTCATAGCCTAGGCAACAAGTAGGCGGCGTTGAAAGTGACCATCGACCCGACTTGTCGTGGAAAGAGAACGCCCCTTGCCCAATGGCATTGGTCCAGGTTTGTAGAGCTACTAGTGTATATTTCTAATCGTCGATTTGATGGGTTTACGAGCAAATGTCGATGGTTTTCGATTATGGGGCTACCCAGACTCAGTGCCGAAGCTAGAAGATTGCTAGATGTCGAATGCCGTAATAAGGTATGTTAGATGACAGCAAACGATTCATGAATTTGAATCAAATTGGGGATAACTGTGCACAAATATTGTGCAAACCTTTTAGCTCAGTCGCTACATCTGCATCTTCGCCAGCTTCTGCTGTGCTGACAGTAAGCAATCCGCTCGCTGCCACGTACTGTCATGATTCGTCCACTGTAATTGACTGTCGTCGTCGGTAATTACAGCTGGGGCTAGTGGGCCCATTCTCGGACCACCGGGTCTACCCGGTCTATTTTTGAAGTCAATAAATACCGGGTGCTGTCCGCGTGCGCCTCCGCCGGCGTGGGGATACTACTCTCTTACCCTCAATCACGATCAACCGGTCGGAGTACGTCACAAACTATGGGATTTCACTGTTCGGAAAATGAGACTTATTGTTCCTAGAATATTTGATGTAATGGATGTGGGTTTACAAATTAAAGGATCAGCCAGGCGCCATGGGCTTTCTGCAGGACCGCCTAGAGGCCACCTTCCATCTACTTTCTGCTGTAAATAATGAGATTCCCTGACGCTTCCACGCCATCTTCCCGAATATGCCTTGCATGTAATCGCTCTATCTCCCCTTCCTTGCCAAACACCTGCCGTAGATGTCTCAACCAACCTGCCATCACATACCTGTTTAAAAATTCATCCCCTGGACGGCAACCGAACAGAAGCCCGACCCGTGTGGCTCCATCTCCTCTTTGAGAGAAATTGCGCCCATCTTTCACATCTCCTTGCATAGTTCCATTTACAAGTTCCGGAAATTGCGAACATGCAAATGCTAACAGTCGTAGCCCCGTCATCGTGTTCTTTGATTTGAGAATGAGACTCCCACCATAAAACATAATCATATTTTCGAAGTCTCTTGGCATATGATTTCCGTCTCTTAGTTCTAATGGCACATTTCTATTGCTTTTTCGTGATTCTGGGTCTCAAAGAGGTTTAAGTTTCCCTTTTCATCCTCTCCAATTTTCCGAACTATGCCAAGCTTACGCAATAGGTTCTCGCGAGCTGGGCCGCGGGGACTGAAACGAACCGCACAGCTCCAACAATTACCGCACGATCGTTCAAAGATCTTTCGACAGCAACGAAGACCTCCCTTCTGCTTATATAATTCTCAAGTGTGTGGGAATCTTGCTGCAGGAGATTCTTGTGCGACATGAGCTGCTGAATTTGTACCATATCAGACAGACGCGCTGCTCGGAATAGAGTAGAGGGACGGTGACAAACATTGCATGATTTCATGTCTGATTGATCAGTCGGCAGTGTATCCTCTTTGAAGTCACTTGTCGAGCTACTCCCAGCAACAGCGACAAGTTTCACCGGAGCATTGGATTGGGGTATAACATAGTGAGGATCTGGTCGATTTGATCCTGGCCTGACTATCAGATATTTCCGTGCCTTAATAGAATTGAAAGAACCAGGGAAACCCGTTCGGATAGGAAGTGGACTCGGATTGACAAAGGCTGAAAGAGATGATAGCATCGCGAAGATTTGTTGAAAGTGGATGGGTGCAAGGTGGACCGAAGCATAGCGCTGTTTTAGTGGCCTGCTTCGTATTTATACGCTTTCCTTGCTCTTGACGGCAAAGTTCTCCCAGGATACCGGGGTTTAAAATTGCATGTAAATATTGTTACCACTGTTGCCACATGTGTTGATATTTTGTTAGCAAAGGAATTGTATCCTTTCAGGCCAATAAGGCCATAACGTGGGAGCACTACATCAGTAGACGGAGTCTATCACTGCACATACAGTGCATATCGGAGAGGATACTTTTGCTTAAAGCGTCTATAGCGAGTAACCCAGGAGGGCATTGGAAAAAGAGGATTGTTTGGGTTCTTCACCCTTACTGTTATTAGGATACTATTCCGGGCTACAACCGACCATATCTTTCAAATATTAAATCACCCCACATGCCCCCCCTTACTGTTCTACTGGAAAAAAAGGTAATCAACGATCAAAAAAACGTCCTGACGCGTGGAATTTGTTAATTTAAATTGCAATGCAGTGGTTGTCATATGTACTGCACATACTGTACTGTAGCACTAAGGTACAGAACGAGATACAGTAAGGGACAGCCTTATGCTGTGCACACGGTACAGTACTGTACGTACCGTACATTCGCTTTCAAAATTACCGTACTTTTTTATGCTTGGAAAGGGGAAATTTGGGGTGTTTTTAATCCATTAAAAATATGGTCAGCTGTTCCCTGAGGGATGTCGAGATGTGGGTAAAGGCTTACAATGTAAAGGTTTGGCGGGAAGCCGTCAAAACACTAGAAAACTGGCTGGAGGCCGGCCAACAGGCACGTTGTGGTAAATCTTTATTGGTTGTACAATGTTGCACAGAAGCATGCGGAGGGTATTCAAAACTTAACTACGGATGCGGGCGGCGGGTAGGAACCTGTCGCGCCTGCATTATTTGGAGACAACAGGCACGCCGCATTGGACATCGCTGCCGCTGCGGCATGACGCTCTGTTAAGACTTCTTTGACCTTTGCGCAGGTCTCCCTTGCCCTCGTAGCGACGTTGCGTGCGACGTCGGTTAACAACGCGTGGGCGTCCGAGTGCCATCCTCCGAGGCTAGAGATAGGGACGGGCACCAGCCTACTTCTGGCGCGATAAAGGACTCGTATCTTCTATGTTTCGCCGTTCTTGCTGCGTTGAGCGAGATGAGTGGGTTGAAAGTCCTTACTCTCCTGTTCGAGGTCGCTAGGGGGTTGACGAAGGTGACATCGAAGAAGTCTGTTCCGCCAACCCGTCCCATTGCGCGAATATCAGGTCTTGTGCGGTGGACCCCTTCTCGCGGCTCGATGACTGGATGTCGCGCAGCTTTCCCGAGATCGCTCGCCTGTAAACGAACCTGACGGTCGTGTCTTCGCGTCCTTTCGCCGCCGTGCAAGCAGTGCAACAGATGGTCGCCGAAACAGTCGAGAGTTTCGGGGCAGTTCCGCTTGGGGCATGCTGTTTGAAAATGGAAAAGCGTCACTTGGCAATAGTATTGGAACCATATTGAGAATTCTCTTGGTTCAATGCTAGTCTTAAGGCCCGGAGATGGGGTGCAGTACACCCAATCTTTCGCGCCGAGGAGCCCCATAGAAGCACGGAAGGCCTGCCGTCTGTTGTCGCCCACATCGGTCTCTTCCTGCACCCGCTCGTGGATGGCGTCCGATAGTGTCTTCTGTGATGGTGTTTTGTTTGAGCAGAGGGCACTAAAGGGAAGAATCCTGGACTGGGAGCAATAAAGGGACCAAATCTGCTTCGAAAGTGTTTTACCGCCAACACGGCGTACAATATTCGGCCACAAATTTGGCTCCAGAGAGCCATGTACTGTACTGTACATGGCCTCAAATTTGGATCCCGCGTACCATGTACTGTACAGTACTTAGCATGGCTCTGGGCCCCATTTTGTAAGCATTGCCCTACGACAAAGTGCGATAAGCACAAAACCTAGGTGAAAAAGTACTGCAGAGGCTACTTCGTAAATTTATTATAGGTTTTTAGTACTATCTAGCACATTTTGATATTTGTGAGTTGGCCATATAAAGAGGGGGAATAGGGATTTGGGCCGGACCCGGAAACAAGAAAAAACCGGAACACCACAAGACCAAAAAACCCCGACCAACTTAGCCTCAATCACCACCACCGGGTTTACTTGTCCTTTCGGCTGTCCTCAATGCAGAGGCTTTCCTCATCTCCTTGGACTTACGGTGTGCATACCTAAGTTTAAGGTGGCAATACCCATTAAACTGCAGGTTTCTCTTGTTTTTTGGAATTTCATTGCCTAACCCGAAGTTCAATGGGACAGTATTCTCAGTGACTGCTAAAATTTTTACCTTCCTGGTACTTGAGTGGAATTTTCGGAGGCCTGCTGAACCACTAAGGATGCAAAAAGACCACTACGCCTAGTAAGAGTTGAGCCTGAAGTAATAATTGGCAGGTTTAGTTGGTAGTGGTAGGAAACAGAAATTGGCTAAGTAGGTAAACAAAGAAGAAAAGAAACAAAAGCACTGCAAGAAGCAAAAGAAAAAAACAATAAAAACAAAAAGGAACAAAAGAAATAAGAACAAAAACAAAATCAAAACCAAGACATTAGAATAAATAACACCTTTCAGCAACCGCCGAAACCCGTACAATTAGGAAGTACCGCACGTTGCAGCACACTTTGAATGCACGGTTGACTCTACAACTCCGCTTTGATGGCTATGCAGTAACCTAACCCACTAAAACTGTAACCTGTAGTACTTTGGGTATGCATAGAACCAGTGATGGGGAGTGAAAAAAGGCAGAAACAGTTAAGGGGTCCAGCAGTCCTCCGAAATGCCGTTGTAGTCCCTTGTTTGGTTATTTTAATAGTGCTAGTTACTAGAACGATCGATTTTCGGTTGGAATGTCAAGTACTACCTCTCTCCCCACGCCCCGATCTGGCAGTGAGGGCTACCTTATATAGCCTTTCGCTAGCTATAGACTACTAGATACGGTACACGATAGATACTATATTACCGGCGCAAAATACAGTAGTACTACCACTTGGCTATTTAGGGAACAAATCATTGGATCTGCCAAGTCAGATCAGTCCCGAGCCGTGATTGGCCGCCACTGTTAGTATATTTTGCATTGTACAACATACCCTCGACTAGGCCGAAACGGTCTTCGTACTGTAAAGGGCCCAATTAACTAAAAATATTGAACTAAATAATACGAAACGTAAACGGTATGCAAACCGATAAAATTGAAATAAACCGTTTGTCGTGCAAAATACAGTTCAGTACACCAAAAAAATGCCTTCGTTTTCCTCCATAACTAATATTACGTGGCATCATATAAAATAGTAAAGAAGCTGCAGCTTTGATGTCAGAAACGTTGGCCATGTGAGACATTGCAAAGTAGCGCTCGACATTTGATGCGGCCAGAGGTAGTACATATAACCTTCTACGTACTTCGGTGTTCGTTGTTTTTCCATCAGCAACAGCGCCCATCAGCCATGTCTTCTTCTGCAAAGTTTCCCTTTAACAATCCAGAGTTCGCGAATGCCCACACCCGCACTCGGAAGCCACTCCTTTCACCCTCTTCAAATGATCAGGATTTACCCTATTGCTGTTTTGACAGCAATACCCCCGTAGAGCACTCTTCAGATGTCATTTTTGTGATCGCGACAGGCCCAACATTTGACCAGCACACACCCGTACAGCACTACCGCAAGTCTCCCTCCCCTGATTCGCCATACGATGCGAGCGCGAATGGGTCAGCCGAGTAACCCGGGACCGAATTCCCACGCCACCGACTGATCGACGACGAGGTGGTAGAGGCTAGCGATGGCGAGGATGGGAGGTCGCCAAGTTCTGTGGACACGTGTCGAAATTGCAGGTGGAGCTTCGAACGAAGGACGAGGAAGAGATTGAAATTCGAGTAATTGACAATTAAAATAAAGAATGGCTAATTAGCGAGGGTGTTTTCAATTATCCCAAGTTCCTTGGTTTTAGATACAGTGCAATTGGAAAATACTGCATAGGTTCGATGTCTACAGTTCAACAAGTTTGAAGGAGGCATCAACGTGTAATCCGTATTACACCGTGTCATCTGTAAGCATGCTTGAGAGGCTTTGCTAAGGTCTATCATATTTAGAAGAAAAGTATCCGTAATCCGAAATGGAACAAGACAAAGCCAGAAGTTATTTGTGTTGTGGGCGTTCACCGGTAGTGAGCTAAATCTCTTCTAGCAAGCGTCCTCTTCTGCTTTCTACCTCAAATTATGGATCTGTCTCGACTCTCTCGGCTTCATAAAAAATATCAGATTCCGAGAAGCCAATAGCAGAGGTCCGATTGAGTTTGCGAAAAGTGTCCAGGTTTCTCTTTGTCAAGGCATCAGCGATGTTGTTCGCGCCTTTTATCCACTGCACAACGGCGATCTCCCCTGATTCAAAAGAGTATCTCTTCATTTCGACTTTTGGACCCAGGCTGTAATTGCGACCTTCTCGAATAGTTGTGATGGGTGAGTAGAGTCCATGTACATCAACAGTCAACATAAGCGGCAAGGAACAATAAGCGGCACACATCTTTGATAAGCAGTACGACATGAGTCCAGCATGATCAGCTGTCTCTGCCGCTGCAAGCACCTCAGTCCCAACGGACGAAAACGAGACTCGAGCCTGCTTAGAGCTTTTCCAGTGGAAGGTGTGTATTATTCTGGAATTAGGAAACAAGATTCCGGAGAATAACCCAATTTTGGCCGCATGAAGATTTCCCTTGGCTTTAGTCGAAGAAGGCTAAGTAAGCCGCATCGTTGCTGCTGACGTCATGATTACAAGGCACTCAATACGTGAGAACCGGAAAGAGCTCTCGAATGACACAACAACCGCGTTGCAGAAGCGTGAAGCTACGTCTTATACATGGAGTATTGGGTGGTTCGTCAATTCAACAAAGTACAGTAAATTGATTTCCACATCCTCGTTAAAGGTTCAACGTGTCCTCTTCAAGGATATCTTGAGCAATTTGAGCGGAATTCTAGTTGTTTTGCAGCTAGAGCACTTTTCCACGACAGCTTCGGGGGCTTCCTCTAAGAGTAGAGAAAGAACTCCGCCCCGTTTGCAGAGATCTTTCATGCCCTTTAGAGGCAAATGCGAGTACAGGTGAAGTTTTCAAGGGAACTCTCTCGCAAATTTTCCCATGAACCGCGATTTTTTGTTATCTTCGTCAGCTGAGTCTCCATTAGTTCCAAAAAAAAGCCCACTGGATCGAAATGTAGCTTTAAAACTTGGATATATGGCTCATAACAACATGAAGATGAGTTTGAGTTTCTATACCTTCAGTAACAAAGATCGGAAGCACTATTTCTCTATCCAGTCCTTACATTACATCTTGAGGTATAATAAGAATACGAATTTTATGCGAGTTGAGCACATCAGATTTGCCCAAAACAAAATTTACAAGTAGAAGAGGATCATCGCCTTTCCTGGTGTAGAACGGAATAAAGATTTTATTGCCTTTCAAACGTTCAAGAGGTAAGTTCCATATGCCGAATCGTATATCCACATTGCTGCAGTTCTGTCCATAACCATGGTAGAATGGGTCACAATCTAAGTGCTCTAACTTGAATTGGATGCCCATCGCTAAAGAAAGCGCAACTGTTGACAGAATTCCGCCGACGGATCGGGGGCAACCCTCGTCCAAAATAGGATTCGGGTCTTTATTCATGGGTATCATATCAGACTTGGTAGGCATTCCGCTTACCAGGCTCCGTTGCCACTGGAATGCTTGGAGCCCGGACGAAAATACCCATTGAAGTTTTCAAGTATTTTGTTTCTTTTGGAATCATCGTCATGGCGATCGTTGGCTTCTCTTATCTTCAAAAATGGAAAGCTTGGATGCTGGCACTTTAAGTCTCCGCGTCTATGTTCCTTCGTCCCACTATCCATGCAAGTTTCTCCGACAAGTTCCGCCAGTGCCGTTGACTTCTTCCTCTTTGTATTCCGATTGGATCTGTGATTCTCGTTATCGTTACCATAAATCTTCCGCTTCTTTCCGTTGAAAGCGAGATTATTGGAAATGTTTCTGACCCTTAGCTGTTTGTGGCCATTCTATTGACTCCCAAAGAAACTTCTAATCTTATGGTCAACTGCAGACTCAATTTGAGCCTTTGTTACCGGGGCTTCAGTTCTGGTGGTAGTCACAGCAAGAGATCAGAGTACATTCAACGCGTCATCCAGAGTTAAGATGCAACGAAGACCGGAGGAAGCAATGGATTTGGCTACATCTCTAGTACCGTTTAGTTTCTCGATATTATCGAAGATGGGCTTGGAATCTCGATACATATCATTGAACCGACCACTTACCTTCCTGATCTATAGTTTGCTAGTACGACTGGAACTCCTAGAGGCTCTTGCAAACGAAACAGCAAGCTTCCTGGTACTCAAGTATATTTTATCCGCCTCTTCCAATGTCAAGTGTCAAGAGGAATATTTTCTCAGCACATGTCGATCCGTTGCCGCGTTCCTCTGCATTTCCAATAAGTCGGAGCTTGGCATTGGTAAGGGATGGTTCTGAGAGAGAGGCATTATTAAGAAGGGTTATTGCCAGTACTTATCCGATTTGAGATTGATTGGTTGAAACAGCTTTCAGTAGGTGCTCGACGGCGACTCCGCGAAACCTTGACACATAGCGGTTAAAATCCTCCTTATTCTTCCGTTTGAAAGAATTAAAATTTTCAAAAGAGTCAATTAGGCGTGTAACAACGGAAATGAGAGGGTTCTGAGCGTTTAGATCTTCGATCTCTTGCACATATTTAACCTGGACGTCCTGCTTGTTGTCGATTTTTCCTTGCACTTGCGCTTCATCTAAGAGACGATGCTGGATCGATGAAGACCTAGATCATATAGCTGACGCACAATTGTTTGAAATATCATCTTGTAGAACTTGCCTTCTCCCTTATCGGCTGCGCTTGATATTAAGTCAACCCAACTTGCAGCCATCTTTCTCCACGAGAGGAGTTTTTTATCCGGTTCGAATACCGGAGGAATAACCGTCATAAAACTTTCTCTAATTCCTTCCCTGGGCCCGTAACTGTAGTATTAGTAGTATGCGTAGTGTCAGCGAGGGGGAGTGAAAAAGGTCGGGCACAGCGAATGGGTACAAAAGTCTCCGGGATGCCGTTGCACTCTCGTATTTGGTTATTTTGATAGTTTGAGTCATTGCAACGGTCTATTTTCTGTCCAAATGTCAATAAATACCTCTCCGCCACGCTTCGGGCAGTGAGGGCTACCTTATCCCCTAAACTGTAGTTCGTTTTGGAATGTATTGTCCAGAAAACGAAAAGGTATTCTCGGCGACTTTTTACAATTTTTCAAATTAATAACCTTCAAAAAAATCCAAAATGACAATTGAAACCCCTAAAGTCCACTTATTGCTATTAGGAGGCGTTCTGAAGCCCAATAAGCATCAAATATAAACTTTAACGCAGTTTTACGTCTACATCCAAAACGAGAGACAAATCGACCTATTTTAGTTGTTTTCTATTGGTCTTGAAACACCTTAAGGCTACTTTGATGTAATTCGGAGAAATAGTTCTGATTTTATTCCGAGCATAGGAAAGCACCCCAACTGCAGCACTTGAAAGAAGAATTGCGTGTACCACCTTACGAACTACCATTTTGACGACAAAAGAAACATTCCCCTCTCCTGCTGCTGGATCACGAAGCGGAATATGCTGCTAATCGGGCAGGAAGCTAGCAGAAGAATTCTTGTTATTCCTAGCAACTTATCCTCCAGAATTAACCTTACGATTCCCACCCAAACATGGCTTTGAAGAAACAGTACCGTCCCTTTTGCCTGCTTCTCACAATTGACGAATCAGTAAAAGTATGAGCCTTGACTAAACTCCACGCAGACTGAATGGTAAACTTCTTATGTTCCTTTACCCATGTTCTATCGATTTTAGAAAGCAATAGGTAGCTATTCGTACAAGCGCTGTCCAGGAGCCAGTAAAAAAACTCATCCAAGTACAATGAGAGGGCATGTGTGAAGTGTACACATCTCTGAGCTGGTCCGCAATGTCGTCGCCTCCCATCTTAAAGTTGTAATCGTCTACAACTTTTGGATTATGTAAACGTTAGGTAGGAGAACTTCCAAATGCAGCACGAACGCGGCGCCCATTTGACTATATAATCTTTGGCCTCATAGGATATTCAAATTATGGTTACACCCAAGCTCATGGACTGAGAAAAATTTTGTACAGGGCCGTTGTCGACCCAAATGAGTGCCAGAAAAGAGTAATTCTCACACAACCCATCGCCAAGAGTGTTTCAGTCTAGAACGATATTTCGACGCCCACTAATTGCAAAGCTTTTTGGGAAGCCAGATGCCTTCGATCTGACAGTGCCAACTGCTCCGACATATATTTCGAGAAGCAACCTGAAAAGGTTTGGAGTAGAGAACAGATTGTCCATGTAGATTTTGTACTGCACAGTACCGCTGCATCCTGAAAGGTACCTAGAGAGATCGTCAGTGAGCTGTTTTACAACTGCAGACGAATACGGTTTTCTGCCCTCGTGTGCCCGTGCAGTGTTTCCATGAGTTCGGTTTGGAGTGGGAGAATGCAGAGAAAAGATATCCAGAATCGTAAGCGTCTAGATCTTGAATCCGGACCCAATTGGCTTATTACGCATCCACATAATTTTTTCTGACCTCCCATAGTTCATAACCATCATTTCAGCAGTGCATGAATTCACGCTTGGCACCCAAAATATTCACGCTGTTCATATGATGGTGTAAAACAATGGCTGAAACTTATCAAAGAAGTATTCTTTCCCGTTATCTCCCTGCGAGTCGCATACATGAATAAATCTATAAATTTGTAGAAAGCGTGTTATAGACGTGAACTTAGTAATGAAGTGCGACGGTGAACTGGGGCTACTTTCCTAGTAGTCTTCTATCATCTGAGGAAGCCCATGTAAAGACATATTCCCATGAAGCATCCGATTTCGGCCGCTGTTGCTTCTGTCAATGGGCGACTTACGCCGCCTGATTTTATGACAGCGTCAATATTGGTATGAGATGCGATTTTTTTATGATGTCGGTCGTTTCAAACAATGTGAAGATTCCTAAAGGGTTGAACAAAAAAAAGGTTTTGCAAAGTAAGTAGGTTCGGCTTACCAACAGGTGCAGATCTTTGGGGATCCGTATGTAGTGGTATAAACGATGGGTTTCCGACCGGGAACTACAAGGGTGGCTACTGTTGTTTCTGCAGGAGTGCGTTTTTTGCGCCTCCTTTAGCTGCGACTGCAGCTGAAATATGAGCTATTTGGACGTTCTCGTCGCCAATTATAGCTTTAATGCGGTCTGACTGCTTATCATTGTAATTTTCAGCTTTTGCAAAGGGATTGCGCAATTATCCGGTTGCCTGGTAGATCTTCTGAGTCCTCAGAGTCGCATTCCATCGATAATTCAGCTATTGTGCAGACGACTGAGGTGGTTTCCGTTGCGATTTGGAACGCAAATTCCGTCGTCGAGGTGGTGGTGGCAAATCCCAGGGGGCATGGTAGAATAACGGACGGACATCCTTGGGTGAATAATATGGTGGAATGTCATTTCTGAGCCCAAAACAGGCTCAAAACTGACCTTTTTTAGAACATTCTACATTAAATAAATTCTGATCAGCACTGTTCAAAATAAAGTCTAGGGGATATCCACTGGACTTGAGATATCCCCTAGACAGTATTCTATATCGCCGTTCGCTAGCTACGTATAGAATAGTAGATACAGTAGACGATAACCACGGTATTACCTTGCGCATAATAAAGTAGTACTGCCGCTTGGCTATTTAGGGCACAAATCATTGAATGTGTCAAGTCATATCAGTTCTGGCCCGTGATTAGCTGCGACTGTTCGTACAGTATGCACTGTACAACAGTACTGTACAGTACTGTAATCTGCTTTGAATGTGTGCGATATGTGTGTAATTGTATACAGAAGTCAATTTTTATGGCCCTACAATTCGCACTTCCCTGGTCTACTGATACTGTACAGTATAATGTTGTAGTTGGCTAGAAAGCTCACTGAACCGTACTCTTACTGTAAAACCAGCAATAGCAACGTTTTAGAAGGCTCCTAACAATTACGCCACTCGTTTATCAGGAAAATTAAGTAAAGAACCCGTACAAATTGAGCCGGCCTCGAAAGGAAGGTCATGTACTGTAGCGTTACCCATCAGCGACGAATTATCCCGCATATCGCATTAGCCGCGTGGATATAACCGACCACATCTTCTATGGATTAAAGTAACCCAAAAATTCCCCCGGTACAAATTTACTGGGTACCAACCCACATATCTACAACAGTAAATTAACCCCCATTTCCCAGTATAGATCTTCATTTAATATACTCAAGATCCGAGAACTCTAAGTTCCCAAGACGAGGAATACGAACTAATGGGCCATATGATGCTTCAACTCTGGTACCATGATGACTGGCATATCGTCGCACGCCACGATCAACTCCGCCGCGCAGTTGAGCTCCTCTCGTCTCTTGACGCCACCAGCAGGGGTCTGCACCTCTCTTTGTCAAAATGCAAGGTCTGGTGGCCGACGGCCCCTCCAGAGTCCGTGCAGCGCCTCTACCCGAATGTCCTCAAACAAGACTATAGTGAGGGCACACTCATCTTCAACGCTCCAGTTGACACAGGAACTTTGACCAGGAGAACTTTCTCTACGCACGTGAAGTCCCTCCCACCGTTTCTTGAGACCATCATTGACCTCAATATACGCAAGTAACGTTCCAGCTGCTCCGAAATTGCTTCAGAGTCTGCAAACTCGGCTACCTACTGTGCGTAGTTCCGACGTCTTCCATCGCCGAGGGTGTTGCCATGTTTGACAATATGATGGAGCGCTGCGTCTGCACACTGGCACGAGGGGTCCTGGATTCAGAGGTATTCCGTGAACTTCAACTTCCATTGAAATCACTGGATGCGAAGCGGCACTCCCTTGGGATCGGATTCACTTCCGCTAAAAAAATCGCGGTGTCCGCCTTCCTTGCCTCCAGCGCGACCACCAACAAGTTGTGTAAAGCCGTTCTGCCCGCTCCTATCAGGCGCCTCACTACCTACAACGACGCTTTGGACGCCCACCGGAATTGGTATCTTTCCTGCCTGCAATCATGGATTCTACCATTTAGTGCCTTTTGCTCACGCAATACACCATCGCAAAAGAAACTAACAGACGCAATCCATGCAGCAGTGCAAGAAAGCATTTCCACCGGTGATCAAAGAAGGCATGCATTCCGCGCCTCCATGGCCCTCCCGGGCGTCAAGGAATAGGTGTACTGCGCCCTTTTCCCCGATCTCAATACCAGTATTGACCCCCGAGAATTCATGGTGTGGTTCCAATACTTCTGTCAAGTCCCGCTGTTCCCTTCGGACGTGCCGTTCCCGAGACGAAACTGCCTCAAAACTCTCGACTGTTTCGGGGATCACGTCCCTCACTGCAGACATGGTGGGCACAAAAACTCGACGGCATGACCATCAAGTGGCTCTCTTTGCGCAAGACCTGCAGAAAGCGACCCGTCACCCCGCCGTCGAACCGCGGGACGGGGTCCATCGCACGATGCCAGATATCCGGGCGACGGGAAGCAGTGGAAGTACGGACTTCTTTGACCTGACCTTCGTCAACCAGCTGGTGCCCTCCAAAAAGGAGGGCCAAAACATTTAACTGGCTCACCTCACTCAATGCGGCCGTCTTTGCGAAGCATAGAAGATATGAGTCTTTTATTGCAACCTCTGTGAGAAGTAAGCTCGTGCCTATCCCTATATCTACTCTCGGAGGGTGGCACCCGGACGCCTACAGGGTGCTAACCGACGTCGCGCGGAACGTGGCCGTTAGAGCGATTGAGGCATATGGTCAGGTCCGTACGGTACTTACTCAGAGGCACGCTGTCGCGGCCGTAATGTCCAACGCAGCCTGTCTGCTGGGGCCTTTAGCTGGCTTTTTGGGGAAATTTTGGAGGTATTACTTGGCACCCTGTAGGATATTCTGGGCCGCAACCGACCATAACTTTCAAATATTAAATCATCCCACATTTTCCCCCTCCATTTAATTCAAATTTGGGACCGCTCAGAATTTCGCCAACTGGGAGGTGCGGGAAATGCCTGCATTGCTATGAAACAGTACAATTTGTTTGCGCAAGCTGTAAAAAGGTTATAATATGTAGCTAGAAAGCTCTACTGTATGTACCTTCCGAAAGCAAATATGAATACAGCAGCAATCAACTTAGTGTTCATTACTGGTTACAAAACAAGTTTACTGGACCAATAAAACAGTAGGATTCTGAGCAGCATATGACTGGTTTTCAATCGCAGGTAACCCAACGTACACTGTATTTTTGGAACTAATGGCCCAACCTAAATAGGGTTGTTCCTCTAAAAAATCATAACATCTAAAAAGTAACTTAATTCTACCCATAGACATGATTTTTTCGTGTACTCGTCCCCAATGCTCCCGAAGTCTCATGTCGAACACTAAGCATTTGGCATGAGTGACACGGCGCACCGCAGGGTCCTCTACACTGTCCCAGGCCTTGTGCGGTAGATTTGGACTCAATAACTCAGCGGACCATGCAACTTCTATCTCGAGCACGTTCCTCCCATCACCAACATAGAGCTGTTTGTCTTTAGAAAAGACCCCAGTCGGTAATACAACTGCAACGGAAAATCTATCCATGCCAGTCTCCTCCACGTACCACACAGAGTACTCGTGAATGGGACAAAAATCCAATCCCCCACCTACACCACAATCCTCCCCTGGGCCCCCTTTCTCCTCGCCATCATACGATTCATCCGAAAACTCCTCTTATCCCACCTTTTCCTCTATACCAAGCGGTGCACATAATTTGGGAATGTGGAGTTGTAAACGAAGTTACTAAAAGTTAGTAGCTAGAGTAAAAAATCAAAAAAACTTACTCCTTCCAAATCCCATAGAGATCTTTAGCTTGTTGTAGTAAACTCTAAAGTTGTCACTTACAATGTTCTGGAAAAGAGGATCCATTTTTTTTTGACGATGGCAGCCGTTTCAGACCCCGTAATTTCCCCATTTCGAGCATTGCCTTTAGTCGTTTCACAAGGGGAGAGTTTTCTGTGTAGCAGACCATGTTGTAATTGAAGTTTGTGCGCAACTCTGTGTGAGACCTAAAACTAGACTATGCTACTCTTTATATCTTTTTTTTCGTTCGTGCTACTCGGACAATTCGCTTGGAGACAGCTTGCTTGTTTCTTTTTGCCGCCAAATTTACTGGTTTTATATACCACCAAACTGTGAGGGTATACCGCCAAAATTTGCGTTTCTGTTCACTGTTACTCACTTCAGTGAGGTTGGGAAAAGTATATTTGCTTGTTTTGTGTAGCAACTGAAGCCCTTAGGCATCACCTGCCTGTGAGTTACATAGGCTGCTTTTCGTGAGTTGCATCTTGCAATTGTTTTGGATCTGTTTGACACGAATTTTTTGTAATGGCCTTTACTGTACTGTCCACCTTATATGTAGGTTTTTATTGTCTGAATGAAGTACTGTATTCTACAGTATTTTTGAGATTGTCGTATATACAGTATTGTACAGAACTATCTTGTACATCATACAGCACGACTGAGTACAATGCAATATTACTGCATGAATTTTATGCACACGTACTGTACTGTACTGTACAGTACGTTGTAGATCGAACTGTTCATTTCTATATTTTATTGTACTGTACATTGTAGTTTACAGTACAGTACTAAACTGTTTCACCGAATGTGTTATTAAGTACAGTAATGTACAGTACAGTATACAATGCTATTTGTGGTTCAGTTTCGCCCTCAATTCAATTGGTTCAGTTTCGCCCTCAATTCGGTTTCTCTCAAAGCCAAGTTTCGCATTAACAAAAAGGTAGCGAATACCCATTCTTTCTTTGAATGTTACACGTATCGTCCTTAATGTTAGCCCCTGATTACCGGCAAAAAATGGCAAACATAATACACCAAACATTGTTTCCAAAAATTATACCGTTTAAGTTGTAAGGCTTTCGGACCGAAAGTTTCGCCGAAATTTTCGGGTTGACATTATGGCATTCCCAGTAATATTGAAGTTTTAAAATGCAAAAATGAAAGCAAAGTCAATAGTCAACCTTTCATAAACTCGACGAAGTTTGTATATTGCAAATTTTGATGTTTGTATCTTAAAGGTTCATTATCTGTAACGTCTTTGAAAATTCTCAATGTAGGTAAATTTACGACTACTTAATCTATTTATGAACGAAAATAAGCACTAGTATTGGCAAAAGGCCAACTACATCACATATGAGTAATTTTAACAAAAAAACCAGTCTAAAATTATAATCTGTTGTTACATGTCAGTCTCATTTTGCGTAAAAGTGGTTGGTAATGAAAAGGGGTCGTTATCTGAAAAAAACTCCAATCAATTTGAAGTTATGTGTAGAAACAGTTCAACTTTGGAGGATATGTTTAAGTTGAAATTAAAGGCAATGGGTGTTTAAAAGCTCCATATTTCAGAACATGGAACCTTTTTTCCCTGTCAAATGTTTTGATATGATAGGATAGGGTTGTATTAATAATGTAAATTTAAATATAACCCTTATTTTTATTAAAGCTATTTGTTTAGTTTAGCAATGAGCCATCCTCCAACTGCTTAAACAGTCCGGGATGAGGCATTTCACGGTTAGCAGGGTGATTGAAGTGCAAATTCCCACGTCGAGCGTCTAGAATTAAAGGCTGAAGAGTTTTGCCCTTAGGAACCTTAAAAAGGCCATTGATCTCCTTATGTCTTTCAGTCTTCAACTCCGCAATGTTTCTATCCAAAAATCCAGCAACGATTGTCGGATAAAACGTATAGAGTTTCGGTGAACAAATTAGTATAAAAGGTGTTTCATTGTCGTAAACTTGATTATGTTACGCTTTTGAGCTCTCAGGCAATTTCGTAATGGCTTCACCATCAAATATTGCGTTATCAACGTTTGCCTTCGCTGGCTTGTGCCTTATGGTGACAGGTTCAAGTCAGTCTATTTCCTTTTCAACATTTACCCGACGATTTATTTCGCTTTTCGGAGTAACTCCTTTAGTTTGTTACAAGGCTTGGCTTCGAATCTCTGTAAGACCGCAGAGAGGTATGGTTCCTGTCCATCTTCTCTGGTCACTGTATTTCTTGAAAGGATATCAAGCTGAATCCAGAAATTGCACATTTGCTGGTTGTGACGAATAAACGTTTCGTAAGTGGTCATGGAAAGTGATTAATTATCTCGCAGAGATTGACTTGGTAAGTTTATGAACGCTTTCTTTCCTATATTTACTTTTAACTCTACTAACATTTCTTTAGATTCGCTGGTCAAATCGATTCCAAAATCCTGCTGTTTCGCGCTGCTACATTTCTGTTGATGGTACTGATTGCCCTATCGTTGAGCCTGGAGAGTTCGACACCCGCTGGTATTCGCATAAGTTGTATTCTTCAGGACTAAGGTATGAAATTGCGTTCAACATCGTGGGGAAATATTGTATGGGTCAACGGATCATATCCTTGTGGAAGTCATCCTGATGTCAACATTTATAGGATCAATCTGAAGAGACATTTATTGTATGGTGAAATGGTTGTTGCAGACAAATGATATCCTGATCCCACATGCCTCCGCGGGCCAAAGCCTCAAATGGATGGTGAGATGTTTCGAAGGATCTGAGCAAGGCATGAAGTCGCAAACAGTCTTATTAGGCAGTTCAAGGTGTTGTCGATTCCATTCAGGCACAGGTTGTCCCTGCATCGAAACTGTTTTATCGCAGTTGCATGTTTGGCCCAGTTAATGTTCGAAAGTGGCATCCTTTGTTTGATTTGTAGTATAGCAAAATATGCTGGTTACGATCCAATGTTTTGGATTATAGTTTATGAATGATGTTCTATGTTTGCAATTTTTAAATTGAATAGGCACTAAGTATTGCAATTTTCTTATTCTCTGCCTATATCGAACATCATGCGCGTTTCTGGATTCCCTTCAATGGATAGCTGACTGGAAACTTGGTTTCTGATGTTTTTTTGTTGTATTGTATGAAGCCGTGTAGCTGTTCTGAAAGGAGGAGATTCGTACCTGGTTGATACTGGTTGAAATAGCCCGGCGCTAGTTACTGTTAGCCCTAGTCCGAACGCCAGTTCGGGATTTTCCTTGGTGTTCCCGCACCCTCCTGGGTCGCAACTAGAATTGCCGCACGGGCAGGCGTTCCGATTGCTGATGTGCAGCAAACATTGTTTGCTCGTCACGCGGTGAGACTCGTCCAGAATAACGCTGTTTGTTGGAAGTTGTTTTAAGCGCTACTTAAGGCCACAACTTGACAGTGTATGTATTGCAGAGAACCCCCGTTTTCAGGATATGTAAGTGGCTACCCTACTTTGGCCTCGTCGGCGATTGCTCTTATCAGGAAAATTATTTAAACTATCCCAATTGCTCCTATTATAATAAACCCCAAAGGCTTCTATGGGCAGGCGTCAAATGGGCGCGCGGGTGAGGTTATTAAGAGCACTGGGATAGCCATCGATTTGTATGTTCAGGGTCTACACTTCACATTGTTGGCAGCGTCCAGCAGGCTGTGCACAGCCCTTATTCCAGCGACAATTACGGATCTAGCAGCGTACAGAGGAACCGTGAAGGCGCACCAGATTTGGTGCCTCGCTTGCTCCCAATCCAGGATTGTTCCCTTCAGTGCCCTCTGCTCAAACAAAGCACCATCACAGAAGACACTATCGGACACCATCCACGAGCGGGTGCAGAAAGAGATTGATGTTGGCGACAAGAGTCGGTAGGCATTCTGTGCCTCTATGGGGCGCTTCGATGCGAAAAAATGGGTTTACTGCACCCCATTTCCGGAACTTAAGACATGTATTGACCAAGAGAATTCTCGATATGGTTACAACACTACTGCCAAGTCCCTTTTTTCCCTCCGCAAACACCATGTTCCAAGCGGAACTGCCCCGAAACTCTCGACTGTTTCGTCGACCATCTGTTGCAATGCTTGCACGGGGGCGAAAGGACGCGAGGACACGACCGTCAGGTTCGATTACTATCGAGCGATCTCGGGAAAGCTGCGCGACATCCAGTCGTCGAGCCGCGGGAAGTAATCCACCGCACCAGACCCTATATTCGCGCAATGGGACGCACTGGCGGAACATACTTCTTCGATGTCACCTTCGTCAACCCCTTCGCACACTCAAATAGGAGAGTAAGGACTTTCAACCCACTCACCTTGCTCAACGCAGCAAGAACGGCGAAACACAGAAGATACGAGTCCATCCCGTCTTCCGTCAGAAGTAGGCCAGTCCTCGTCCCCGTCTCTACCCTCGGAGTATAGCATCCGGATGCTCACGCGTTTCTACACGAAATCGCACGCAACTTCGCTACGAGGGCAAGGGAGACCTAAGCAAAGGTCAAACAAGTCTTAAAACAACGTCATGCCGCAGCAGCAGCGATGTCCAATGCTGCGTGCCTGTTGGTTGCCCTCCAGCCAGTTCTTGGTGGCTTCCTGCCAATCTATTACATTGTAAGCTTTTACCCACATCACGCATCCCTCAGGGAACAGCTGACATCATTTTTCATAGGTTTGAAACCCCTCAAGTTTCCCCCTTGCTGGTGATGTAGTTGATAGGGGTAAATAGTAGGTAGAATAGATACTCAGAACCAACTACCCCAAGAAGGAGGTGTTGCAAGCGACAAAAGTGCTACCGTGGTATATTTGAACGAACAAAAAGGAGTGGATAAGAAAAACAGTTGAGAGCCCTACAACCATGTATGGAAGGGGCAAGTTCTACCACTGATGCTCTGTGACCAGCGCAGGAAAATTGTTTCTTGCGTCTGAAGTTGAATCTTAGCTTCCTACTACTCTGGACTTGACTTGAATTTGTGTGCCAACTTGCTTGCCCTCCACAAGAGGAAGCAGTTTACTCGGCTTATATAGACTTTTGGCTAACCTTGAAGTCTCAAATAAACATACTAATAACCATACAATAATCCAAGGGAATCGTGTGAACCAGAGAGACTATTAGAAACTATTTCCTCAAGGTAAATATCTGGGTGCCATACCCATGGCCGCCACCCATCGGCCAGGGGTGGAAATTAATTTGGCCATTATATAGACCTTTCAGAGTTACTCTTAGTATCACCCAGAACCTGGAACTGTGCTGACATTTATTATGACAGCGTGCCCTAAAATAAACAATCAACACATGGATTTGCCACACTCATACAAATTAAAAATATTTTGCAAATTCAGATACTGTAAAAATATTTTGCAAATTCCTATACTGTATCTGAATTTGGTCCTCTTCTAGATTTTTTGGGGTTCAAATTTAGCGCACATCTGTAGTAATGGTGAATGAGTTCTTTTTCCTTACAACTGCCCATACCAATCCATTCAAGTAAAGCACCCCATTCCACCCCAATTGCTCTTATGAGGAAAACTAAGTAAACAACCAAATGACCCCAAAACTCCGGTGTCCATACTCTGTCCTCTCATCACTCAACCCAACAACTGCAGAGCTTCAACATTTCGCCGCTTTCGGCGCCCGCCCCGTGCGATATGTCTTCGGGTGCGGGCGCGGCCACTTCCACCGGTCTAGCGGGTTTCCCGTGCAGATTAGTTCCGCGTGACTGCTGCGATCTCGCTGACACAATCTCGTCGATTCCCCTGTCCACAGTACCGCAACCTGCTGCCCCGGAGCACGTTGGACGAACTGGGAATGGCGCGAAAGGAGGGCGTTGCTTTTCAATGGTATTGGTCAAGGTTGCCCGTGCCGGAGAAACAGGTCCATAACCCCATGGTACGGAACACCCCGCGCCCGTCACCTAGTGACGGGAAGCTCCAATCTTCCATTTTGGAAGCCGCCCAATTTCAAAAAAAACCGAAGGCGTTTATGGGTAGACGCCAAAGTGCGAGAGTGAGGTTACTACGGCCACGGGGAAGGACATTGGCCTGCCTTTGATGGGACCATACGCAACCGAGCGATTGTGGGTGCCTGCTTGCTGCACGAACCGGTAGTATGTTCACCCCTTTCGAATTCGCTCCCAACCTCGAAGAAGAATGACGCTTTATTGTTAGCCTCCGCAACAACCGCAATCAAGAAAATTGATTAAACCACCCTATTAAACGCCAAAAAACTCCTGTGTCAGGCATGGCGGCAGGGTACAATATCATCTTTAATTAAATTAACTCAACCGCCCTGGATTTACCCTGTAACCAGCACAGGAGCAATACGAAGATTATATCAAGAGAAGATATGGTATTTACTTATTACGTATCTAGGGTTTGGTTCCGGGACTTCTGCCAGACCCCTATATTCGCCCCCAATACTCCTTTTCCAAAGGCTGGGTGTCCTGAAATGCTGGATATCTACAGGCACCGCATGCCGCATTGTCGTTACAGCTGATAGCGCAGTTCTCGCCATAACAACCAAGTGTCCCTTCCCGGTACGACCTTGCTAAGGCCACCCAATGGCCATTAATTAAGCCTCGATTACGCCACCGACACCGGACAAGACCGGATATCAGGGCGATGGGAGCTGCGATGGCGCGGAATTTTTCGACGTAACGTTCGTCAACCCTCTTGCTCCCTCCTGTGCCAAAGCAAAGAAGTTCAACCCACCCAAGAGCCCCAACACAGCCTACGTGGAGAAGAAGCGAGAATAACAAGGATTATTGCAGAATTGCCGCTAAAAATCAGGCTAGTTCCCGTCCCCATCTCAACGCTCGGAGGCTGGCATACATCCGGTGGCGTTCTCCGTCGTAATGGAACTTTTGAAAACTGTCGCTATCAGCGTGATTGAACGGGTCGCGAAGGTGCAAGGTATTCTTTTGCAGCAACATCCCGCATTAACCGTATCCTCCAATGCGGCTTGTTCGCTGGCCGGCCTCCCCTCTACTTGCTGAAAGAGGGGGAGGGTTAGGGTTTTTTACTCTTGGAAGATATATGCGATCAATTCCATGGTTTTCCAGACAACCACAATCGACTCGGAAAGATATGCCGACACAGTATAATGGGAAAGGAACTGATAGAGTGAAGCGCCATCAGCGCCTGGCGCAACCTCTCAGCTACATGGAAATATCCACTATACGAGGTGATTGTGTCTGGAAAACTTTAGAATAGATCGAACCTACCTTCCCAGTTTACTGAGTATCAGCCAGATTGTGTGTTACAGAAAACGAGCACCCCGTGCTACCTTATCTTGAGCAACTCTGAGCACCTTCTCTCCTTGATATTGGTTTCGGTTACATCTCTTTCTAACCCTTCGTTAAATTGAGCGTCACGCTTTTTGAGCTTCAATTCTGTTTCATTACTTGGAATTGTGTGCCTTGCGAAGTATTGTTGATTGTATTTTCAGGACTGATTGGTATATTGTATCATTCGATCAGTTATTGTGGTTGGGTTATCAAGCACTGATCAGTGGACTAAGACTGCTATCTACTGAAGTATTGGTGTTGGGTGAGGCTGGGTTACATGAGCAAACTGGGACTCAAGGCCTTCTGCATCCCTTTGTGGATGCGGAACCTCCACGCTGACGACCTATGAGGTTTGGGTGGCTGGAAGTACACCCTCTGTACTGGAGAGACACATCTTTGGCTAGGAAAGATGCTCTGGACGAGACATGCAGAGTGTTCATTCGAAGTTATGTTGGATCGTTACTGTATTTAAGTGTGCTTCTAGTACATTGAAGTAAAACAAAATGGCCAAGTGGGCACGACTACTTTCACCTTTCAACTGGTTATTGGCCCAGTTGAATATCGCTTCAATCCGTAACCTTTTCAGTTCTATTTGTTTGTCTACCGTTGTATCGTCTTTCGAATATGTGGATTTCTGCTCTAGCTTCTTCTCAATTCTGTGTTTGATTCGACATGGAGGAGACCAAGAAGGTATACAAGGTTGGTGGGAGGCATTGAGAAGATTTTCAACTTTGGCTGGCAAGAACAGAGGCGGCGTTGGAGGCAGAATGGGTTCTTGATGTTGTCATAAGCGATTTGCTGAAAGACGGAGGTTCAGAGAGGGTCAATTTGACTGATATCGAGGTCAAAAATATCTCCACTGCGCGTGCGACTATCATAAAATGTCTAGGAGATCGCCCGCTTCGTCTTTGTTTGTCCGTCAAGCACAACCCGTACAAGATGTGGACTCGCCTGAAGGATCTTTACTCAGTGTCTAACACTGCTACTCAGGCACAACTGCAGTCCAGGCTTTCTCGCATGAGTTACCGTAGCGAGCCCATGCGGGATTATGTAGACGGGTTTGAGGAAGTCTTTAACCGATTGGCTGCAATTGGGAGCTCTGTTGGCGAAGATCTTCAGGTGGACATGTTCCTTTCATCGTTTGGGGATAAACACAGATCCCGTTTTTGAGCAGTAATTGCATCACTCCAGACTCGTAGAGAGAAGCTGGATTAGGGATCAGTCACAGCGACGCTAGTCCAAGAGTATGATGATCATGTTTCCAGAGCTAGAGGAACAGCCGGAATGAGGCTCGGTGAAGCCTCCGAGCCAGATCAGGCTCTCGCTGCCGGTGGTGGAGGACCTCGCCGTAACAGAGGACGCTTTGGTAATCGATCTAGTGATGAGAAACGAAGATGTTTTCGGTGCAACAAAAAGGGCATATTGCCCGAAATTGCCCGATGAAGCCTGGACATGAGCAAGATGATGATGATGGTAACGCAAACCCCCAGTATGAAGCAAACCATGCAAAGTTGTTAGTCTCTCAGTGCGAGGATGGGGCGAGGGAGACTAGTGTACTTCCGGAGTTTGCCGTCACAATATTGGAAAATAGCGTCAATCCGAATGTATTCTTGCTCGACTCTGGGGCATCTGACCACATGATATGGAACAGATACTGGCCAAAACCTGTCACTATAGTGCCACTTTGGGCCATCTTCCTTGGAGACGGTAAGGATGTGTATGCTAAGCATGTGGGAGTCTTGAAGCTACAAACCACTGTGCGTACAGGTGACGCAACAGCCACACGTGTGATTGAACTGGAGAATGTACTGTACGTCCCTGACCTCCGTACCTCGTTGTTGAGCTGCTTACGGCTGTGGAAACAGATATACATGGTACAAGTTAGTAAGTCGTCCTGTAGTGGTCTACTGAATGGCACATTGATTTTTCAGGGGAGAGTGGAACGGGGTGTGTACAAGGTATGCGGTGTCCCCGTCCCAGCCGTATCTATGGCGGAAGCTGCAGAAACTAAGGAGCCCCGACTGAATCTGGGCAGTAACTGGGAGCTGTGGCACAAAATATTGGGTCACGCTGGCATCCCAAGTGTTAAGCGCCTCTTCAAAGTCAATGCTGTCACTGTAAATCGTCCACCGAGAAATATTCAACGCAGTTTATGTGACAGCTGTGAAAAAAGGCAAGCAGGCAAGGGAAACACCTCGAAAGAATAACTCGCGCTCAAATAAGCCTCGTGGGGTCTTACACTCAGATATTTGTGGACCTATGTCAGTGGAATCGTTCTCAGGTCATCGGCACTTTATATCGTTCATCGATGAGTACTCTAGTTATGTTTCAGCTGTCGCCATACCTCGGAAGAGCGAGGCATTGGGTCAGTTTAAGGTTCATGCTGCCTGGATCGAGCGAAAGTTTTCGTGTAAGGTTAAAAGACTCCAGTCTGATAGAGGGGGAGAATACCTGGCTTTCAAAGGTTTTTTGGCCTAACGGGGGATTGATCACAATATGACGCCGTCCTATTTGAGGTATCAAAGTGGGACTGCTGAGAGAGTCAATCGTACTGTTGTCCAATGTGCAAGCTCCATGCTAGAGCATGCCAAACTTCCCGGATATTTTGGGCCGAGGCAGTGGTTCATGCGGCAAAGATCAGAAACCACTTCTTTTGTCCCGGATATTCTACTAATACATCAATAGAGATGGAGTAAAACCGGATATTTCGTACTTCAGGGTGTTTGGCAGTTTGGAGTGGTCTCATTTCCCTAAGGAGATGCGTCGCAAACTGGATGCAAAATCTGAACAGGGTATCGTGACTGGCTGTGATGTTAAAAGCCAATATAAGTTATGGATACCGTCTAGGAATGTTGCTGTTATGGCACGGGATGTAATTATCGAGGAAAACCGTTTCCCTTTCGAGATGGCCTGGTTATGATGGCACGTGATGGCGGCAGTGATAATGGGACTTTGGTACACGAAGACAAAGAATCAAGTAGTATTAGTACTGTCCCCGAGAGCTCAGAACAGAGTGAAGTTGATGTTGTTGCCGAAGACACCGACGATATAACGGGCCCTGCCGAGGTGAGTGATGAAATAATTTGTCAGTTCTTGACCTACATCCCACCCCCAGAGGAAGAGGAGAGTGAGGAGCAAACCGGGGCATCCGCATCGGCTAAATTCTGTGCTGCGATGACTGATCCTGATCCTATTACAGTCGAGGAGGCCCTTTCCCAGAAGGATTCCCTGGAGTGGCAGACCACCATAGACTCTGAGTTGGCATCATTGAGAGAGTTTGGAACATGGAAAGCTGTTCCCCGGCCGGCAAGGATAAAGCCACTATCAACTAATTTCGTTTTTGCAAGGAAGCTAGACAGCAGCGGAAAGGTAATACGACACAAAGCGATCATCAAGTCATCAAGGGATTTATGCAAGGGGAAGTCCATTACACGTTTGCTCCAGTGGTGGATTTCACAACCGTTCGCCTGTTTCTCACTGTGACCGTCCAAAAGGGGCACTACATTCATCTAATTGATGTAAGGACTGCCTTCTTGCATGGAGAAATCGACGAGGATATCTATGTGAAATCGCCGCTCGACATCAAGCTTCATGAAAGTAGTGAGATTCTGAAGCTGCTAAGGGCCCTTTATGGTTTGAAACAAGCCCCCAGGCAGTGGCATCAAAAGTGGATCTCTGTGATGAACGTTATGGGCTTTAAGAGATTGGAATCGGATGAGTGTGTCTACCAGAGAGAGAATTAATGGCTGCTCATCCACGTGGATGACATCATTCTCATCGGGAATGATATAGCAGAGATTGAGAGCGTGAAAAAGGAACTCCCACAGTACGTTAATGTGAAGGATATGGGTGAGCTTCGCTCTTTCCTAGGGGTGAACTTCAGTCGTGGGCTAGATGGTCCTTGGATTTCACCAGGCCACTATGTTAGGAAGGTACTGCAAAGTTTTGGAATGGCGATGTGTAAGCCAGCACGAACGTCTATGTGCGAAATATTCCTGTGTGTGTTTGCAGAAGATAAAAGCCCCCCAACGGATCAAGTTAGTTATCAGGAACTAATAGGGTGCTTATTGTTTTCGCAACTCGCACGAGACCGGATATTTGTTTCTCGGTCTCTGTTGAGCAGGTATACATCGAATCTATTGCAGCATCACTACGTTAAATTCAAGCGAATCTTGTGGTACTTGCGGGGAACGGAGAGCATCGGAATATGGATTGATGCTCGTCGTAACAAGCTTATTCTAGAAGTGTTTTCTGATGCAGATTGGGCAGGGGATCGAGTTGACTTCAGTCAACAACCGGTGTGTTGTTGCAACTTGGGGAACCATTGTAGCGTTGAGGACAGTCAAACAAGGTTCTTTAGCCCCGGAGGCTGAGTTCGTTGCATAGTCCGAGATATCCAAGATGATTTTATGGATTCAGTGCATGCTGAAAGAAGCAAGTTGCTCTGCAAATGGACCTGTCCGTGTATTGGAGGACAACCAATGAGCTGTCAAGTAGGGTTCATCTGTTGTGCGTCACGCAAAGCATGTCGCTATACGACGCAGCTTTGTGGAAGAGCAGGTTGACCAAGGTGTCGTTGTAATTGATTACTGCCCTACGTCATCCATGATTGCCGACATACTCACCAAACCACTGAGTCGTCCGCTGTTCGAAAATCACCGAAACGGACTGGGGCTTTCCAGAGTTCACTAATGGCGTCCAATCCGACCTCACCCCTTCCATCCACCAACACCGGTTCCAACGATACCTCTCCTCGAAACTACAACACGAAACTGAAACACATCGATTTGCGAGTAACTGGACCTTTCGAACTCTCTCTACTACATCGCTCTTCTTCACACTTTAGGACGCTCGAAACTCGCCCGGTTTCACTCCGGAGATCTATACTGAAATGGTCCTTCTCCTCCTAATTAATCAATTCCTTAGCGTCTTCTACTAATACCATCGTTGTGACCTTTCTCGCGTACAGTCCCTGTCTAACTTGGACCCCTCTCGGAATTCCCGCAACTCAGTGCCCCTCGATGGGTGCATTCCCAGGAAGCTGCAACCATATGTGCGACAAACTACACTTCCTCCTCCGGTAATCCTCCGTTACTCCTAGCGAAAATCTTTGGTACTCCTTTTTGAGTGAGAACCATCTACTGCCTCAGGATGGCCGAATAACTTGAATCGAGATCGAAAAAATGACTTACTTCCTTCCGACTAAGCCTAATCGATTTGTTTTTCGTAAGACTCAACACAGGTAATTTTCTCACAAGAGCAAGCAACAACTAAGTGATTTTTACCTTTCCCGTTGAGGTCCACAACAGGGTACACTATGCTGACCTTTGTGCAACAATTTATCCCTTTTATATCCTACAGGTACAGAGAAAAAAGTCAAAGTGCTGTAGAATTAATTAGAAAAATTGTATCCTTTCCTATACGACGCGGTAAAACTGCCCCAATCTAAGACATGCCTTCCGTGTACCATTATAATATCTTCATGGTAAATTCCTTTGATAATATAGAACCGCCAGCTCGTTGTATTTCCGATGCGAAAGTTATGAGAGTAGTACTGACATCGCTGCGGTGCGCGCTGGTTCGCGAGTTTAACAGCGCGTTGGGGACCATTTTGTAGGGAGTAATATTTCAAAACGGCCAGTAGACGCAGCATACAGACGGAGCCGGCGATGTATTAGCGTGACTGGTGTGCTTACTGGCTGAAAATGTTGACACTGAAAAGACGGACGTAGTTTTTTTCGGATTGGCTGGCCTTTATGACTACTGAGAAAGACTTTCAGAACTTCGGGCCCGATATCAACATGTTGACCTGAGCATATTTCAAGCCCACAGACTGGACCCGAAAAGTAAAGTTATGTGCTGTCATTTCTTAAGCTGATATATGCATCCTGAATGATTTACACATAACCGCGTTACCAGTTTTGTGCTCGAATCTTTCCTTGTAACCGATACTTATTGAGTCAGTTCCAGTTAACTTTCAATGACTAAGTCTGTAAGAATTCATCAGAACACGAAAAATAGGCGATTCTTTTTGAAGATGACGGGATATACAGCTGGCAAGCTTATGATGACGCCATACGGTCCAGATGTATTTCGAAAGCGAGTCAGAAAGACACACCCATCAAACGAGAGTATATCTTCTTCTTTTGCGGGAAGCGCAACTCGCATGTTCTCTTCATAGAACACCAACTATTTTCGCAAATGACTTTTATAATTCTATAATTCGCGTTCCGACAATACAAATTCATTCAATAATCGTACCACATCTTCCTCGACACCTGTATTAGTTGGTTATACAACTAACCAAATAACCAGTAGAGCAAAGCACTGCATATTATTCTTACATTTTTGAGTGTGAGAAACTCAGAATTTACCGACTTCTCGGATCGAAGATACAAGAAATCGAAAAACAGAATCTCTTTTATCTGTTTAAGTGTATTAGTTTGAAAGCTGTACTTATAAGAGACTTACAGTTATAATCTATGTAGTGGTTAAACTCATATGTTGTTCAATAAAGGTATTGAGGCTTTTGTTACCGTCTATATGTAGCTTTGCGTCACCGTTCTTCAGAATTACGGCCATTAAGCTGCCTTGATAGTACGTACTACTGAACACGATTTTATTAGATATGTTTTATCTCATTCTTAATATCTCCCCTGTAAAGGTGTAATGATTAAGATAAATAGATTTTTAATTGATCGACCAGAGAAATACATATGTAAACCATCTCCATGAGATTTAATACTCAAATATGAGGATGCTTCGATTTCCAAGTATACCTTTTGTATATAGTCGGTCAACTTCTACAACGCCAAGCGAGTCGTTGCAAGAAATAGGCGACCTCATTTACTCTGCTTCTGTAAAGAACAGAACGAAATCAAGGAAAGATAAACTCTCCGGGAAACAGAACCCTAGGATTCGAATAAAATGTATTCTCTAGGTATCATTCACATACAAAAAAAGCAGTAAGGGTCAACTGGGGAAGAGATGGGCGAAGAAACAAAATCCATAAAGCCGGCACTCGGAATATCCCGAGAGCCAAAAAGAGGCATTCATCTTGAGAGGAGGAAGACAATATATTAAGAAGAAGAAGAATAGCTGGCTCTTTCCATTTTTATTGAATTTTAGAACTATCGGGTACCGCCGCAAAAAAAATTGATGCCATGGAACTACATCCTCCATCCACCAGGTTGAAAGGTCATAGGAAAGCACCTCCACATTAGCTTCACATGCTGTAACCACTCTCTAGCCACTTTCTCAGCACAATAAGCCAATTTCCCACCGCATTCAGGAGACTGCTATGACGCTTAAACTATCTTTCAAAGTCATGTAGGCATTTCTCAAGGCTCTTATGAGCAAAGAAGTTAGAAAAGCAATTGAATGGCAAAAAAATTGAAAGTGAAGGACGAAAGGAGGTTTATTCTTGTAGCCTTAAATTTTTCGCTCACATCCAGAGCGCTTTAAGATTCCACTCAGCAGCCATTTCCGCCAGTATAACGCGTGCGTAGCTTACAAAATGCGTGCAGTTGGTATATCAACAAATTGTACGCATGCCTACCTTAACTGAAAAGCATATAATTGCTCGTGTAGAATGTGATAAGTTTCAAGTTCAGATAGGTTATCAATTTTGGGGACTTGTGCTGTCTACTGACGGGAATTTTTTTATGTTGGTGGCCCCGATGGCCTCCAGTACTAATGGCATTACTTGAGAGAGAAACAGTTGATTCTATCCAAATGACAGCACCAAGGGAAGGGTATCATGTTTTGGGCTGTATTCTGCACTAACGAGAAGTCAGAATTTATTTAGGTTAAGAAAAATTTGAATGCAGATCCCTGCATTCAATTGCTGAAGAAAAATATCCTGCCGTGGACAGACGATAAAGTGCCACTCAATTGGACGTTTCAGCAAGATAACGCACCGTTTGTGAAAACTGCACAATGGTTTTAGAGCGAAGGATTACGCTTCATGGGGTGGCCTGGTCGCTCCTCAGACTTGAACCACTTTGAGAACCTGTGGGGCATACTGGTGAGGTCTGTACATGCCAACAACCGGCAGTTCTGGACGCCGCAGGATTGGCTTGAATGCATCAAGAGTACTTGGAGCTCTTTATTGTCTGATGTACTAGACATTTTAAATAATCGAGATCCTTTTGCGTCAAGAACGTTTTGTTAACTACTAGAGATAGATTTCCTGTTCTAAGAGTGCATTAAAAATTCACTTTTCTATAACCCTAGACAACCCTCCGGGAATAAGTTTTCTGATTACTGTACAGTATAGTATCACTGGTCCTTGGAGTCCCTTTTGGAGTCTCTCTAGAGTCAGCGCTGAGTACAGTAGGCCTGGGGGGGGGGAATCTTTTAATGTGTTCAATAACCTGAACCGTACAGGTAGTGGTTACACTAGAAGACTAAGAACATCTCCAGGCGACGGCTGAACCATCACCCACTCCAACCAGGGCAAAGGGGGACTAGAAAAAAATTCCACCATCTAAATACGGGATCCAGACAGCTTGAAAAACTTCTAGTGTAAACATGCGAACTTACAGACAACGACAACCAAGACGAAGAAAACTCCGGACGAACGAACTTGCCGACGGACTGACAGGGCTGCGCAGACCACGTTCCTTCGGAGACTGTGACAAAGACAGTAGGTTGAAAAGCGATAGGAAACAGCGAACTTTGGAAACCCTGTTCGAGTGGAAGAGCCGTCCTTACACGTCTTTCCCAGGTCGTCCCACGTGCGCTGGGGGCGCGGGACGACAATCCACTCGAAATAACCATCAGCAACAACGGTGCAGCAAGAGATCTTGAGTCATGGTTGTTCCGTCGCCAGGACATGCGAGCGGACATAGATCCGGCGCCCGCGCCAAGTTCAGCGCGGGCGCCGAGAAGAGCGAAAACAAAACTTGAGGAGGTCAGTAAGATAGGGAGGACGGTGGGGACCAATTTCAAGGTCAGTAGGCCTAATAATTTTCGTTTTCATGAGGTTTTTGATGGCTTGCGGGGGTCTGAGGGGAGTGTTCTGTGGAATTAAGCAGCACTGAATGTAGTGCAACTGGCACTCGTACTGTACTGCCACCGACAGGGGTGATTTTAGTGATCTTTTTATGATCAAATTTTTGTTCATGCTGCTGACACACTACCACCGGCAGGAACTACTGTGTACAGTACGGGCAATTTTCGATTGCCGCCTACGATTGTTTTCGGTTTTGTTTGCTCACCCAAGAGGGCCTTAAGAATTGCAATCCGGCCCACCAGGGGATTTTCTGTTTGGTTTCAATTGTACAGCCAAGTCCCTTTGCACCGAAAACACTATGCCGCAGGCCCTCATGCCCTGAGAATGTTGACATTCATGGGGACAACCTGTTACACTGTCAGTACGGCAGATACCGCATCGCTTGTCATGACGCTCAAGTTCGATTAATGGCGGCCGATCTGTCCAAAGCTGTCCGCCACCCTGTGGTAGAGTACAGGCCACGAGTCGTACATCGTAAGCGCGCAGACATTCAAGCGGTGGAACCTCAGGGCGGGATGGATTTACCTTCGTTAACCCCTTGCCCGGTCGCATTCCCGAATCAGGAACTGCAACCCTCAAACTTCCCTGAACGCGGCCCGATCTGCAAAGCGTACAAGGTACGCAGGGCTACTTTCTGCCGAGAAAAGGGAGAGGCTGGTGCCGATCCCGATATCTGTTATGGGAGGATGGCACCCGGAGGCATACGCGTTCGTCTCGGCGGTTGGCAGCAAATGCGATAAAGAGAGCAATGGAGAGCTTCTCGAGAGCCAAAATGGTCCTCATGCATAGACACGTAGCGTAAGCTGTGTTGTCTAATGCGGCATGCCTGCTCCCCTGCCTTGACCCTTCGATGTAGTCACAGGGTCACGGAGGCGCAGGCCCGACTCTGTTTTCTCCTTTCCTTCTCTCAAAACTCCGTTTAGATTCCCCCGCCAGAAGTGCTGAACGACGAAGTAAACTACCCCATCGTTCCCCCCTTTTCTTGCAATCAACTAGGAACCTGAATTTGCGGGTAGTGCTGTTATGAACCCCATTTAAACTCTTGATTTCTTGCAAACTCCACTGCAGCCCCAACAACTGCAATGTAAGGTGTCATGTTGACGGTGGGGCGCGAGCGACATTTACTCTTCGCCCTATATGTTGTGTCTACCAACGCATGGTAGGCTGCACTTTGCCAGAATGCACCAGTGCCTGTACCGTGCGTTTGGCATGGGGTAAATGCGCCTTGCGGTGCAGCATAAAGCCCCGTTTCCTTGTACTGTATTTGGGCCCCACTGCATTGTCGTTGGTATTGTGCGCCGATGCGCAGTCAAACAGTTTTGGTGGTGGTGGTGAAACGCCGCATAGGTCAGGCCCTGAATGTTTGGGTGCTTTCATGTTTGAAACATGTGGTCGGTTGGGGCCCGGAATATCTTAGAGGGTTCCTGGTGATGGAAAATCCTATTTGGCAGCAAATTTATCTGATCTCTTGTATGAAGCAAAGTGCTTTGAGCATACCACGAGATATGCCCGCCCCTTACTCATCCTTCTCCCCACTAAATTCTAACCCCTCCAGATCGGCAACGACATCACCGAAGTCGTCGCCCTCTGAAGAGTTGAGATCAGACCAGTCCGTCCAGCGAGCAGGTACCCGCAAATGCTCCGTGCCCTAGGGTCCCATCACAGGCAGGTTAGTGTCCTTCTCCTTGGCCGTAATAACCCCACTCTCGCTCCATGACGTCTTCCCATACACGCCTTTGGGTGTTGTTTGGAAATCGGCGGCATGCAGCAAGGTGGAAGAGTAGAGCTTCGCGCCACTAGGTAGCGGTCGCGGGGTGTTCGGTACCACAGGGTAACTATACTATGGGCCTGTTTCTTTGAGAAACAGACGGAGCCGAGTGAGAATGCGACCTTAAGCCATCAAATATTGCGAACAAAAGGTCTCCCACGGCGCGGTTCAAACCACGTCTTGCCAAGTGAAGAGGAGCAAAGCGCGTTCTAGCGCGTTGTGCCGGTAGTGCGACGCCCGGAAAAACAGGGGAAGAAAAAATCCAGCATCACAACCGTGGCGAGCCATGGGTGTAATCGCATGAAAAACTTCCGCTGTAAGCGCGATACTTCCAGAAAGCGACGGCGACGAAGACAAGTGCTCCAGAAGAACGGCGTTGGGTACGACCAGCAGGACCGTTTGGCTTAGGAACCGTCGCATGCTGGCGGGAGAACCGCCAGGGTTGAGTGCGGCAGGGTGCACTGAGCGTTGCGGTACTTGGTCGAGGGTGAGAGCGTTTCTGGGGCGGGAGAAACCGCCACTTGAGAACGCTATATCCCTAGCCTATGCAACTAGAGCCCCGTAGACGAAAGTGCGCGATTCGCAATACGCGCGAAGACACGAGTGCCCGGCGCCCGCGCCTAATGCGGCGCAGGCGCCGAGCGTGACAGAATGAAGGCTGCAGTAGGGCAGTCTAGGAGGGATCCTAGCGGAAAGTGCCAGTAGGATAATTCCAGCTTGAGCTCAGGGGGGAAACGTGGAATGATTTAATATTTGAAAGCTCAGGTGCATGGCACTTATGGTGCACTACAACGCTAGAATTGTCCCAAATTGATCCTTGTCCCAAATAAAACCCCTCTGGAAGGTAAACTCAAAAGCGAAAAGCTACCTTTTGCACAGCTGTCCCATTTGACAGGCGAATCAATTGTACAGTACAGTACAGTACAGTAGCTGTACCGAAGGTTGACTTGAAATCAGCATTTCGGCCTTTCACTCCCCGCCCCGTTCCCCCGCCCCTGCTGTTCTTTCAACAACAGCAGCTCCACACCTGCCAATGATTGGTGATCTCCCTCGAAGCGGCACCCATGTAGAAACCTAGCGCAAGGATCATGTTCCCCCTACCAAGCTCGTTTGCGCCACCCAGCACGTTTGCGTCATGCCAAACAAGACCCGCGCTGAAGGGCCGGATGCGAAATGCGTGGGCACGCAGGCCATTTCCTGCAGAAGGGCAGAAATCCGGGCAAACACTTTACCAACCCCCGTAGCGTGCTGCCTGCGCAAATTATGGTACCGAGTCGTGGGTCGTTGGGTAGCAGTGTATGGTTTGCGGGTGTGGGGTTTGTGATGGAGAGGTGGGAGAGGGGGACGGGTATGCGCTGGAAGTCTTGGCAGTTGGGAGAGGTTGGGTGGTTGGTGCATGGTGCGTGAGATGGGGTTTGGAATAGATGTGATTTGCGGGGAAATGGGTGGGGTATGAGTGGGGGTGAGAAAGGATGCGTGGTGCTGGAGGTGGTGATTTGATGATAGGCTGTTGTGGGTTGGCGGGAGGGGGTGGCGGGTTTGGTGAGTACATGTGTATTTGTTTGGAGTGGCGGTTTTCGTGGGGGTGGGTGGGTGTACAGTACTGTACAGTAGATGGGAAGTTACTTTATGATTGCGAATATAGAGCACTGTACAGTACAGTGTATTGTTGTACAGTAGAGCAGTTGGATATTGGAATACTGTACTGTAATTATGTGCCAGTGCGAGAATGGTATTGTAATACTGTAAGCGAACAGATGTGGTATTGTTGGCATTATTTGTAAGGGCATTGTTGCACTGCTGATGGATCAGATCGTGGGTATGTTGGGTGTTGTCGTACTGTACATTACATACGTACTTTGTTACGGACTAGTGTAGGTGAGAATATCATGATGTCCACAACATGCGGCCGCAAAAAGGTAAATGATGCTCTCACAAACCAGCGCAACCAAAGGCCAAAGAAACATTGGATCCACCAATGTCTCTCCACTCGACTCCACTGTAGTGCCGCGCATACACAACACTACACCTCGACCCAAAACGCTTCAAGCAGCCGCCAAACACCCACTCGCCACCTCCAACTTTGGTTAAATTTGGACAAACCAGCCTCCCTTATGCAATCACCCGATCACAAAAAACATCAACCACACTCAATCCAGTGTACGACGTATCCTCAATTACCATCCACCATCCCACTCCCCCTCCATGCTCGAATTTGGATCGAAACTCTGTACGCAAGCGCCGCGGCTAGCGTACCCTACTGCACGAGCACGCAAAACGATGCAACGTTCCCACCACCCGCTAATATTTCCACGGTGACTTTACTGTTGCGACAAGGCGGCGAGGGGATGCGGGAATGCAAGCACGGTGGATATGGGTCGGGTGGAATAGGGACGGGGGATGAGTTGAAATGTTGAAATGTTGAAATGGGCAGTGTGGTAGGATGTAGGGGAGGAGCGCGAGGGGTGCGGCGTGGCAGGGCTTTGATTGGCGGGGGGGTGGAGAACTGGGAGGGTGTTGTAGGGGTGTGACAAGCACGTGTGGATGTGGGATGGAGGAAGGTTTCGGAAATCTGGGTTGATGGGGGGGGGTACAGTACTGTACTGTACACTTGGGTTGGGTTGTGGGTGCGGGTGTGTGGGATGGATTGAAATTCGGGTTGTGAGACATGAATTGGTGGGGTGTTATGGCATGATGACGTTTTTGGTGGGTTTTTGGTATTGTAAGACTATTAGACTCGGGTTTTTATGCTGCCCAATTGGGGATGTGTTATGTGTACTGTACTGTACACTCCTGACTGATGCCATACGACACCCCCCATTTTCTCAGTTTATGATGTTTCTCTTCAGTTTTGTTTAAAAATAATGGTGTCAATCGATTTGTACGGCATTTTTATATAAAAAAACGTACAAACATGGAAATTCAGATAACTTGGCAAGAAATAGTGCATCATCTCTAAAAATGGGGGTGACTGATGCCATACGACACCCTACGCCTTATTGGCTATGACAAGAACTGTAAACAAAACTAGTAATCTGTCATTCCACCCTGCCTAGCAATGACTTCAATGCAGCGATTGTGCATTGAATTCACCAGCCGTTGGACAATATTAGGGTCAATATTGTCCCAACATTCAGTGATACAATCCATGAGTTCCTGCACAGTAGAAAATTGCCTTGAATTGGCATAAACGGCCCTGCCCAGTATGCCCCAAAGATTCTCCATAGGGTTTAAATCTGGAGAACGAGCTGGCCACTCTAGAACGGATATTCCTTGATCTTTAAACCACTTCTCAGCTACTTTGGACGCATGGGCAGGGGCATTATCCTGCTGAAATATCCATCCAATTGGCAACTCTTCATCGGCCCAGTCAAGTAACTCCTTCTCTAAAATCTTCACGTATTCCCCTCCATTTAATCGAACAGTCACCTTCACTAACTTTGTCCTTCCATGTGCGCAAAAAGCTGCCCAAACCATAACTCCATTCCCCCCATGTTGCCGTTTAGATAAAACCAATTCCTCGCGCCTCAAATCGTGCCAATAGCACTGAATTCCGTCCGGCCATCGCAGTTGAATCTTTTTTTATCGCTCCAAACAACCTTGCCCCACTAATTCGCGCTCTTGTCTGAATGACTCCTTGCAAATTTAATACGGGCATCCCGGTGCCTCTGTTGAAGTGGAGGCTGCCTTTTAATTTTTTTATGACGTAGAAACCCTGAACCATTGAGGTATGCCCTTGTCCGGCTTGCGGAAATGGGGAGGTTGAGTTCATTTCTTAATGTTCTTGAGCTCTTAGTGGAGTTACTTGCTGCCCTAAGCAATCTCCGTTCATCCCTTGCAGTCATTTTCTTCCGATTCGCTCGGGCGTTTCTGGTGCCATAGGTTGCTGGGCTCTTGAGAAATGAGGATACCACGGCTCGCGATCGACCAAGCTGCCTAGCAATAGCCTGGATTGATAAACCAGCTTCTTTCAAGCCTGAAATTTGGGCGCGCTCTTCTAAGCTCAATTGCGTCCCCTTAGGCATCCTTAATAGACGGACTTGATAGATGTTTACTCTGGGGCTCAGGGCGGCTTGGGAGGATGTCAATGGAGAGTGTTGAAACGCTCTAAAAGCAAGTTAGTTTAAGTATAAGAGCACATGTCGTATGGCATCAGTCACCCCCCGTTTCTGTTTTTAAAGGACTACACCGATGCCACGTGTATATTACCGTTTAAAGGGCATCTTCCTAACGTTATTTTATGCTAGCTTTTCATTGGTTGAAACGGTTTTTTAATTTACTGTTTCGAAGTAGCAAATATCAGCGAAACGGGGGGTGTCGTATGGCATCAGTCAGCAGTGTACTGTACTCTACTCTACTGTATGGTCGAGGAAAATTGCAGACTTAGTGCTGTAAACTGGATACGTCACGTCTTGTACTGGACGGGTGCAAGACGATATGGACGTGTTGCTTGATGCTTGGCGCTGATTATTTATCAACTGGTCGCCTTGCAAAGTTTTAGTAGTACAGCGAGAAGGTTTGTGAGCTGCAGAAAAAAGGCGACTAGATTAGGAGAGCTTTATAGCAGAAAGGGTGGCTGTTGGAATAACTCGAGTCGCCTTCACTCTTTAATACTGTATTGTTCTACACGAGTCACCACAGTACAGTAGTAGAGACGGTGGGTTAGCTTGTAGCGGCGGTAGCGGGTAGACACTACGCAAGACGGCCATGTGTTGAGTGCAGTGCTAGCGGAATGTGTATGTCTCATCAGACATGTTGAATATTCAAGTGAAAGGTTGAGAGAGACTTGTTGCACTGTACCCGTAGGGCCCTACTGTACTTGTAACTGTATTGCTAGAATACTGTACGGGACTTTTGTGTACAGTAGTACAGTACAATACAGTACAAGACACTATATGATAACAACGCAGCAAAGCAAAAGCTGTGTTGTCGTGTGGTTGGCGGTGGACGAGGGTTTTTGACACAGAGCTTGTGCATATGTAGAAAGAGAATGGTAAGCTATATTGTAGTAACTAGGTAATTACGTCGGACACCAAATAAAACTATAGTAGCTTCTCCGATAGTTTACCATTTTCAATACCTTAGCCTACTGTACTGTACAGTGTTCTGTACAGTACTGTGCTGTACTGTACTGTACAGTGCTAGAGACAAGTCTAGTTGAATGAATGAATTGCGTGTGGCTGTTGACAGCACCGCCAAGGACATAGTGTACAGTACTGTACGGTATAATCCAATACTGTACTGCACTGTAGAGTACGGTATAGCGGCATCCGAATCCAAATCCGAATCCGACACCAATCCCAATTGCCCTTACTATCACGGTTACGCCCGTGACCAACTTTATTGCCGTTACCCTCTTCGTCACCACCATATCGAGGACAAACTTAATTTCGCATGTGTGAACAGCGTTTTGTTATTATTTGTTGCAAAAATCTGGATCAAAACGAGGATTCAGAGGTAAGGATTTGATTAATTTACGGGAAAGAAATGTCCATTTTTTATACAGTTTTTAGGTTTTCAAGGAATCAAAATCTCGTTCGATGGGAGTTTTCACAGTATCAAACATCAAATTCCATCGGGCTCGCCTCAAAGTGGAGACTCTCCTCTCCCGCACCCTGTCCTCTCTGCGTGTATTGGTGCATTGTCAATTTGGAGTTGCTTTTCAGTCGCACCACTCTACTGTCATTCCTCCCTCCCTCCAAAACCATCCCAACAAAACAAAACCAACTTTATTAATAATAATAATAATTAACGGCAAACCACAATCCACCAATCTATGTCTTTCGTTTCATTCTTTTCACCTACACTCCACTCCACCCACCCTGTCATCCCCCTACTTTCACATACTCCACCATATTTTAACTAATCTCTTTGGCCCGCCTCTCCCCGCCTCGCCCCTCCCTCCCATCCCCAATCCCCTCTTCCCTCCCTCTCATTTCCCCTTCCCCCAACCATGTCTAATCCTAATCCTAACCAAACCCAACGTGCAAATTCTGCCCCTCAACCAAAGTCTCGTCTCAACTACGTCCTCGATGCCCCTCTTCCAACCCCGCCCTCTTTCTCCGCTCTCTCCCTTCAAGATCCCACACCTCATCTTCCCGCTCTCCATCCTCCGTCCCATCACTCCGCCCCCTCTCTTCGTGCCCGTTCTGCAGATACAGCCCTCCCACCCATCTCCTATCCCCTTCCAACTACCCTTCCCTCCTCCCCCCATTTTTCCCATCCCTCCTCCGCCATTCTAACCACCCGTTCCCCATCCACTTCCGCTCTCTCCGATGTTCCTCCCGAGCGACTCCCCTCCGGTATCCTCTCCTCCCCTATCCCCGTACCCGCAAAGCCCTACACCTCTCTCGATCATCCCACTCTCACTCCCACATCCCCTTCCGCTTCAAGAATTCCCACCCCTCCGGCCGCACCATCCGGGAAAAGACACAAAACAGAAGCTGAATTAAGGGACAAACGGGAACTGCGTCGCATGAAAAATCGTATCAGTGCAGCTAGAAGTCGCCAAAGGAAGACCGATACCTTTGAAACATTGCAACGTGAACTCGGCGAAGCAAAAAAAGTCATCGAGGCTTTGACCCTTCAATTGGATAGTGCCAGAAGTGTAACTACTAGACAGGGCGTCGTCACCATAGCCGTCCCTCATGATTTGAAAAGGGTCGTCGGCAGAGACTTTGTCTCTGCTGATACCCTCATGGATTTACTCAGATACTATGTCGCCCGAGACGGGGGGGGAGCGTGACCGCTCCCCTCGCCCCACTTGCAACGCACCAACATGTCGCCTTCTGTCTTTCTGTGTAGAGATGGATGGTTTCCCTTTTAGACTAACATTTTGTCCATTTCTTGGTCATGTTTACGCGCCCTGTCATGAAACGTGGCTAGGTAGTGAGGGGTTGCACTCGGATTGTCCATGTGGAAAAACGCAAGTCCGCAACTTTGCCATCATGCCGCCAGTCTGATGTGGAATACGCACGCGTCGGATAGTGGAGGAGGGGGGGACTTTGGGTGGAATTGACGCGGTTTCTGTACGAGTCGAATGCGATTTTCCTTTCTTGACGTCCACGTCGCGGGTCGTCTTTGCAGGGGTATCATACTTATGGTGGGGCGGGCTGGACACTTGGGACGGGTATTGGTGGAGACTGGTTGCGCGGAGTGGGGCTGAGGGAGAACGTGGCTGAGTGGTGGACAAGGATTTTGGACGTGTAGATTTTGGTTGTGCAGCGTTTTTGTGGGGTGTGAGCAGGGGTTAGAGTTGAAATAATGATCTCATATTCTCGTTGACAAAGTTAGGCTACGTGGGAGGTATGGTCAACGTGGACAGCGTTTTGTTGTTGCTCATACCCAAGTATGGAGCTTGACTGGGGACTCGTTTTCAATTTGCGGAGCAGAATGGTGGGGTTAGGACAAGTGACTTGTCGTTGAATTTGTTACAAACTGTTGCACCAGCGCTTTAGCCCCGTTGCCTTGCTTAGGGTAAGGTCGAAAAAACAAGAGCCCAGGTTGAGGTGTACAAATGCGTCACTGTGACTCGTGCTTGGAGTGCTCCGCCAATAGAGTCGCCCATGATATCTTGAGATTGTAGGGCACGTCACTGCTCGCAAGAGTCTTATGTCGAATTAGATTTGCAATGTGCTATTAACCCTTTGACAAGACGAGTGTCAAGGCTAGTTGTCACAACGACAGAGAACGCAGCCACATCCCGTACGGACAGTCGGTGCACAGTCGTTTGTTTCCTCTCGACGGCACTGATTCTGACCGCAGCCGTACTGTACTGTACTGCACTGTACACCTCTTCATGAATACAGTACAGTATCCTTGGGCGTTCCTTGTTTCAAGCACAGTACAGTATTGCACAGTATTGTACTGTACGTACTGTACAGTACTGTACAATACTGTATTACAGTACAGTACAGTACGCCTATGTAAATAAATCGGCTTTATTAGACAACTGTGCCTTTACGGCCACTTCTTCCTTTGCCTCGCGCAGCAAATGGAAAAATTTCAAACCATCTTCAATGTCACTCCATCATTACGCCAACCTCGCCCAAACTGGCGCCAAAATCCCTCTTTCCAAACTAACCTGCCAATATCTTCTTCAAGCTAAACCCCACTCCCTTCATTCCCTCAATGCCGACAACACTCCTCCCCCTTGCATTTCCCACTCCTTCAACACCCATCTCACCGCCTCCTACAGCGATGGTTTACATTCCATTGAACAGCGTCACTTTCCCACAGGTGCCATCATTCATTCCCTAGACGATATTGGTAAGCTACGTTCCTTAGCATTTCGCCCACGCGATGGCGTATTCGCAGCCGCTATCCAGCGTGTCCGGGGCGACGGTGTCGCCTGGCACGGCCAATTCACTCCGGCCGGTCCCAAATTCCTCACTGTTCCACTTCCCGCCGTTGCACAAGCCTTGGTTCTTTCTGACGATCATCGCTTTGCTGTAGCAGTCGATACCGATTTGTTGCTTTACACATCAAACGAGCATTCTATAGTGGAACACGCTGGTATGGAGGGCAAATCATATAAGCGAATTGCGGCTATGGCCTGGATGAGTACAAATACCGTTGTGTACGGGGACAGTACCGGAGAGGTGTGCGCTTGGGACGTGAGACAACGGGAGAGCAGGCGTGCGTTTGTCGCCACTCCGGAACGACAGGCCGTGTCGAGGTTGAGGGTGGATGGCGGCCAAGTGTTTGTAGCTGTTGACTATGCCAATCGACGACGGCTGGCAGCTTGGGATTTGAGAAAGGAGGATCAACCAGTGATGGAGTATTCTGTACCGTGGATGATAGGTAGGTTGTGGTTTGATGTTGCGGTAGATTGGGGTGTATTGGCTGGTGGTTTAGGAAATGAAGTGTGGGTTTGGGACTCCCGAAAGGGAGGTGGGGTGGTGGGGGGTGGAAACTTGGTGATGAAAGCATGAGAAGATTGCAATTGGTCGGGTGGGGTGGTGGGAGGGGCGGGGTGTTTTTTGAGACGGATTGTGATTCGTACTATATTGTCATGGGGGGCGTCAGCACGCGAAAGGGAAATGTCGTGTTAAAAGGGAGGGAGGATGATGACTCGCATGCCAGGGGCAGCAGTGGCAGTGCCGTCGGGGATTTAACACTTTCGGACGTTTCCTGAATAGCACTTTCTTTGGCGGAACATTTCGCACTAGTCGAGGAATCAACAGCGCCTGTCGGATCAAGCGAGCCGAACGCCACTATGTTGAGATTTATTCAAAACCCGCGGACACTCATTCCATGTTGTCAAAGGCTGGACGCGACTGTCGCATAATGTGGTCCCGGTGAGAGATAATCCGAGAATCGGATGGAATCAACTGGCCGGGGCAGTGTACTGAATGATGCGGAGGGTCGCGCTATGCGACGCGCATCTGCGTGCAGCGTATGTTTTGGTGGAGAGGATGCAACCAATGCAGCGGAATCTGCCTGAACCTGGCTCACCAGCCTCTTCTGAGGACCGCTGCACCCTGGCATGGAAGACGAAAACCCTTCGCGCGGCAGCTGATGGAGCCTTTTGAACGCATTCGGGTAGGCGTGATCAATTTTTTTTGCCCGCACTACGCTCACAACAACTACACGGGTTTGTATAGCTGACGCAAATGGCACAGTTTGGTCCGGATCAAGTGTGCCAGACGAAGTTTCGAGCACTTGACATGTAATCCTTTCAAATTCAGGTGTACCGTTGTGGGTTTCAAGGGATTCTGCACGCCGCTGCCAGCACTCCCTGCACTGCTCACTTCACCCGTCCTGGTATAAGAAAGGTTATTCGGTTGCCACCCGCTTCACTGCATGCACAGAGTGTTCGCAAGGCTTTTAATCCTGGAACAATCTAGTCGCTAGAGATAGAGTTCCCGGGACTGAAAGTGTGCGCGTTCCTAGGTGCCAGACTCTGAGAGATGGTACACAAGTAATGGGTGCTCGGGATCCATTTCTGGCCAGAGTTGTTGGACGACAGTATGCTGAAGCTCAAACTCTTTTTAATCAGCGTTGACAATGGCTGTGGGACTCAATATGATGGATGTAAAAGTAAGTACCGTTGACGCCAAGCACGTAACTTAAACTGCGCCAGAAGAACGAAGGCAGTTTGCCGCGTGAGTTTGTTTTCTCCTGAAGATATCTAGGAATGCCCCAGGTCATGTTTTGCTAGTGTAACTCTCAGTGCGATTTTTGTACACAAACAACGGGGTGACTTCTGCCAGTAAAGCGATATCGACTGGGTGCAGAAAAGCCGCCTAGGACCGTCCCGCCACATGAGGAAAAGACTATCCAGACAAGTCTTCGAGACCAAGTTCCAAGGCTATTCGATATCTTTGTCTCATGAGTCTGCACGATCGCAGGCAAGGTGGAGACTGCAATTACCTTTACCCGACGAGCGACTACATGATAGTAATCCCGATGCATGCGCCCAATGCAAGCAGCAATGATCACTCAGGGAACAAATTACGTATTGTGGTTTAAAAACGGGAGGGTCATACTGGCCAACTGTCTGTGGCAAGAGCGGTTGAATTCCAGTCCGGTTGGATATGCTAACTCGAAGTTTTCTGTTGATACGTTGCTTGCGGTGGGGCTTGTCAAAATTGCAAAACTGTTGGGAGGTAATTTGTGGATCGGGCGAGAACTGGAATGTTGCTATGATTTTGCGTACAAGTAACGGCTGGTGATGTGGGGTTCGTAAGTAGTGGACGGGCTTACGTAGGAGCAGCGATGTCAAAAGGTGAGGTAGGGTGCATCATAACATGTTGAAATGAAGCAGCGGAAACGGGGATTCTATGTGCAGGGATGATTATGATGATTTTTCACAGGCGCAGGACTCGTGATGGATGAAAGAGTTACGGTAAGGTATCCATGTGACTGAGGTTAGCATGCTAACCATAGGGCTGGTGACGTTGTGGCGAGGCTCATGCCAATTATTTATTGAATAATTTAATACAACTATTGCATTAAATTATTCAATAAAACCTTTGGTATTTGAATAAGATTTAAATACAGCTTGCATGGCAAAAAGCAATGTGGGCCTGCCCAGTAATTCACGGCAGTACGAGAGGAACCGTACAGTACTGATACAGGACAGTGTTGAGAGGGGAGGCGAGAGCTGATGTTTCGAGGGAAACGGAAAACGATTGCTCACAAATTTTGTACACAGTACGGTGTACAGTACTGTACAGCGCAATGTGGCGGCATGACAGCTGAGGTAATGGGGTTTACTCATTAATTTTCTTCAATGAGGTGGTCACCTCACAAGAGCTGCTATTGTTCAGTCTACCTTGAACTGTACAGTGGCATACTGTACAGTATGACTTGACTAATCTTCACGATGCAAGCCGGTAAGAATCTCGTACAGTACAGTACAGTATACAGTACTTCACGCTACTCGTGTGCAGTTTTTGTGGTCTCGCCACCCGGATTTCCGCTTCCAACAGCGGATTGCGACCAGATACCACACCTCGGACGCCACTATTCGCACGGGAATCTTTCAGTGCCTCAGCTGTGTTCTATGGTCCTCGGTAGGTATGGCCATCATTTCCCGCGCACAAATACACGTGACCGATGTTGACCATCCAGTGTAGCTATTAACTTTAACAGTCGGTCAGTGAGTTTACAGGTACACTCTAGAAACTACATGTTATGGTATCTATGATCAAGTAGTCGACCAATTAAAGTGGAGCTTGAATACATGTCTGATACTGTAAGACAGACCAAATGTTGGTACTGATAGTGAATGCATACTGTACTGCATCTGCTACTCGTTCTCCGCTTGTGGTCATTTCTAGACCACCAGGTTAGCACTTTGCTATCTATACTGTCGGTTCCTGCACTGGATCCTCGATATCATTGTTTTGCATCGTCAAATACTACGCCTAGATAGCTAGCTACAGCAGCGCGTGCGTTAATTTACTTGTCATATGAACTTTTCCAGGTTCCTTAAACTGCAGCATCATGGTACCATATGGTCCATTCATCCATTTCTTTACTTCCTCTTCATTCCATTTCACGGTTGAATGCACGACCCACTTCCACAATGGACAATTTGTCTGTCAATTTCTCATGCAAAAACTGATTTTCTTTCTTATTATGTTCGCCTCAGTTGATGCCTTACTTCTGGCCAATCCCGAGTGACCCCTTTCCTCCTTCAATAAAGATTCCTCTCTCTCTACTAGTTCCCTAGGAAATATGAAGGAGACCACACCACGTGTAACTTTGCGCTCATCGTCCTCAAAGACTCCGCTGGTTGATGTATTGCGGTTTCTGTCGCTTGGTCCCGTCGTAAGGCTTGGGATGCACATGTGTCTTGAGCTTGGGTGACCAAGTCAGCAAGTCTATCTTACATTTCCACCTCGTGCAAGATACCAATATTCCCGTCACCAATATAGGAACAGAGAATGGCGCGCGATTTATGTAAAATTCCGACGTTCTTTGGTGCTTGCGTTGGTTGCCCACTAAATCATGGCCGTGATACCGGCAGCTACTTTTGCTCAATCTTACTGCGGGAAATTCACCCGCTGCCCTTTGTGATTTGTCTGCACTGTTAGCTAAAAAGTTTCGGAACAACTTTTAAAGCAAACGGGGTCATTCTCCGCTCTAGGAATGATTGCCGACCCCAACCTTGGCTAGCTTCTTTGACTTATTCGGAATCCTTGCACACGATCCCTTAATATTCCCAGGATCGGGTCATGGAGAGCCAAAAAAGGTTACATTATTGATTTCAATGAGGGGGGCATACTATTTCCCATTTTATATCCATACAGGTAATGCATAGCATATTCCCATTAACTTTGCCGTCTGTAGAATGGATAATCGGCCTCGGACAGGCGATCATGGGGCAATCCTGGGTCGACGGGAAACCATTCGGAAGTATTCATGATTCTAACACTTTGTTTACGTTATTCTTCCGTAAGGAAAAGGAGCTGGATTCCTTCGTTTTGTTTCTGCTTTAGACCACGAAACTCACCGAATTGCACCCATGACAAACGAGTATTTTGAACAGTTATTGGATACAGTACTGTACGGCTGACCAAGTTTGACAGTCTTTGGGGACACGTTTCGGCGTTTTACTCTTGAAAGATATATTGGACTCTATCCCAAAATACTCAGACAAAAACAAAACGACTCAAACGGGCATTCCGACTAAGTAATGGGGAAGGGACTACCGTACGCTCCCTGAAAGCCCACCTTAAGAAGGCCAGCCATCAATCATGCCACGTTGGACATGATATCTTTTCGTGTATGAGAGCACCCTGCTTTCAACAGTTCCGTTACCTTTTCTAATCTGCGAAAGTACAGCTGCATGACGAAGGGACTGAACTTTCTACTCTGTGAGATTTGCTCTCGGAAGTTAACCTAGTGCGAAGATACACCCTTCTACATTCTTCACCTACAAATTTATGGGGCTCTCTCTATCCCTTGTAATCCTCGCAGTAAAACAACCATGCTTCCCCCCGCCTGTAAAGATCTGAAGACATTTAGGTTTAGTCTCTTCAGAAGACCCGGCCATATCCTACAATAGGTACTTTCTCGTTCTTTTCTGGATGTCGTGCCGAGGATATTGACTTTCTACTTATCGCCACTGATATCTATGGACAAATCGGATCAACCGGACTTCACGCTCTTCGTGACCTCTGCAAATGTACAGCTGATCGTCGAGTGAAGCACCCGCTCTCCGAAATCCGAAATCTCAAGGCACTTGTCTCCTCTTTTGTTCTACAGTGCGCCGCGGTCATGCTGAATCACCGAAAACTGCGCCCATACCCTAACGCCTGACCGCCAACAGAGCCTCATGCTCTATGAAATAAAAAGTCTCTTTTTCTCTGCCTTGGGTTATCTTCGCCTGTCTTTCTTGTAACTATAGCTTCACCTCTAGGCATATGAAAGCTATATTGCTGCATAGATAGGATCCTGAACCTATAAACGTGGGTTCAAGGACTATTTCAAGGAATATTTCCCTACACAGACTCCTTCAGGGAACTTGCCCTATTTTCGAGTCACGCTTTGAAAGTATACATTATCATAAGAAACTCAAAAGGACAGCAGCCTCGAATTGTATATCAAGGCAAAAATGTAACTCAATAGATGCGGCAGTTTAATGATTACATAGTTGGAGAAAAGGTAAGGACATAAAGATAACGGTAACATGCCATGGATACATTTACAGGGTGGTGAGTCAGACTTGCAGATTTCTCTCCACCATCCGTATTACGTAAAATAGCTCATAGACCAGGTCTGAAGTGAAACGGAACACATGAATATTCATTACGGCAGCTGGAATTGTTCCTCTTTGGGCTTAGTAAGGCAGTCATGTGGGACGATTTGTACGTGTTTCTGTAGCTGGGCAAAATTTGCAGAAAGTTCTTCACAAAAAAGCAAGTAAAGGTATTCATTTCCATCTTATGGAAAAGGGTCGATGCAGAGCTTGAATGCATAAAGCAGCCGACTTTCACGTAGCCTTCTTGGCCATGGTGATTCATGTGTCCATGCAGGGCTACTACACAGACATCTTAACTTACCTGCATGAAGTTTCTTTCAATAATAACCGTAGAATAAGGATTCTAAGTAATTTGCGATTATGTAAATGTTGAAAGTCTAGAGTTGATATGGGGCATTGGTTCGAAAACATGATTTTTGAGGCACAATGAGCCTTAATTCCTCACATAACCCTGTAAAGTATGTTGTTTAATCAGGAAATCAAATATAGTCCCTCTGTATGATGGAAGTTTTAGAGAAAGTCATCTTAAAAAGTCATCTCCCTTTCTCATCTTAAGAATAGTTTTAAGAATATGAATAGTGACTTTGACTGTAAATGTTGTCAATTTTGGGATGGAAATGTAACGATTCCTTTTTAAGTTCCTTGTTAATGGCTTGCTCAATAGCTAATCATCTTTGAGACTCGTTCTTCTGTAGAGTCGTTTCATTGTACTAGCTTTCTTCTGTCATTGCGATGGTCTGGGTAGTTTGTAATTTTTTGACATATATTGATACACTTTAGAAGATATAATTATGATTTCCCTCTCTCTTCAATTACCCGGGTATCACTTTTATTAAGTTTTGCCCGAACCGTTTAATACGAAAGCATAAATATTCGATTAGGACCATGTAAATCGAAAAATACCCGCAGAATGGCACTCAAGCATTCTATTTTTCCAGGGGACATATTTCTGGGAAGCACTGGCACAGATATCCCGGGTCACAACCAACCATATCTCTCAAATATTAAATCACCCCATATTTGCCCCCTGGCACATTCCAAGAGAAAAAAATTCCTCTCATCGAACTAAAATATTTAAAAATGCCGATTGATCTGTTTAGCCCTACTTCCAATCCCCAGTCTGAGAAAAATGAGTATATTTCAAGACCATTACGTTCTTCACCAGCGATTATATTAAGAATATTGTTAAGGAATGTGGTATATTAATACCAATCGCAACTGAAAAAGAAAAGAAAGGCAGAGTGGCAAAACGATGGAATAGAAGTAAAATAACTTTTTGAAGTCCTTAGGTCCGAAATTTTATACAAAGTTTTCCCAGCAGGTAAATTTTTCTTCCCTGTAGGAATGAAAAATTCTTATCATTAAATAACGGATCTACTGATAACGTCCCGCAATGAAATTAACGTGTATAAAATATTTGACTATTCACGCAATGAGGTTTGCCCACAATGAAAATAAAGGGGGTAGGATATTTGACAGTTCACGCAATGAGTTTTCTTGCACTCAAAATTAAAATTAAAAAAAGGTTGGAAAAATGCTCAGTTTACTGTTAACTATGTGAGATTGACTCTTAAATTCATGCGATGATTTTGTGGATCTGAGTTTCGCGAATAACTTAGAAGATGCTATGAAGGTATTACTTCACGTATGGTTTGAGTTAATGTCGCAGGTGCAAAGTCGCATGGAAAAATACCAAAAGAGCGAATTGGGGAGATCATAGTTCATCTATCTCTATTCGGAATATGTCATTTATTTAATCCCCAAATGAAACATACAACTAATAATTACTTTATTAATTTGCTCTGTTGCAGTGTGTCCTATAAAAATAAACGTCGAAAGCGATCTAAAACGGGACTTTTGGCACTTCCGAATAATTTTACTACGCATCATAATGTAGAACTTTCGAGTCACATAAACTCTTCAAATTTGAAAAAAAGAAACATAAGAGCTGATGTAATCAATAGATAAACAATTCTAAATGTATAGTATATATATATTGGAAATGTAACCGAAAAGGTCAGTTTAGATATGCAGAAAAGGCTCATATTGAACTGGGGGAAAAAGGGGGGGAGTGGTAATCTTTTAATGTAAAGTTGTGAAGTGGGGACTGAGACTACCTGGCCCAGCCGTAGGCAGTATTACTGAGAGCTGTCGCTAGTAACACGTATTTTGCGATGATTCGTCATAACAGCCGTGTACCGGAGAACGAACGATGAGACACGTGTACATAGGGAATGAAGCTCAGAATGACGGTGTCTCCCACTCCTCTCAGCCATTAAGTTGCTAAGGTCCTGGAGATCCTTGAGACCACATTTTCCAATATGTCCATATATGCCGATAGCGAGGGTGATGAGTTCTAAGCCTTCTTGGTCGCAAGCCGCAGAATAGTATGCTACCTTCTCCTTCTCGGCACGGTCAAGAGTAGACGCACCATTATCAGCTAAGTTGCGGTATGGGGCAGAGTGGGGGCTGACAATGGTGACATCCAAGGCCATGGGGAAAAAGAGGGGTTTCTTTATTGAGCTGTATGGATTGGCTGGAACCCATTTGGAGTTGTAAATCTGAATTTCATGTTAAATACATGTAACGATGGTCGAAGCAATGTACAAATAATTGCTGTCGAATGCTAGCACCAGCAACAGTCTACCAGAGAGTCGATGGGATGCCAGCCAGCAGATAAGCAGCGTTAGAAGTTACTGCCAACCCCGATTGTCGATGTAGAAGAATCCCTCGAAACTTCGAAAATCGTTCCGTTGTGCGGCTGGCGATAGTTTTTGCAAGCTCCGTGACCACTGAAAACGCCTCCGGATGCCATCCGCCAAGAGTAGAGATTGGAACAGGAACTAGCCTGCTTCTCTCCGGTAATGTCGCAAGAAAGCCTTGGTACTTCCGCCGCTTTTCCGCGCTTGCTGAATTGAGACTGTTCATCGGGTTGAAAATCCGGACTCTGGAATGGTAGGGGGCTGGTAGATTGACGAATGTTGTCAAAATAGTCAGTTCCAACTGCGGCACCCATGGCTCTGATGTCCGGTCTTGTCCGGTGTTGAAGATGCACACGCGGTTCGATGAAAGGGCGCCGAGCTGCCCTTCCAAGATCATTGCCTAGGAAAGCAACCTGATTGTTGTGGCGATTGCTGCGCTGGCATCCATAACGACAGTGCTGCAAATGGTCCCCATGAATGTCTAATGTCTCAGGGCACCCAGGCTTCGGGCAAGGAGTGTCAGGGGCGAAAACGGACTTAATCATTCAAAAGCACATGAATTCCATTGAATAATAATACACTAATAATTTCGATTACAGTCTCAGAGACCTTAAAGGTAATGCGAGCGATAAAACGTTGTATAATACGCTGATTTAGAATATGAAGTATTTTTTCCCAAATTTCAGTTGACTTCATATTGAAATTATAGCAAACAAGAATACAGGATACGAGAAAAATTACAGTTCAAACACCTTGGGATCATATCTATGAAACACTTAGAAGTCATGTCATTTTCAATTTTCACATAACCATTGGCTCTAAAGCTAACTTTTCTTAACTTATTAAGGTTGTCCGCAAATTGCCCCAATAAACTGTTAACTAGCAGTTATTACAGTGACCTCGAAAGCCACAGCAAATTTGAACGACCTGTTTTGAGCAAAGTGAAACTGCACCCAAACTGGACGTTTTGAAAGTCAACGTCCTGTACGTCACGCGCAAACGTCATGTATGGTGTCATGACTTCTCAATAATCGTCGAGCTCAGATCGCATACTCACACTTCAGCCCTGAATCCACCACCGGCGGTTTCGATCTGTACTTGTCCTCATTGAAGGCCCACCTTCTTACCTGTTCTAACTCGTAAATTCTATTGCTCGATCGTTTCAACCTCAATGCCGTCCGTCGACTCAGTTCAAAATGATCAAATGATCAGAATGGTCCCTGTCGTGAGCATTTTCGATCCCTTGCTGCTTGTACCGGACGCATCAACTGTAAGGTCAGACAACGATAACGGTCGAGTTCAGATCCGGAGTATAGATGTACCAAAAAACCAATAAACAACTCAAAAATACAAGCCGCAGACTGCGGAACGAACCATACCGTCCCTTCACCTAGTCTCTTTCCACTGCGACGCGAGTTGAGTAGCGCAAAAAAGCAATTAGAGCCAGCGCTTTAGTGTGTTTGATTAGCAGCTATGGTAAAAACGTTGCATGCTATTGTCGAGGTCGAAAGAAAGCTGTACAACAGAGAGTACCTGCTGCCGTTTGGCGTGAGGTGTGCAAGGATTTTGTTCAAGATCAGAAATCATGCGCAGCGGCGGAGGGTAAAATTTTTTGATAGGGATCAACTCCCGCACGAACGAACTTTGCAAACTGCATTGCGCAATGAGCTCGATTATATTCGAACAGGTGTCTACGATGATGCAGGATGCCAGAAGATGACTTTGCAAGAAGACTACTTGATTCAGAGTTTGAATAAAAGCGACAGTTACCAGAAGAAAAAAAATGTGATTATTGGGAGACTCTGCCAAACAAGCTGACACAAATGAGTAATCCTAAAAAACCCAACTAAAGCTGGAGCAACTGTAAAAGACGAAGAGGAGGGTACAAAAGAGTCTAAGCAACGACTTACAAAAAGGGACATCTTGCAGCAGAAAGTCAGCACAATCAGTTTGATGGTTTCCACAGTTGACAAAAAGTCACAAGAATTATGTCGGGTGGTACAAGACCAGGCCAAGTTGCAGGAGGATGATTATAGAGGTCGTCAAAGTTTACGTTCAAAAGAAATTGATTCGCTGGCAAGCAAGGAGATCGACAGAAAGATCAAAAGATTCGTATTCCTGAAGGGGCAAGGAATTATCACTGAAAAGGAATTCAAAAGGCATGTCAGAGAGGCAGCCGGACTTTATGCTAGGAAGCCCGCACTCCAACAAAACCTTCACTGTATAATATAGATATGGAAAAGTCCTGATGACCTCGATGAAGGTAGTTGGTCAGAATTTCCGCAGTGGTAAAGATGAGAGAAAATTTGTTTCTTCGATTCGGGCATGTGTCAAGCAACCTTCTAAACTTTTGCTCCATACCGCGAATACCCCACTCCACGTGCACCCTATAGCCAGAGTGGTAATTGTTGAATGCTTTAAATACAGGGTATTTATCAACACAGGAAAGCTCGGGAGCACCTATACGGCGTAAAATAAAGTGATATATTCACTTCATTAACCGTATAAATGGATATTGTTTCTAAATATACCCGATATTCAAGGAGATATTCAATTGGTTCGCCATAATTTGGGTCTACGGTGAAGTGACTCTGGCAGTTTCTGGCCAAGGTGGTTGCCCGCAGGATAGTTACATCATGATAAGATCCAGCATAGCTACGGTAGATAAATGTGAGTAAACATTCGTAGTTGATCACAACCGTCGAGTTGGAGCACCAAATCTTCTTCCGTCCGTTGAAATATGCACCATGTTGCTCTGAACTAGGCCTTGTGATTCTGAATAGAGTTCCATCCACAAACCCAATGCACCCTGCACATAACGGTATCGTTACACGAGCTTGTGCTCTTCCTTCAGCACTTGGCTAACGTTTTGCTGATGAGAGCACCTCGTTAATAATTGTACAAATGAAAAGTGAATCGCTATGCAGAGAAGTCCTACTATAGTTCCAACGTGCATACTCTGATCTAATTACAGGACTTGCTCTTAAGTACATCAAATCGGACATTAGCCTCTCCTCAGCAACTAGTTTTGTGCGACGGCGCCTAGATCCACGTAATTCGTTTTTGTGTGTCGCTCTTATCTGTATCTACGGACAAACAGAAGCACCAAGGCATTCGAACTATTCAGGGAAGAAGCTCTTTACGGTCTTGAACAGAGACATATGACATCCAATTAGGTTGTCTAGACGGGATGTTTTTGCCTTGAGCAAGTTGACGGAGAAGTCTCCTATGAAGTTATCATCCAGCTCCAACAGGACAGTTGCAGCTACTTGTACGACCGCAGAACATGCTTGATTTATTTAGTAGAAGCTGTGAGGCAATTAAAACCGGTTTTGAGTTCTGTGTTAGATCCTCGTCCTCATCGAAAGTCTCCATGCTGGTGTACTCCACTTGATGAGTAAAGACATAAACGGGCTTGACTCACAAGTGGTACTTTACAGGGCGTAGCAAGTCACCGCCGTCTTAAGTTCTGGAGGACCTATTCCTATATTTATGGAAAGCAATCGTCACGAAATCACAGTTTTGAAAATCGGAGTCTATTTTCGGGGCAACAGCAAAGGCCGAAGAAAATTACGATCTGGCAGTATATTTGCGGACAAATATATTACCAGATGATATTTTAGAAGCTTTGAAGCTCATTTCTTGAGTTACTGAACAGCATTCATTGATAAATGAGAAATTGCTAGGAATGAATTTCTTTTTAAAAATTAAAACTTCTACAATATCTTCAAATTGGGGTTTCGGGCTGCGAAAATGGTATGAAAATAATTTATTGTTGAACTTTACTCATATGTAGCAAGATGTATTTTTTTAATATACAGATGACAGCATTTAAAATGAGTTCGGGTATAGGTATTTAGATAATCATATATTAGTTTTCAAATGAAGTCTTTCATCTATCTTAGCTTTCAAAGAGGCGTTGATGAGATCTAATCCGCTAGTGAAATGGTTTCTACATATATTATTTCTGAAATGCTCTTGACTGACTTTCGCTTGCGTGATTAAAAGCCTAAATTCTCTTAGATACACAAAGAATTACCATCTTTGTGTGAAAGGAGAATACTTTCAACACTTTCACCAATAAATAGTTTAATATCGGATAAAAATGGTATCCATTATCTTATTTTTTGTAGTTCTTACCTTTGTACGCTCATATGTAATCTAGGAAACGAAAAATAGTCCATTTTTACTCTTACTGTAGTATCCATAGCTGAAAATGTTGAACTAAAAAATATTAGGTCTTTCACTATCCTTTCACTTAATTTATAATGAACCAACTGGAAAAAATGAAAGTTTCCATTTTCCAAGTCAATTTACATTCTTTAGCGATTTCTCATCAATTTCAAAGATATATTATTTCTCATAACTTTGTAATATTAGCAAGAACTTACTCTATTTTCAAAAAATATATAATTTGAGAAGAACAAAAGCCGGTGTATATACTTTGATAGTCAAAAAGAGAAAAGTTAGGACAATATTTACTTTTATTCAGTAAAATGATGAAAATTGTACATGATTTTTTTGACCAATGGATCTTTTATGTTAAAAAAGGATATTTTGTCGAACAAGAGGTGGAAAGAAAACATTTCTAGTTCATAAGTTTTAGATGGAATCAATAAGGTCTCCAAAAATTTAACAATTCAGTCAGACTATGGAAAGTATGTACTTTGATCTTCCGTCCCAGTGAAAAGCATACGAATGATTCAGGAGCACTATTTACATTTTTTTATGGTAAATATTTATATTAGTAAACAGTTCAGCTATGAGATTAACTCCTATACTCAGTGATAATGACCTTTCTAATCCCATTTCTAAAATACCTCTCCAGTACCTATCAACTTTGACAAAGTTCAATATCGAAACTATTCCCGGGTCAAAAAAAGCAATTTGATAAAGTTAGCGCCATTTTTAAATCGTCATGTATGGGATAGGGGCCTGTTATTAGCATATCGAATATTGTATTTTTCGGTAAAGCCATTTTTATGCTTAGATCATTCATTTCAGTCCCTCTAGTTTTAATCGTTATCATTTACACGGTACAAGTTTCCATTTTGTTATTTAGTGAAACACCCCTTTAAATCTTCCCTCTTTTAATTTTCTCTTGTAGATACGGAAATTATCCATTTCCAACATGAACTCATTTCTCATAAGTATGCAAAGGGTTAAGACAATACTTGTGCTAACTTATCTCAATAACGGATGTTTTCACTTCCTATAATTAATTGACCTTGAAAATCTTGAAAGAATCCCTTTGATCATTTTTCTCACTCATCTTTCTTTCGTCAAACAAATAATATTTTATCGCATCCTTCTCCCATTTTTCTCACCAATCTTTAAGAAATACTCGTTATTATAATCCTTGGGCTCGTGGAAGCCATTTCAAGGATTATCTTATTCTACAGCGTACTGCAGCAAGAAATATATTATACGAATCTGAGGCCGTGCAGTGGATCAATTTTAATTGCAAACGAATTTCTGATATAACTGCTGGTTTGTAAGTACGGCACGAATAATTGCGGTAGCAATTCTAACTGTACTGAACTATCCTTTACAGTAACAGTTGCACAGTATCTCTGACACGTGGGAAATACTATAACGGTAGGCGTACGCACTGCATGTTGCATCGTTTGTAGTGTACAATGCACATGTAACGTGTCGCGAGACCAAACGTAGTGTAATTTTCAGTATTCACCCCCGCTAACTCTAGTTTCTGAGCGTAGTTTGTAGATATTTGCGAGCAGTGTTTAATTCACCGGCGAGCTCCCAATTTGAAGGAAAAAACCTCTGGACCATCTCAATACCGGAAAATTAAGTCGCAACGTACACTTTTACGGTATTATTGTTCTCGCGCTAACCGTTTCGTGACACACGTGCCCGGTATTTCCATTAACACTCCACGCCTTACCGTTAAATTTGCGTCGCACAAACACGGTAATAGGGTGGTAAGGGTCGTTGGAGTCGAGTCGTCGCAGATTGCCCGTGCGCCGTAGGATACCTTACGCTACTCTTTTCGTGACTATGCCATGTTAAGGGGTTATGTAGCGTTAAGAGGTCACGCAACGAGCTCCGCTCCGCCTAAAAATCCTCAAATGCCTGATAACACGTTATGTTGCACGCTACACATCGAATACTGCTCGGTTCGCTCTCACGTCTCTGCTTCGTTCTCAGTACTTATCTATACTCTGCAGCACGATCTATTCGTTTATGCTACCGAAATGAAAATAGATTCTCGGTATAATTCCAACTATCTCTGTTATTCCCCACTTATACTGCAGCAATCTCAAATAATCTCACCGAAAAGGCGGGTTACTTCTTACCAATAAAGCTTTTGTGATTAAGCGGAAGCATAATAAGTATATCTTCTCAAAATCGCTCTTTTATACCCGAATTGTAGCACTAAAACCATTAAAATATCTCAAATACCTTCCATTGCACATGTTACTAATGTCTGGCATAAGTGTTTATAAAACTACCGCCAGGTGATCGAATATCTCACCGGCAGCTACTTTCTTCAAATCAAACATACTGTACCTTATTACATCCACAGCGAAAAAATAATTTCCAATCTTAATCTCTCTTGTCATGTTTACGTATCTTAATTATCTCTATTTCCAGCTTTTATCCTCATGTAGCTCTAGTTATAAGTTCAGAGCATTTGTCCATCGTCCAGATAAGCTCATTCTCTGATCTCAATTTCAATATTTTCAAGCCGTTATTCGGTTCTTCGCCTTTCATCGATCTTAGGAGGTAGCACTGAAACCATTACACGCTATTAAATGGAGTGCTAAGTCTACAAAAATGAGCTACATTCAAAAGAGTCGCAAGAGGGCTGAAGAAAATGAAACCATCGTTGATTGAAATATACCCAAGAAGTTATGTGATCTCCCCTGGAGATATCATATTGTCTCAGCTGTTTCGGCGAAAAAACTGTGGGAATCAACCCCAAGAGGTTTCTTTTACGTAGATTATAATGCATCAATTGTACGGGATACTTTATTCATGAAGAAATCAGATCAATGTGATATCCTATAGTGAAAACAGGGACATAAACGCACATTGACTCATAGGAATACGGTTAAGGCTCATAAAATGTGTTTACATGAACACCATGTGAATTTATATTCCAAAAATCAGCCTGAAAATAAAGTAATCTACTCAGGTTTTAAAATTGGAGAGCTGGAGCACACTGAATGTAATATTGTTTTATTTACATCGCTCAACTTCAAACATTGGGCAAGTAGTACGCGGAGATTTCTTCGTAGTTTTCTACGAATTTGGAAATGATCGAACGTCAAAAAGTAGCTGATAACTCATTTGATTTGCAGTTTAGAGTTGTTAAGTCCCTGTTTACAGTTTTAATTGTAAACTTATAGCAAATAGTGATGATTCTGCTCTATTCTAATTCAAAAGCACGTTCCATAAATGTCTTGAGCTGACATTGTTCAATTAATCTGTTTTATTTAAAATTTCCAGAAAGCATTCGTCATGAAATTTCACCTCTGCATACAACAGCTTAAGTACTGAACTTTAGGGTTCCGTAGAGTAAATGTAGTGCAGAATGCGTGCCATAGCTTCTGATCGGTACAAATAACTATTCCTCTCAATTCAATTACGCTCATTGATAAATAGTTGGTATATGTGCGGAGAAATGTTATAGAAAGGATCCTGCGATGTGGCCAAGAGGTTTGAGCATCAAATAAAGACTTGGAGAATTAGTGTAATCCTAGTAAGAATTATAAACGAGAATTTAACTGCCAAATTTTCGGTCAACATTAGAAAATCGATTACAGTCTTTTCGACTCCGCTCTATGCATTTGCTTTACAGTTTTCACCACTCTTGCGTATTAGAGAAAAAGATCTCAAAAATGTAATTACTATCCTGAAATTTTGTCCTTCTCGTACTAAATTATCTTAAAAGAGCCATATTAGATTCAAATATCATGATAGAAATAGAGATTGAAAAAATAGTTAAAGACATCAAGAATACTGCATTTATATCTCATACATTCACTGTTGGTACAATAGCTCAAAAAAAGCCCTAGAAGGGGAAATACTCCATAATTCCGCCTCTACCACCGCTTTCATTCAAGATTCTCAAATAAAATATTACTTTAAATAGAATTAAAAAATGAAATGATATTTTATCCAAAGTTAACATACTTCCAGAACCATGCACAAAAACATTCTTTTCGGATGGTTTTTCCTCATTTAAAAGAGTAGTTTTTGAGCTATTCAGCAAAATGATATGTAGTAACGTTTTTTGTTTATTACAGATAAAATTAGAAAAATTTACAGCAAAGGATCTATTACTTGAAAGAACCCGTAAGCAAAAATATGGACAGATGCAGGAGTTGGATTATTAATAATAATTTATATTTCTTGGACAGAAAAGAAGACAGATGAAGTAAAGATATTCAGATTTCAATTTTCTTTATGTGATAAATTGATCTGCTCTTTTCAAAAAAATTTAAGCTCTCGGAACAAATCAATGATGTTTTCAGGGGTAAAGCTCCATCCAGAGATCAGCCAAAAAGAATTGAAACTTGAACCATTTAGACCTTATATTGACAAAGAAACTGCGAAGTTGCATTTTATCGGCAGTGGGAGGTTGAAATATTTAGAAACTATTATCTTCATTTTGAGAAATATTTTTCGTTTCTGATTGTATTTTAGTTAATAATATCATTTTCTCAATGAATCATATTGAAAAAGTTTTTCAATTATTTTATGAGGCTTCTGGTATTTTTAACCGGTGTTGGTACATTTTGTGGGAGTATTGTTCAATAAAGCCTGAAGTTTCATACAAAAACAATTGCCATATTGTATTAAAGTATCTTGCCTATCCCATCATTAAAGTTCGTTGATTGCAAAGCAAGGTAAGAGCACTGCGTAAATATTTAAAATTATTTTTACTCATTATTAAACAGATCAAACGTACTTCATAATACGCTATTGTCATGACTTAATTTACCTTTCCATTAAAATAAAACCTTACCATTTTGCTTTAATTCCGTAAGTCCATATATTACGCAATAATAATAATAAGTGTTAAATAAATTATAATTTGCAATAGTTTGAAAGAGATTTTAAAAATATTTTTTAGTCTATTGACTTATATTGCTCACATAAACCTTTTATCACAGTTTGAATTTTGAACAATTTTATAAGGGAGCGAATCGGACAGTATTGAGTTATAGTGATTCGGTAGAGCTACAATGGATATTTAGTTAGATTTCTGAAATTTCAGTATTAAACGAGTCCAATAGTGACTTCAATTGCTTTCATTGTTAACAGTATTTCTTACATATTTCCTCTTTCACAATATAGTTTACTAGTGGGTGTCCCACATTCGTCGACTCAACATATTAATTTAGTAGTTTGTTATTGATCATAGAAAATAAAACGGTATATATACCGTACTTAACTCTCTCTATTCTTTCGTAGAGGACGAAAAAGCAGTAGCATAATAACAATATCTTAATTGAGGCAAAATAATTTATAATATAAATAACATTAGACACGTCCTTTATGAATATATAGCCGTTCATTCCCTAATCATCATGCTTCGAGGAAGAAAGCAATGACGTTAAATTTTTTATCTTTCGTAAAATGAAACAAATTTGAGAAAAGAAAAAGATGCCGAAATTTCGCCCAAATCTTTTTCAATTTAAGAAGATCCTCATTTCGAGAAAAATTGACAAATTATTTCGTGAATAATATTACAAGTAGCTCGCTAGGATTTTCGAAAATTTTTCTTAAAAATATAGTTACTTGAGAATTAATCGGCTCAAGAGCCCATACAGAGATAAAATATGTACGATTTTGCAGGTTGAAAGTGAGCTGTAAATTGAAAAATAGTACAAAAAAGTATGTAATAGGTTGTAAACATAACCTGATCATCTTGTTCACTTCTTATTTTTGTTTCAAACTTTTTTAGTAGATGAAATTATGGTTAATTCTTAACCGGTTAGCAATTATACAGAAGCTTCTCGTCACCCGTCTAACCATGATGAAATTATCATGATTAGGTGGAAAAATTAAAAAGGTTATCTTGAGGAATTGATTTATCACTACAAAATTTTTTGGGATATTTATATCAATGAAATAGAGAATTAAGTCGTTAATTTAACCTTTCAAACTAAACGAATTATTTTCGGACTTAAATAATTTGGGTGTGTTTTTCTCTTCTTCCTCTTTCCGTAATGAAATGCGTGAAGAGGGACCAACAAACGCACGAAGCGGGAATTTTTCAAGATTAAAAGGTCACTACGGTTATCGGAAGCTGCTTTCCTTCTATTCTGTGGACAGAAGAGTGGCTCAGGAGTTAATGAAAAATGCATGATACTAGTGGCTTCACAAAGAGGAGGTATTGTTTCTTCTGTAAGGAATTAGTTCAGTGCCCTGGGAAATCAAATGTCGATCTTGCAAGTAAAATTAACTGGAAAGCACCTCTATGAAGAATTAAAATAGTTTAAAGTAGTGTAGTGTAATTTGGCACGAGCCAGAAGGAACAAAAACGGCTAAAATGCCAATCCGCCAGTCAAGCGCCTAGATGGACAGTATCTATTATAACTGGATGTGTCGCACCTGAAAAAAGGATTTATGGAATCCATTATGCAAGAGAGAAGCCAGGAGATGATGAAGAAGACTATGTGATCAGTCCCTCTACTGCATAGGCGTTCTACGTTGCACTAGATTGTATATTAAAATAAATTCAGAAGTTAGAAATAGTCCATGGTTGTAGTTAAGATACGCCTTAATCTATGGACTGGTTTGATTTAAAATGAATATTAATTTGAGGATTCAAATTAATGTCCTTAGCAAGTTCACATGGTTCTTTGCCTAAGTCTTAACAGTTAATTGTCAGCTAATGCTAAATGAACATTATAACTCAGTGCATAGTTCAGTGTATAGTTCAGTGTAATATTGCACGAACTTTCTCTTCCTTAGGCATTAATGTGTAGAGTATTAGAATCAAAATAATTACTTAGCACATGCAGTAAATATTTCTATGTCAATCATTGAAGCCAATTTCTCAGAACAGCCCATCGGTATAAATTTTCTACGCCGGAAAATGAAAATTTCCAAAACATTTAGTGCATGGCCTGTAAAAATCCGGATCGCAGTAGGTAAATTTCATCATGATTGGCCATATCAATAAATTTATTGCCTTCATCCACCAAAGATAACTGCCTTGCAATATATTGTTTAAGAAAAACAACTAGAACTTGCTCGGTAATTTTTTATCTGTTACTTTCATAGTTTTCAGTGAATATTTATCCAGTACAGGTTCACTACGATCTGAGGGCTACAGTCTACGCAATTTACTTATCAGTGTTCCACAAGTTGCTTTCAGTAGGCCTAGGTATATCAATGAGACCATTTTTATGATCATCTAGTCGTGGTTTCTTGATTTTTTGACCTCAAGGAGGTAAATTTAACATAAAAATATATTAACCTACTATAGCACTTTTATTTTTGTTGGATTAGACCGTCCGGTAGAGGTTGAATTAGAAGGTTAAGGCGATAGGGTGAAGACCAAAGTTTGAGGCCAGAGGTGTATCCGCAGTTGAGGTTTAATGGGAGGGCACTTGGGCTCCAATACCCATCGGAACCTAATGTCATAGTAGCAAAAGTCATTCTACATCCAAAATAATTTGGCAAGGCACTGGCGAGCTAATGCACTGCACGTGAATTACAGTTACAGTTCATTCCAAAGCACTTTTAAGCACGCTAGTTCCCTGCGCATCCTGAATGCGTAACGGCCGAGTGGCCGTTACGTAGACGACCGAAGCACTCCTGCATCATTGCCAACACTCTTTTTCTCCGAAGGAATCTGCGAAAACATTTATATGTCCTTGACGAACTTGGCGGTCGTTCAGCTTTACACAGGGCTCCTTAGAACATCATCTTGAATCTGAGTGGAAGGACAATGGGAGACGTATACCAACTAAGCTCCAAGTTTGTCCTGCACGTAGTGATAAAGTACGTAGATATGCTTGGTCCGCATACCACCTTTTTCAACCCACGCGACTGCAGGTTGGTTGTCTTCCCAGATTTAGGAAATCTTGAAATTCTTTCCTAGCTTCCCTAGAAGGTTCTTGGAACGAGCAAGCGCCCTGATACACATGGAAATGGTCACGTACTCCGCTTTAGCAGTAGACAAAGCGGTGATGCTCTCTTTGATTTAACACCAAGCCACACAGGCGCCGTGCAGCTTTATCAAGTAGCCAGTCTTAGACTTGCGATTGGCATTTTCAGCGGCCCAGTCGGAGTCGACGAACGCTTCCAAGGGATGCTAATAATCTTCTATGGCCGCACCGAAATTCAGTCCAAGGTCGGTAGTCCCTCTCACAGTTTCAAGTTCCTGTTCAATGCCCTTTTTCCTCCCACGATCATCAGAGGGATGGGATTTACTGTCCTATTATACTAGTTCCTAGCTTCAGTAAATCAGGTCAAATCATCCCACCTTGCCTCTCTCTCTGATGCTATGCATCCCCTAGTTGTTCAACCTGTTCTCATTGATATAAGATGTTCATAACACTATTGTTATGAGGGTTATTGACAAGTTGTTTGATGCTAGCGTTATACTAGCCCCATTAGTTCATTCACAATTGACAACTTGTCCGATCATCATCCCTGATGTAACATCTTGTTGTGTACGCATATGCAATCATACCATCATATACTACTCTGTAAACAAACAATAGATAGTTCTGTGTCCGACACGTGCCTGTGCATCAGCCCTATTCTGACGGTCACTCCATCCTGACCTCTGTTCTATTGAACATGTTTCAGAACATCACAGTAAAGTGATGTTGGCGAGTGCCGCACACGTGCCTGTTCAACTCTCACGTAGCGTAGAACACGAATAACAGGGGTGATGTGATGCTTGTCAGGGTCTTGCACGTAGCCACGTAGTAGGGGAAAAGCGAAAGATATGTCAGGTCTCGTGTGACGGGCGAAGTAGAGCAGAAATCACATCACTGTAGGATGAGGTAACTTCGACCACTTTGTACGCTCCTCATCATCCTTGGGACCTATCACGGACACAGAGAGGAAGTTTGAAGCCACCGAAATACTCGTAGGCCTCAGTGTGCCATAGCTAATCGATCAAGCATGCACCCAGCGTATTTATTTTGCTCCACCCGCATCGAAAGTCCATCAACATAGCGCCCGAACTTGATTATATCCAACTTCGATTCACTCTCTATTTTCATGTAATCCAAATACACTATTAGAACAACTAATTCTTGGCTGACTCCCTTGGTGAACCAACAGTCGGCAGCGCTGATCTTCCTGAATCCAAGCTTGTGCAACGAATCATAGAGCTCCTTGAATCAGTTCCTCGGACTCTACTTCAGTCCGTAGGGGCTCTGGACAAGCCTTAATATAGCTTTCGAGGTTTCCAAGGCCTTAGCGGAGGTGAAGTTAGCTTATTCTTGGATATTACCATTCAAGAAAGCGGTTTGAAAGTCCACGGGCTCGATGTAGGCGTTGGGTCGCAGCATGAAGGGTATTGTAGTCAGTGAGATCTCCCAATAAATTCGACGGCACACTTTTCATCGAAAATCCACGCTAGCTTTCGGCATGTTTCTGTGCTAAAAGAGTCGTGACTTGTATCGCTTCACTGCGCTGTCGATGTCCAGCTTCCATTCAAAGATGAACTTCGACAAAATGGCGGGTCTTTCAGCCGGAAAATCTGCCGAAAACAGTGTTACGGGCGTCATGATTGCGTTAAACGCCTCCTTAAGCGCATCTTACCGCTTCGGCTTCCCGGTGACTTAAATTGCCTCGGCATATGTCATCAGCTTATCCAGGACCATCCCCGCGTACTAATCAAATCAAGTCTAGGCTTGTGTACCCTTGCAGGGTTGCGGCGCAGTTCTTAAGCTGTCTTTTCACTGGCTACAGACTTCAGCGACTCATCCTCTGCTTCAAAATCAGCTTCGGATATCTGAGGATTTGGAGAGATTTCTTGTACCTCTTCTGCGGTAAACTCTCCTCCTCTAGCGACACACATCTCAGAAGGGGCACTACACATCGTGTGCTGATCAAGCTTGCCTGCAGCTCCCAATCGGAAATCAGGGTACACCGGCACATTTTCCTCGTGCGGCTTTTATCCAAGTGAACCTTTTTCGCAAGGCCTTGTTTTTTGGACATAAATGGGCAGTGAAATAGGTCTCAGAGACCTCCCTGTGCCATAAAATCACTACCTTGACTTCTTTCTCCAGACAGACCCGTTACTTCTCGTGAGAGAAACCTCGCAGTACAATATCCTTTTTAGCCGTTGGGTCTACTTTCTTGTGTACCTTGTCCACGACACGTGCCTGCACCCGACATCCAAAAAATGGATGTGAGCGACGCTAGGGCATTTTCCAGTCAACTACTCCATCAACGACTCTTCTTTTCAGCCTTAGGTGCACAGTTGCGGACATCAACAGCCATAAGGAGGCACTCAGCCCAAAACTCATCACTCGTTTCGGAGTGCGATATCATAGCACGAATGGAGTTGCTAATCGTACGGTTCAATCACTCCGCATGGACGTTCTCAGAAGGCGTGTATGGAGGGTATGGGTCGAACTAGATATGTTCTAGTCTGATGATTGCAACAGCATGCGCTTAATTAGGATTGATGGAGTGAGCGCTGATGTACCCCGTGACTTCGTCTGAGAAGGTCATGGAGGACTTGGCGCCACCAAGAGACGTTACATTGACGTCGGCGACATCCGTATGGATAACAAACCCGGGCATGGAGCAGAGATTTGTTCGAAGTGGCATAGGAATACTAGTCATCTTCCCTTCCATGCAGGTTTCACGAACTATCTCAACAGCCTTTTAGGTGAGAAAAAAGGCCGTCTGACATCTTCTCCGAAGCCATAAGTGCGATATTCTTCTTTTCCGCACGGTATATACAATGGTGCAATAGTTGACAGGGTCAGCATAAAGTGTTCGCCTGCTCCGTCTGTATCAACTGCATAATATCGACGTTATCGACACGGCGCCATTTTCTGACTAGCTTGACGTACTCTTTCACAAGTAGCTCATCCGCATTGAACTCGATCTTGTACCCACCATCGCACTGATGGACATGAAGGTGAGGTTCGGAATGCGGGATCAAATTCTAACTTGACCGTCTTACTGTCGTCTTACTGGTGATTCCCAGCCCAACATAGCGCTTTCCCACGCAGTTTGGACGCACGCACTCGTGTGCTCTAGTCTTGACCGTGGTAAAATTGTCTTTGCGCTTGTCCGAGAGAAGGCTTGGGCCGTTGAGAATGTGAAAGGAGGCACCCGAGTCCACAAGAGCCTCTGCTGCTACTTGCGTGCGAGCAACATGAGCATGTTCATAGCCATTCCCACGTCCTTTGCCTTCCCTCTTCTTGAGGTTTGCCTTTCTCTTACGGCAGTCAAGCTTCTTGTGTCTCTTCTTCTTGCAGTACCAGCACGTCACATTCTTGACGTCACTGCATAAGCCGACTTATCGTTGCCAGATTGCTTGCCACCACTGCCTTGAGCGTCATCCGAACCGCGCTGTGCCACAAACTCCTGAAGGATTTTGCTTGTAACTTTGACCAAAGAAAGCGTCTCCTAGGACTACAGAGCAGCTACTAAAGACGCATACTTCCCTCAAGCCTGAGTAGAAAAAGACTGGAAAAAGAGATTGAGCAACAGCGGCTTGCCCGTGGCAGCACTCATAGTTTCAGGTTTTGCAGCGAGCTTCTTTTAGTTGGAAACGTAGTAATGCATCTGCTCGCCACTGTAGCGCATTTTGGCCAGGGTGGCCCATATCGAATCCTTGTTGAACGTGGAGATGCCTGCATAGCGCTCAGCCAGAGCATCCTACATGGATTTCGGGTCATCGAATCGCTTGATGACCACAGGCAAAGGCCTATCGCCCAGGACCCGCAGTTATTTACTGCGGGACTTCTCGGAAGCCTTCTTCTAGTCGCCAGTGACTTTTTTGCCCTGGAGAGCCCAAGAGCACCATTAGATTCATTCTCCATTAGCAACGCTCGGACCCTAGCCTTCCAGAACTGGAAGTACTCCCGGAAGCCGTTGAAATGCAGCACAGCTTCGGTCTTTTCGGTCAAAGCTAACATGCACGCTCGATCACCATGTATGGGGACGCCCTACACGATGCGGACTTCTTCGACTTGTGAGTAGACGCCCTGCTCTGTACATTAACTGGGGTCTTATGAGCAGACTCCCTGCTCCGGGCATTTCATTCCTTCCGCGCAGAAGCCCTGACTCTGGCATAGACGTTAAATACACATATTACCCTTTTGGACTAGATAATCCAATAGAGTTAGCGGTAGAAGTTTAAGGCGATAGGGTGAGGATCAAAGTTTGGGGTCATAGGTGTACCCGCAGTTGAAGTTTAATGGGAGGGCACTTGGGCTCAAATACCCATCGGAACCTAATGTCATGGTATCAAAAGTCATTCTACATCCAAAATAATTTGGCAAGGCACTGGCCAGCTATTGCACTGTACGTCAATTACAGTTACAGTTCATTCCAAAGCACTTTTAAGCACGCTCGTTCCCTGCGCATTCTGAATGCGTAACGGCCAAGTGTCCGTTGCGCAGACGACCGAAGCGCGCCTGCATCATTGCCAGCACACTTAAGCTCAGAACTGCAGTTTCCTCCGGCTGCGCATATGCAAGTTATATAACTTTTTTCCCATGTGTTCGAGGTATTTGGGTACTACGCCAAAGACATGGGCCCTTATATTTGTACAAAATTATTTCGATGGGTCACCACAATTCGGCATGAAAAGCTCAATTCTAAAGAAAATTTATTGTATACTTTCATAATATGCTGTAGAATATGCGCAGTTAATAGCAAAAAAATTGATCAGTCAATAATCTAATAATTCTACAAGCTCTTTCTTCTCCGCAGGGAACTCCTGTGAAGGATACTTGAAAACGAATAACTTTTTGGTATAAAGAAGGAACACCTACGGCGAATAAGAGATATTAGTAGTGGTGTGTGTTTTCCAGAAGCAAAAGACCGGTCTCGATACCCTCTGTGTCTAGTTTAAGAGTATGAAGATTTAGGGTTCCTGTCTCCATTTAAATTTGCCTGGTTTCGATAATTTACTTTAATAACTCTCAATTAAATTTCGCAGTATTTGCTACGTCGCCGGTTGGTAGTAATAATTAGTTAGAGATCGCCATCGATATCACAATATTACGCTGTTATGTCCCCATTTTCCCCCAGCTAAGTCCCCCACGGCTATCATACCTTGCATTTCAACCTTGCTTGAGTACATTAATGTTCTGGCATATGGTGTTCATTTTTTGCTAGGTCGCCGTGAAGTTGTCCCACAAAACAAGAGACTACCTTCAAATCGTGAGATTGCTCTAAAAATATAGGTTTCATTGATTTCATAGTCCAAGTCAACGTGGGTTAGAGTAAAGAGTTTCATCAAATTCAAATTATACAATTGTTTTACTAAATGCATCAAATTTCCAAAGACTTTACATGTACATTTGGCACAGTTTCTGTGGAAAACTTGAATTTTGAAAAATATTCCAAGGAACAAATGATCATGAAATGATCCATGGTATGGAAGGGTTCTAGGCTTGATTCGAAATTCTTTTACGTCAACATTGTATATAATAGCTGTTGCGGAAAGGCAAAAATGGATAATTTGGCACAAGATGAAGATCTAATTGTTATCCATTTCTCTGCATATATATAAAGGGTTTTTCCTTGTTTCACAAATTAATATTTTAACGTCAGTCAGAAGGCGTAAAAGTATCAATTTAATTCAAAAAAAGTCCTGTCGAAAAACTTGTAGCATTCTCCAGTTGGCCACCTATTTTTCTCGCACTTTTTCGAGGTGACGGAGGGATAGCATATTTTTCAATAATTTTAGCATCCTAAGATCCCGCTACTCTGTGTGCAATGCCCGTGTCACATATCTTTTCAAAACAACGGTGGAAAGGTAGCATCCCACACCAGTCACCATGTTGGATGCCAAAGGTAGCATCCCACACCAGTCACCATGTTGGATGCCAATTATTCTTTTACAGCAAGATACCGAGACAACCACTATAAATATTCTTCAAGTATCGACTCATACCGTCAACCGGTGGTGTACCCGCTTTCCTGTATAATATAAAACCCTATATTTACTAACTATTCGTCAAACTAGGAAATGAATGACGGCTAGACACAACCTACACCATATCCAACTATCGTTTTGGTCGATATCCTTGGCTCTGCTGTGAATCACACTGCTCAATTGGCCCACTCACAGAAAACATCATGCTTGGCCATGTTTACGCTTTTCCGAGAAACTGGCCAAGTTTCTTTTTTGAAATACAACTAAGCACTTATTATTTCGGCCTCAACTCACAATAAATGCCGCAGATGGGCAAGTTGTCCCTGGACTTGGGAAATTTTGGGAGCAGTCCACAGTTTTCCTCAAGCACCTCGCTTCTCTCATCGACCCTACTGTATACCTAAAACATTCTTTTCTCGTAATTTGTTTTTCTCTCAGCTGACCAAGACTATTTAGTGCTTCTTGCCTCACATACAAGTGTTTTTTTGTGTCAAACAGTGATACATTAGGCTAAGTATCAAGCTATTTCTGGTCTTAACAGCTACTTAGCTTGGCACATCCACATGGACGTAGCCACCCCTTATTTGTATAAAATTCTTCAAGCAGGTTTTACGCCAATTTATCGACAATATATCTACCTTCTCATTAGCTAAATATATTATATAATAACAAGAAAGTACACACGGGTATACACTACTTTAGATTTATTAGGTACAATAGTTTTACGTAAATAATCTTTGTGATAGTTCTTTGGTTAAAACATTTTTACAGAAATTCGCTTGCCATTTTCTGAACCGCAGAGTGTTTTTCCTTTCAACTCTAAAATTTTCAAATTTAATTACTTTTCTCTTCATTTCACTTCTATTGTTTCATTTAATAGAAAACATAGAGTATTTACTATGATTTTATAGATATTTAGAGCTGCCAATGATGCTTGAAGTAACCATTTCTCGTGAAAGGAAATACTTATTGCTTCAATAATCACTTTCTGATATTGTTTATAGACATTTAACATTTTGAGCGGACCTTAGTCTGAAATAATGGCAAACAGTAGACGAGGAAACTTCCGAAGCTAAAAAATGGTCAATTTTGTGCAAGGAATCCAAAGACCATGTCATTTGCACAAATAAAATCAGTTTCTAATTTATTTTTAGTAATGTTATGTAATTGCGTGTAAACGGATCCGGAAAACGAAAAATTTCAGACCTTTATATCACTACTCAAACACCCATAAAACCTCCAAATAATACCCGTAAACCATCATACTAAATTTCACACCAGAGCGCCAAAAATATATGATGAAGTAAAGAAATCAAGATGAAACATTTGAATTTCGTGGCGAAATATAATTGCATTTCAATTTTTTACAGTGTTGGTATTTTTCATTCTGTATCAATAAATTATGAGCTCGTAATGCTGTTTCAGGATCCAATCAAACATTGTTGTGAACATTAAAATAGTTATTTACGGTGTTTACTGTTTTTTGTGCCGGAAGACCTTCAATAATACTCCTAATCGCACTATGAAATATAATTGAGACTAAAATCATATTCCTATTAATAGATAACTTTTCAATGAAATTTTATTCAAAAGCCTATCAATATCATAACTATCGAGATTTTTGGTCAAAATTTTTGGGAAGAACTAAAACTATTCTTTTCATATAAAACGATTTACTTCATTCTCACCGTACACTTGCTTTAAAAGTTTTTAACCTCCATAAAGAAGATTAAATCACATGAATAGATTCCATATCTCTCTATAGTGTCAAATATGCAATATTGGTAAAACATTGTATTGATGAATTAATTTCCCTAGGATAATTATTTATCATTTATTAGCAAGTTCTCATTAAATGTTTGGAATTTTCTAGTTAAACATTTTATTGCAACAAATATGGGAAAATTACTATATTTGTTAGATTTTTTGCTTGCAGTCTATAATCCTTTTTACAAATAAAGCAGATATACAATATTTTAGATGACCAATGAGCTACTAATGATCAAAAAGAGTCCTAAACATCGATACATTGGTACTAAAATATTTAGGCTACAGTAAGGAGAACCTAGAGCAACCAGTATAAAACAATGAGAGTTTTTCAGGCCAGACACAATATTTCTCAAGTATTATCGGTTTATTTTGGGTAAACAAGAATTTTTTAGTACTTGGTAGCTTCTCTAGCACATAATATGCGATGAAAATGAATTTCCTTCACTGTTCGATGCCCTCAAACTGTTCGCTCTCATTCGCCAAGGTAAGAATTTGATCGCATTATCATTGGATTAACTTAATCACAGTTATGTCTTCATGGCTTCATGTAAACAAAAAAATGAACCAAAAACAAAAAAATTCCTTCGATAAAAGTCGTTACATAACGAGAATTGAGATTCTCATGCTATTTAGGGATACTTTGTATCCCTTTTTCAATTCTGAGAGCTTTAAGAATAGTTTCTAACGTTTACTGTTATTTTTTGATGCGACAATGAGACAAATTTTATCAAGCAACGCCTCAGCTTACGGTCTTGAATATGGATGCCACCAATTTTCAGAAGAAGATTAATTTCCTCACCTTTTGTTCTGCAAAAAACCAGCGGGGTATCTTTATTGTTAAATTATTGTTAAAAAAGGACTATGAAGATGAGCTTAGTAACATTAACTTTCCTTCTGTACGGAAGTAAGGGAAAGTTCGTTTCACTCTACTGTTGATTAATTTATGTTTCACTCCCTATCGCTAAAGACTTTGTCAATTATACGTGGCCAATTGTTCTGTGCACACCTGTCATAAACTTTTATACTAATGCAGGAATCAGAGATTCATTTTTGCCTGCATTTGTTTTTAATTTTTCCGCCCCGGGGAATTTTTGCGCATTCTCCAGCGTCCGAAATTAATATCACGGTTGGCTTTAACTATCAAAGTGCTTTAAAGCATTGATTCAAGTCATGCTGTTTTGGGGTGTCGGAAATAACGCTTGCAGTTCCCCACTTACATTGACAGTAGGACAATCATTTGAAACCACAAGAGTTGCTCAATAACAACTGAAAGTCTTATATTGGTTAGAATTTGTCACGTTTGGGGCAAATATATAAGCCATGTGGTGTCAGCAATTGTTGTTTGCTGCCATTTTATGCAGCGGTACCAAGGAGCGATTTACATATTCTTCTTCGCTAACTGGTGATAATTCTTAGTGCTTGCAGTAGATTATTAACCTTCTCCCACTGTAGAAACAGCTTTCAATGCCTTTTTGAATTAAAACACCCAAACTTTTACCCTTCCAAAACGCAAAGCGAAGATAAATCGAAGTAGAAGTTGCTTTTGAAGCTCGCCCAAGGGCCTGTGGGTTCTCTACTCTAGTTCCGAAGAGTATTGTTTTTTTTCCATGCAACACAATATTTCTCGCGTATTACGCAATAATAACTGAAATATAACTCTAGATTAATGTCACCAAGGGCCCATTGTTGCAACGGATGAGTTACGCCGTCTAGTCCAGTGTTCTCGCTGCCCTTCTAGCTTGCAAACTATCAGGTGTGGCTTCAGGACAATCAACCTGCCAATACTTGTTTGATACTGTAATATAGCCACCCCCTACTTTTAAAAGAACCAAAAGCATTGTTGGCTGCATGAAAACATATTTTGGGAGTGTAACTTTATCACAGCTTTTCAGTGCTATTCTGTACGGTACGGCACAGAAATTACATGATGGAATTGCTACTTGCGGACGGCTAATATGAATACACGTGTAGGGTACAGTAGATTTCCCCCCCCAGTTGAGACGGGGATGGGCGAACTGTACGCAGAACACAAGAGATACTCTGATCTCTTTGTCTGAGAGGGTACACTGTCTATGTACCTACGGGGACTTTAGGCAGCGTACGGCTGACCTTCAGGATCTTCTGCTGTGTTTAGGATGAGTGCTGTTGATGTTTTTGGTGGTAGTGGTGCAGGGGAAAGCGTGGCACCAGTGCTCCTTTATACTGTAGAGTACCATACCAGAAGTTCTAAAGTTAGGTGTAGGCTGTGAACCAACTGAAAACGTTTACTACAATAGAAATCACTAAAAGACTAAAAAATTGAAGTGTGGTCACATAAATCTTGTCAGTAGCAGCCACATCTAATGAAATTAAACTACCGTAGGTAGACAGTGGCTTTCACTGTCTTTCTGTGACGCCACTGTTTCTCTTTTGTACTTCTATAACATTTCCATATTCTTCTTTTTGTTTCAGAACGAAATGAATTCAATTTTTCCTGTTGATCCATTGTTCGACTGGATGACTTCTTCGACCATTTCTGATTATACAATGCAGAATTGGGTCTTTCTTGAAGTTAGTGAGAAAGTAGGCAGGATTAAACTCACGGTGTATAAAATAAATGTTCTGAATCTCTTTTGACTTGTAGTAATTCCTAACAGCAGAAATACCTATCATCAGGCTTCTCTCAGTAGGAGTAGTTGCCTTAGTAATAACATAGAATAGAGATAATCTATCCATAAGCATGACGATTGGGACATTTCGTAGCAGAATTTTCTGTAGTTCATGTTCTAAAGCAAGGACAAAATAAAAGCATCAGCTAATTCCATAATTTCACTACCAAGTACAGACGTTGTGATAAGTTTCTATTTTTGAGATGACTAGTAAAGCGGTTTCAATTTGTCGGTTTCATCTGCCAAGAAATTAATGCATCGAAGTTCTGATGATCCGTGGCTGTTTATCGCCAATTATGCATCGGAATTAAATCCCAGGTGCAATGATTTCACACCAATCTTTGAAAACTTAAGTCGCATTGTGACTTAATTTCTGCCGACATTGAGGGAGATATTTATTCTTTTGATATGCTTCTGCAGTGTCTTTTGAATACATCTTCTGCAAGTTGAGCGCCTTGAGGGACTCCAAATGAGAGTCCAGGCCCCTTGCACATTATCCAAGCCAGTTTATACTTCTTTTATTTATAGAAACTTTAAAAAGCGTCGGATTTACGTAGTTTAAGCCTCTGGATGTAGTTGGATTGATTTACTGCGAAGCTAACATCAGTTCTGCTGAGCGCAAATCCTTTCGATTTGCGCTGCGGATAACTGGATGTTATCTTACTTCTTACACTTATGCTTGAAACGATTTTCCGTTTTCCTTGAAAACTTTTCAAAGTGCTAATTTACAGCTTGAGGTAAATCGTCTACGTAGGTCACTAAAAGGCCAGAACTCTTCTTACCAAGCACCTCAAAGAAGAATGGTCCGTCGTTAGTTGTAGATTCCATTCTAAGATCGGATCTTCCTTGTTCGTAGATGGTTCTTCCCCAGTAATCACCACTATCAGGGAGTCCTTGAATTGGCTTAAGAAGCGTAAATGTTGCATCGTAACCAAGCTCAAATTCCTGTATGAGTTTCATTTATATATCTCCGAGTAGTTTCTCCGAGCTCTCCGGATAAGCTTGTACAACGTCCGTTGAGAATATCTTGAGGTGAAAGATATATGCAAGTACAACTAGTGCTCTGATCAAATGTTGCAGAGCAGTGCTATTTTCACGGACAAGAATTTTTTTCATTTTATACCTGTGACCTTGTACGACGAATCCAGCTTTCCACACATGATTTGTGCCAGAATATTTCACAGAGAGTACAAATATTTCACCCAGAAAATTCGCGTTACACTACTTTCCATGTGCCGCGTTCAGTCAGTCACGTGGTTTCTTTTCGTTAAGCCATAGCGGGTTCAGCTGCGGGGTACCTCTGGGATGGATGGTCTCTGTAAGTTGAATAGAGAAAAGAGGACTAGGGGACTGTTTCTGTAACCGAATGGCTTTAAAACAGTTTCATATAATTCAGAGGGAGTTAAGAAATACGAATGGTCAATAAGTTTTTTCTAATTTGATGAAAGTAATGTTTCGCTGGTTGGGTATCGAAACGTTTCATCGGATAATTTCACTTTTTAACATGAATCAATTTGTCATGTAAATCGGTAACTGTATAAGGGCCTATCCATTCCCTCCGTTTCTCTCTCAATATGAAAACTTCGTCACCGGGGTAGTAAACTCTGTATGATTCAGATGGTACATTACCACTTAACGCAGTTGCAATAAGTCTTTCTGCAACGATATTGATCATTTCCGTCGTGTCATCAGCAATAATTTTAATGCTTTCACGTTGCTGCGGTAGCCTTGAGTTTGGAATTGGAAACGTAAGTTGGATTACAAACACCAGAAATGACGTGGCTAAACCATTTTCTCCGATGGGGTCATTCATTGCTTCATTGTCAATCTCGAGTAAAGCTCCTTTTGATATGGAGTATGTCGGATGTACCTTTCGATAGATACGAAGTAGAGGAGCATGAATTCATTTTCCCAATACCTAGAAAGTTGTGAGATTCGATACATGAGATTCTAAGCTTCACATCTCATCCATTTAAGATATCTTTCAACCAGGGAGAGGTAAAGACTGATCCTGCGTACGTACGAATCTCACTGTAGTATTTTAGACACCAGGCCTCGAGAAACGAAAGATAGATTCCTTCGACACCATTATTGTACCCTGAGTTCTGATGTAGTAAAACGGCGCTTGAAAAATTAGTGGCTGTGTCGATAACCTAAAGAACTAGATGATTGTTGAGGAACATTAAATAGAGAGAAAGTTCTTCCCCAAACACCAATTCATCTTTATCCTGTATTTATACCTTAAAACTAATAGGGCTAGGACCAAGAAGCTGACATGTAACGTAATATCGAGAAGTATTTTCGATAATCTTTTTCGTGTTGGCATCACACTCTGTCGGTAGATCCCTTTTTGGAAGTCTCACGAAATTTTCGATAAACGGGTGGTGAATTCTTCCATGCAGTTTTTTCAGCTCGCTATGGGTAAGCTTGATGATATTTTGATTCGATAGGAGGAAGCACGACCATTTTTGCGGACAAAAGGTATTTTCCATTTCAGGACCGGATCGCACAGAGCATTTTACATGTTCTTGAAATATACGTACTACCTTTCAAGTGTGTCAAGTCCAAAAAAGAATTCTATATCTGAATTGAAGATATCAACCTGGAGAGATATAGGTGATGTGGGCAGATGTATCTGAATGACAATATCCCTAATAGGCCGAAATTTCCTTGGTTGCATGCTCAGAAAATAGATATATGCAAACTTCTACACGGTGTTAAAATTACATGATTAAGATGTTCTTCTAGAACAGTTATTTTGAAATTATCGGATGGATATTATCAATTCCTTTTTACCTGAGATTATTAGCATAAAAAATCAGCAGCGACCCAAAATGCTTCTGAAAGTAACACTGCGTGGTGTCGTTTGAGACATGACACTAGTTGTTTAGCGGCCAAGTACTGTGCACGATGTGGCATATGTATATTCAGCTCCTGCATGTCCCCTGTGACTCGTGACCACTGTTATTTATTGTTTACCCGTCAGTTGTGATCCCCCAAGAATCCCCTAGGATGCACATGGAAATATGGAGTTCTCCCCTCATTTAAATTGCCAATTAGTAACATTTGCAATGGAGTTCTCCCCTCAGTTAAACTGCCAATTACAGCCATTTGCAATGACTCTGCAGTAAATTTTCGTCCGGGCAGTATTGCTCAGTATTACTGCAGTATTTAGTGCTTTTCAATCACTGATTAAGTAGCGGTACTGACTGTTGTACTTTTGCAAGTTTTTTCCAAGTTTTCGATCAAATTTCCGACGTTTTGACCTCCTCCAAAAACACGAGGTATCATTCCGATTACAGTTGACTTTTAATACCAAAACTTTTTCAGTGCAATAATTTACTGAGAAAAGTGCTCTAAAAGTTGAGCCTTCGCCACTAAAATATTTTTGAATATAAAACCTTCGAGAGTGGATATCTAAAAATTGATTTAAAATCATTCTGGCAAATTATATATGTATAAATGAGAAGAAAAGTATCGTTTTTTGCAAATAGGACCATGTTTAAAGTATTTGCTTAAAAATATCCCTTTGATAAGATGGATTTATGTGATTCCCTCATTGTAGAAACCGCTGCTGCAAACGTTTCATAGCCCTAATAAATATTCTCATAATAAAAACATTTGTATTCACCTTCGAAAACGATACGGTAGTATTGTAACTTCTTTTCATTAAGAATTTCGTGATCCGCGGCGGAACCAAGGTACATTCATATGTAATAATTGATATCCTCACCAAATTTACCGTAAAATTTTCCGTTTATTTGAAACAAGTTGCAGGGTTGTGAGAAAATCTGGAATTGTAGCGGGATTTCTTGCTAACTTGAGAGTTTGAAGGGACTCCATTATGACTTTTTCACTAGTCAGTACGTTATATGCTTCACCATATCATGTTAGAATCGGTAAAGTATGGATGTTATTCCCAGTAAATACGTGAATTATCCGGATCCTGCGTGTATTCCAGCCCGTTCAGTTGCAAGTAATCGCGGGGAAGCCAGAAAATACTGCAGGGCTAGAAAGAAATTCTGTGTTGTAAATTATTTCCACAGAGAGATATTCGTGGAGGCACGCTATCGCATCTTCGTGTAAAGATTGCGGATCGTCATTGAAGTAAAGACAAAGGGCAGCTTTAACCTTACAATGCGACTGGTAAATTTGTGTATACGCGTTAATGCATTTCTGGATGTGCTCCAGAGTAACCATCTTAAGGCGCTCCATTGAAAGGTTAGGATTGATAGGGAATATCTACTGAGTTATTTAATTTAAGTGCAGAAGGTGGGCCTTTAGAATGTAGAGCGGGGTTGGAACTAATTTAACTAAGGCCTAAGCGGATTCGTTCGCTGTTGACGTACTTCTTTGTGAGGTTATGAAGATCAGGGTGAGGCTTGTTTTGGATGGTGATATTGCACAACTCGCAGTAGAAACCCATCCGATTTTCAAATTTCCAGACCTCTTAATTGTGTGCTTACACTTTCTTGTGGACGTTGAGCTGCAGGCAAGATGAAAACTTGCGGTCTAATTGCTTGCAAAAGACTTGAAATGACTTTCTTTTCTTCTCTTTTCTTCTACGGTCGTGTTTTACACGGTAATTTTGGTGTGACAGCCCTTTTTCTATATAATTCTGCTGAAGAGAACTAGAAGCACGACCACTAGGAGCTGCAGGCGTCATGGCAGGGGCGGGAAGCTTAGGTATTCGGACGTTTTTATGCGGTGGAGAATAAGAGGCAGAAGCAGAAGAAGGTGCAAATGAAGGCATAGTAGGAGGAGAGGGAGCCGCGGTAACAGGTTGACCGGAGGGGATTGGGGTGGTATCGAAGTTTACTACCGATATTACTGAAGCGGAGGAGAGTTTGTCACTGGGAGTTGCGGCGGGAGAGGCAGTATTCTCTTTTGGTACTTCCTCCGCGGCGCTCACTGCCTCTTGATCGATAAGAGCAGGGGCCGAGTTCCATTCCTCGCCAGAGTCAAGCTGTGAACTGTTGACGTCCCCAATTGTTCACGTAGCTCACTCAGCGTAGACACTAAGAACCCACTGGTCAGTATGTTAGATATCTATTGCTTACCTTCATTAAAGCTATAGTTTAATCTAATATTTATAAGATACCCTTCATTTATTTCCATAACAGCTAAATGACCAAGGCAAGCTAGAGCTTAAAACTAAAAGGCACAAACGGGCGAAATAATGTCGCAATAGTTCCACAGCACAGAGTACCTTACAAACAGAACTAGCGAGACAAATAGATTCCCACGCGATACCAAACAAGCAAGAAGACGCAGAAACACGAAGAGGTACCTCAGCTAACTACCAGCCTATAGCAGCCACAGTAGCTAACCAACAACCACGCAACAACAGATAAGCCACAGAACCATACCGCGAGCAAGCACGAAAAATGAAAAGGCTGACTACAGAACAAGACCATGACCACAGAACGAGACCAAGCAGACCACAGATCGAAAGACAGAGGAGGCAACAGACCAAAACCAAAACCAGATAAAAACCAGAGAAAGAACAGACCAATACAGAGAAGCGAGGACGATTGAAATTCAAGCGAACAGGGCGAGGAGGGCAAAAGCATATTCCGGAATCTTCTTCGCCCCCGGTTGAAATGAGGGATGGGCGAACTGTACGCCGAACACAAGAGCTACTATGAGCTTTTTGGCAGAGAGGTCACACTGCCGATGTGTATATATGGACTTTGGGCATCGTATGGCTGACCTTCAGGAGCTTCTGCTGGTTTAAGATGAGTGCTGTTGATGTTTTTGGTGGTAGTGGTGCAGGGGGAAAGTGTGGCACCAGTACTCCTTTATACTGTAGAGTACCATAACGGAAGTTCCAAAGTTAGGTGTAGGCTGTAAACCAACTGAAAACGTTTACTACAATAGAAATCACTAAAAGACTAAAACAATGAACTGTGGTCACATAATTCTTGTCAGTAGCAGCCACATCTAATGAATTTCAAATACCGTAGTAGACAATAGCTTTCACTGCCTGTCTGGGGACGCTTCTGTACCTCTACTGTGCGTTTCTAATTCTAACAATAAACGCCGATCATACGGTACCATAATGACTGTCCAGTGCTGTGCAGGCATAAGGAGTTTACAGAAAAGTACTGCACAGACCAGTGCTGTACTTTTCGTTGCAACCTCGCGGTTCGTGGCATTGCGAAGGCAGCGTTTACGGGGAGGAAATGCTTAGCATTAAAACTTAACAACATGTTGCAGTTTACCTCCTCCTCTGGCCGAGGGGGAGGTGGTGGACATTCCGAGGGTGGCAGGAGTAAAAGTGGAGAAGCTCCGGCGGCTGCTTGCACGATCAGGTCCTCTGAGTAGCGCTAGGTGCGCTGCGGACAAGAAATATTACAATTCTAACATCAAAAGTAGCCCCGCAGTTTTGGCTGCTGACAGGGGAGGAATGGCTCTCAAATACTGTCCAAATCGCCCGAAACAGGCCAGCAACCAGCTAGGTAGCCTCAATAGCATTCATAGGATTAGTAGCCTTATTAACCTCATTATCAGAGATGATCCACTGGTTGACAGGGTGATTTAGTGCGCCAGTACTCATGACATTTTGAAGCATAGAAATTCTGGCCTTCTCTGTTAAGGAATCATACAAGTTCTACTCAGAAGAGACATGAGCATCATTGGCGAGCTTCCCATAGCAATACATCTCTGGGATATCTGAAATGTCAATTAAGATACGCTTTTCTGATACCGTAGTAACTTAGTGAGAGTGTCAAAAGCGGCTTAGAATCTTTCATAAACACCACAGATACCACGCGCTCAGTCACATAGTATATTCCATGCGCCAAGATCAAAGACCATTCCGAACAAGCTGTGAGGTTATACATTTCATCTGAACGAACAGACCTGGTGATACGGCGACACTTCTAAGAACCATAGCGAATGATGTCTGCGCGATCTTGTGCATCCTTCAGCATGATGAACATGCTAAGTTAAGAACTAAGGTCTGCATAAGACGCGAAACTTGCATCAAAGTTTGCAATTATCTGCATAGTTTCCATGTAATGCTTGCGAAAAATCATTCCGTTTTCTCTCTTCAGTAAAGCGACAATTTTATTCATAAGCTGCAGTTCAATTTGCACTCGCACTGAGCTTTCATCGACAGAGCTGATTTTGGTGATCTTTTTTTGATCTGGTTCACTGCTTACCATCAGGCACTGTACTGTACAGTAAGGGCAATTTTCGCTTGTCGCTCACTATTACTCTTGCTACCGTATAACCACCCGAGGGGATTTGCAGGCTTGAAATCTGGACCACTAGGACCCCAAATTGGACCTGATATTTTCGAAGGTGAAAGGAACCTATTGGGCCAAGGGTCGACTTTACTTATCTCTAACTTAGATCTCGATTACTTGGCTGACCTTAACTTTACTTACCCCGCCGTCGTAAATAACCCGAACCTAGCTAACTAGTATTTATACCTACCTGGCCATTAGGGCCCCAGATTGAACAGCCACCCCGTTGTTGGCTCTGAACTCGACTCCCAACTTCCGCCTTTCCAGAAACCTTACCAACGGCAACTTTGGCTATAGCCACGTTTATCCGCATGGGTCCCCCATTTTTATTCCCCTCCTTTCTATGCAATATTATAATACCCTTTTTTTGTTTGTTTATGATATTTGCTCACACTTGGCGCCCAGGACTCCGGCGTCCATATACAAATAGGAACTTCAGGGTTGTCGTTGGTGACAACATCCTTATCTCCAAAGGAGATATTCAGCACTGTTGACCAACTACTACATCTTCTTTTTCCATTATTACACCTCTGGTGTCTACGTTTCTTTGGAATCGATCCCTACCAAGCTTCTAGCATTCCGCGGACCACGGTTCGGCCTTACAACCCGGAGGAAAAGTATACCGTCAAGCCGTCCAAGTAATTACCCCGCGCTTTCAGTCCCACTTCTCCTTGCGGTCGGCGAGCTGTGCTACTGCATCACAGGGTGCTTGAAGAGAAAGAGGGACAGCGACCACCCTGTGGGTCTTGGTGTGTATGTGTTAGTTTTCTAATTGTCTGACGGTGTTCCGTTCCCAGAAGAGAAGAACTGAGCACCGCGCATTGCAATACATCAGCTTACGTTCTTCCTTTCCATATTTTCCGCTTTGCGTTGAGCGATTCATGCAGCGAAACTGATAGATCGGGGGTTTTTGAAGTTTACACGTATGCAATCTTTCCACTCAATGAGATGAAGTCTTCTTGGATGGAGTTCGGTTTCAACTCGGTGACCTTAGCTGGATACTGTAGTTATTGAATTCTGAACTTTGTTGCTGTTTCTGTTTGGTTGGTCAGTTCCTCAATGAAAGAACCGTCTAAATTGATAATAATTTTTTACGTGCGAGGTGTCGTCTGGAATCGGTCGCCGATTCTCCTTTTTTTCGCAGGGAATACTTCATCTTCGGTGCCCAACTTGTCTTTGACTATCTTGGCTTCCCCTTCTTGAAACTATTCATCCGTAGATGTACCAGGCTTGTAGAATATGCACGGGCCCATTTTTTTCTGCTTCAGCCAGATTTCTTCCATTTCAAATCTACTAATTGTAAACCACCAATACGTCGGTGTTTCTGATGAGCCATACAACGGCTTCACTGCCTTAAGAAGCGAGTCAGCTGATGCACCAAGCGTTTCTAGCACACTCTGTCCATTCGTAATACGAGTGTAAAGATCGCGTTTCAGATTGTCCCCAGCTTGGACAAAGGCTTGAGATACGTCGCGACTTGGTAACCGTAGGTTAGAAACAGACAGAGTAACAGCCGCATGCTAGACCGGAGCAGATTTGGGGCTTCATTGACAGTGTGGCCTTTGTACGGATCCTAGGTCCAAGGATGACGGAGCGGGCCTCGCTTTGGAGTTTTGGGATTCCGTCTATTTGATATTTAAAACGAAAATAGATTTTTGAATGACGCTGCTAGAGGTCAAATCCTTCTCAGGTACAGTTTCTTATGTATCTTTTCCCAGCATTTTCTTTAACCTTGATGTCTTAGCCTCATCAACAGTAGGATCTTTAGGATCATTAATGACAGCGGAAGGTTATCAAATTTCATATCCCTTCCCCAAAGTGCGCGTATGGGTGATCTATTTCATAGCAGACGGTCAGCTGGGATCTCGTCCGCAGTAGGAAACAATTCAGCATGCAGGTTATACAAATCCTCCTCCGCAAAGCTCAACAGGTTGACCTAAGTCTGCGGTTGCTGCACCGGTGTAGGGGCAGGTGTGTCGGCAGCAGCGCTTGGTGAAGTAAGGGCCTCCTGTTCATACGGCTTAAAATTTTCGAGCGAAAAATTTATAATCTCGTTTCTTCCTCCGGCGTTGGGAACAATGCGAAATAAAGTCTTACTCTGGTCATAACTTTGAACCTCGAATGGCCCTTCAAACTGCTTGGTCTTTTCGTTGTATACGCGAACTATATTACCTCCTCTAGGGATTTACTACAGAGTCTGTCGGGTGTCTAGCCTGAGCGCTTGTTTCATGCAACGCTCAGCAGTAATGACGAACGTTTCCCACGCGCGGAGTTCATCGCCTTGAATCTTTCCTTTTGCGTGGGGGCGATGGTGGTTAGAATTCCAATCGGCAGCTTTGGAATAGTGCCGAGCGCAATTATACTTGGTGAATACCTCAGTTCCGGTGGTAATATTGGCTGTATGAGTAGCCGTTACGGATTGCACGACTTGAAACATGGCTTGCTAAATATTCGGCGAATTATCGAATGGTAGCGTTCGCAGAGGGACAAAGATTTATGAGACTCAGTATTTTTTTCAACTATAAGAACACTAAACTCTGAGCTTGCGTCTTGAAAGAAGTCCAAACAGAAGTTAGTACCACGGTCGTGAGAGATGATGTTTGGAAATGTAGTGAACACAGTAACCCATACTGCAACTAACGTAGAAACTCTGCTGACTTTGGCTTTAAAAATTAGCGACTTAATAAATCTACCCCTCGTCTATGATGTGAACAGCAGCATTAACGTAAAATCATAACAAGTCCATCCCTAACTCGTGGTTGAAGACAATGTCGTCAGCGGGCATCGAGGTGCGAACTCTTACAGGCTTGGGGGCGATCATTTGACAAGCTTGCATCGGCCGTTTATCTCTATAATCTCTTTCGAATTATCCTCTGAACAGTTTCCAGGCTTCCCCGTCTTCAGTAGCTCGATTTGCGACCGAGGGCTGGGGTGACCGAAAGGTTCGTGTCGTGAAGTTTCTTTAGTTCCAATCGAGAAAAATATACTTCAGTAACTTTTCCTTCGACTCAAAGGTGACAGTGTTCGTAGTTTGCAGGGATAATTATACCCAAGGATTGATGAGAAAAAGTATTGTTGTACGCAGGTGAACTACATCCGTTCACCTTATGATGGTTAAGTCCGAACATCAAAAGGATATCTTAGGCCACATTGTCCGATTCCAAATCCAGGAATTGTTCGTCTAGCTTCATGCTCACAGTAGCTAAACCTAATGTATATATGCGCAAAGTGGCTATACCTACTGTAGCGGTGTGAAAACTCCATCACCAAGTCCGACGAAAAGTCAATTGCTTGCGCGTAGCGTCAGTTTTATGCCAAAGAAGTCACACTGCCGTGGGAACGGAGTTAGAAATAACGTCTTTCCGGGTGCTCCGTTATCCAACATGATTCCTTCAAACGAATTATGATTAAAGGGCGTTAAATTTTCGGATATCATAACACTGTGACGATCATGATAATTGCGCACGTCGCTTTGCATGATAATTGTCGCTATGGATAGAACCATATGAAGCGTAGGGTTGAGCCCCAGCAGTCTTGGAGATTTTCCGCCAGGTTTTCCTGATTTATTATTTTCGTCAATGCTAGAAAGTAGGAGGGACTTAGTCAAAATATTCATACGTAAAGCGCGCTTTCAGTAGCTGCGCGAGACAGCTTCGTGTACATGATTACCTTAACATCAATTTTCTTAGGGTGATCCACTTTCTCGTTTTAGCCTGCCTGGGCGGTGAAGTGGACAATGCAAACATCTTGCGGAATGTCCTGGGCGCTGTCAAAGATGGCCTCGATTAGAAGCTTCAGAGCATCATCACCAACTTGGTTAGCTACGATTGCAACCATTTTGGCCTTATTCTGCGAGGAAAATTCTCTAATAAAGTGTTAATCTGATCCACAGCCACTGCAGAGCATGATTTTTCCTTCTTTGCTGATAGTATTCTTTTCTCCCATGTTGCGAGGAGAACGGCGACTAATGAAAGCGTAGATTCTTCTAGCTTGAGAGCATAATGCGGTGCGAAGCGAAGCAGATTTATTATCCCTCCCTTCAGTTGGTAGCGTAGATTCAACGTAATTTTTCATCAACGTGGGGGATTGACCATTATTGGCTGCTTCTCCGTAGAGTTAGCCGGTTGAGTATCAGATTGGGTGAAAAACCCGGTAATTTGATACTGTTAGCTATGTTATTGTCGCAAGTTGTTGGCTTTCATGTCTTCCTACTTAGTGATCGCGTCTAAAAATCCTGTAAATAGGAATGCGCATCGCTATTAGATCGCAAGCGTTGGAAAAACATGTACAGTAGAAATTTTGATCACGTATTACAGTTTCTAATACTTCCATCTAAAGGATTCTATGTTTGTGGGTATGTTCAAGTTGAGCTTGAATCATTACGGCTCTCCAATAGAATAGCGTCATGGCTTTATCCCACATAGTATCCGCAGTTTTGCACCCACGAATACTCAGATACCTCCATTGACGTATTAACCCGTCTAGTGTAGAGTAGCGAAGATCCCATGTGTAAAGCTTATCGAATGCGCCCTCAAGGGTGGCGACCTTATCAATGACTTCACTTAAGTGAAATTGAGATGCTAAACTTTGCGGTTCGATCATTTTGATAAGCGCTTTAAGTCTTTCTTCTGTGTTCATATTGCACAATTGTGCCTGTTTGTAGTATTCAGCATGTTGCATAGACAGGCTCAGGTTTTCCGGCAGGCTTCCAGGACAGCAATCGTTAAGAGTAAAGTAGTGCTTAGCCATATCTCCAACTCTTCCATGGATACCCGTAGCGTTAATGGTCAGTAGCGAAGTAACCGTAGCGAGATAGAAGTGACCGGAAACTGCGGGCACCTTTTTTTTCGGTTGCTGGTTGATTGTAGTGATGTGTTGCCTTGTATCATAATTGCGTTTCACAGACTTTGTGTCATGAAAAGATGGTTTCTCGGACAACTTTTTCTCACTGCTCAATTACGACTGCAATGCGTCTATTTATTCATCATTATAGACCATATCGGTTAGAATGTCTTTGAACAACTTTCCCTTGAAGCGATCGGGAAATTCCATTCTATTATACTGTAATAGCCTCTGAACCGCGAATATTAGAACCAGAGGAACTTCAGACGTTCTCCTGACATCAGCGAATCTTTTCAAGTTGTCAAATAGGTCGTGTAGTGGCATGCCCTGTAGAAAGTTCTGGAAGCATCTAGAATAGTTCGCTCTGCTGGATTGCGCGGGGGCCACAGATGGAACTTTGAAGACAGAATTCGGTTAGGAAGATGGCGATGATGTGGTGACGGACTGCTGCTCAGCAGATGAGCCCGGTGGCGATTCTTTTTAAGGAATTTTTTTCAAATTTTGAATGAATTTTCACGTGCGCAGTCAACGAAAGCAGAAATAACAATATGTCGCTATGCACGCTTCAGATCACACAGGAAAGAAGCTATTTAAGTTAGCGAAAACGGGCAGCAAGAAATAGCTTGGGCTAAGTCCGGGGTGGGTTTATGACAGAACCACGGCACATTGCAAACAGAAGCACAAATCAGGGGTTTGTGAGATCCTGAAACTGCTGCAGCACAAACGCAAGCGAGTAATTTGAAAATGTCGTTGGCAACCTCGCGAGGTATGGCGGTGCGAAGGCCGGGCGACGGGTAGGAAAAGCTAAGCGCTGAAGCTTCACAGCGTGTTGCACTTTACTTTTCCTTCTATTCGGGAGTTGGGCAGTCCGAGCGTGGCCGTAGTACAAGTTGAGAAGCGCCGGCGGCTGCTTCCGCGGTCAGATCCTCCGAGGAGCGAGAGCAGCGTCGTGGACAAAAACAGCTAAAACTTTAACATCATAAATAACCCCATAATTTTGGCTGCTGACGGAGGAGAAATGACAGTACAGAGTAAATTCACTCTATAGTGACGCCCCTGTATAGTTAAAAACCCCTGTATAGTGACAATTCAGGTCATTGAGGCGGAACCCCCTGCCCATACGGCCTGAATAAGCACATCGGTCCCAGCCCAGTGACAACACCCCGTATAGTGACAGACCCCATAGTGACAGAAAAATCAAATTTTTCACTATTCAAACCCATTTTTTTACTAATTTTTAGGTGGGGTGCATCATATCAAGAACTTTGCGGCTCACTGGGTTTCTTTTGAAACTCCTTTATCTTCATTTGCTCGGCATTTCTGCGCCGATACACGCTTACGGAGGAAATCTACAGGTCTAAAATATGGCGAATGTCATGCAAACGCCCAGCATTAATGGCACGGTGATTCTCATTGAGCAAGAGATTTATCTCGTGGATCAAAGCCTCAGCTCCATCCTGAAAACGGCTCAAGGAGCCTTTAGCAAGAATTGTTTTCTTCTTATGGCAGATTATCCACAATAAATGAATCTTTAGCTACTGTTTCAGTTTCCATAGTACAGTCCACGGCATCGGCAATTGCCGATCCCCCAGAAATAGGACGGCTTACATCTTCGAGCAACTCTTGGATAAAGAAAGGCTCTAACTCATCTAGATCCAGATCCGGTATGCAGTTTGTTCGTATCAATGACCCCAACTTTTAAGTAAGACCATTCATCGTCAAATTAAACCAATCTTGTTCTGTGTCGCGGTTCTTAACGGAATCAGGTTCTTGTTGCGCACCGCTCCCTCCAGAATCTAGCTTTTTTTGAAAAGATGTTACCAACTTTTCTTTCTTTCTCCGTCTGCTTATTGTAGAACTCAACTTTACTGGCAAGTGCTTTGCCGTAAAGTGGAAGCTGTGCCCTATGTACCTTGTTCGCATGCAAATGCATTAAGTCAAACAGTACACGCGGTTGATACGGGGCTATAACTCTACAGCTAAGCCACGGATTGAGGACTACAGTCCTAGAAACCATATTCCAAGCACGAGACACCATTACTACAGCATCAGAAGCTCTTACTGCGTCAGTACGTTTAAATTCTTTCACAGAATCCTCCGATTCCATTATCTTATCAACATACTTTGAGACATGGTCAACAAGCAGTCGTCGATATGCGGCTTTAACTGACCTCCCCACGGATGATATCACTGGTTGTAATACAGACGTCATATGGGCGGAAAAAATTATGTCTGTAGATGTAAAAACTCACCATAGTTGATGCTATAGGCAGGGCAATTGTCGAGAAGATAGAGCAGCTTTCCCCTGCCCTTCTATGCTCTTGTTTAGAGCCTACATCCGCTTTTCCTAAAGAGGTTGAGTGTTCCATGCATTGGAATACTCTAGTAGTAAATACCAAGCTCTTTAAGGGGATCAAACTTCTTTGGAAAACTTTTTGGCCTCCGTGATTTTCCGATGATCACCAACAGTCCTTTGGTGCGGTCCATGTAGATGGTGCGTACAGCTGTCATTCTGTCTGTCTTTGACTCTTTTTCATGACGCATTCTTATCGGTAGGGTTAATTATTCGACTTGGAAACGACCGAAAGAGCACAGCAACTTCATCGCTGTTGCAAATTTCTTTCGGATCAAACAGGCTTACCACTCTTTGCATGTTTTCTCTTTCTTTTGACACTGTGACTTCGTCAAACATTCCATTCCATCCCCGGTGTTTAAAACTGGAAAAACTGTTCCTAGTCATGAAAATGTAAACCCAGTGTTCACTTGCTTTAAATCCCTCCAGACTTTTTATCTCTACGCTAATACCTTTCTTGGATTTGTCATCTGCTGAAGTAAGTTTATCAGCGAGTTTCTTTACAATTTCATCTCGTATATCTGATGCCAGCTTCTCGAAAACGTTTTCCCTGAAGATGCTAGCTTCTTTCATGAGTTCAATTCTGGCTCGAACATAAGTATTGACGGCTTGGTCAATCTTAGGAATTCACAAGCTTTAACTGTCTTCCTTTTTTGTTGGCGTTCGCTTTTGCATCTGATCGTAATATCGTTGATTCCCTTTTCTCCCATCTGTAAATTGCTGTTCTTGACTTGATATCGTACTTTGCCGCAACTGTCGCAATGTTATATGGCCGGTTCGTATCTAGATGCTGGAGGCCATTTAGTTCCATCGTCATTATATTCGTGCTTGATCCGATACAATACAGTTTCGGTCTCCCTTAAACCCTTTCCCCTTCCCTCATAGATTTCCCTTCTCAAACCTTCATTCTGCCACGCTCGCCTAATGTGGCGCAGGCGCTGGGCACTCGTGTCTTCGCGCGTCTTGCGGATCGCACACTTACGTCTACGGGGCTCTAGTTGCATCGGCTAAGGATAAGGGCTTCTCAAGTGGCGATTTCTCTCGCGCCGGGAAGGCTCTCACCCTCGACCAAGTACTCCAACGCTCAGTGCACCCTGCCGCACTCAACCCTGGCTGTTCTCCCGCCAGCATGGGAGGGTTCCTGAGCCAAACGGTCCTTCTGGTCGTACCCAAGGCCGTTCTTCTGGAGCACTTGTCTTCGTCGCCGTCGCTATCTGTAAGTATCGCGCTTACAGCGGAAGTTTTTCAAGCGACTACATCCATGGCTCGCCACGGTTGTGATTGTGGGTTTTTTCTTCCCCCCCTTTTGGCGGCATCGCACTACTGGCACATCGCGCAAAACGGCACTTTGCTGCTCTTCACTTGGCCATTAACGTTCTCAACGTTCCGTGTCTACCGAACCCCTCACGCCCGTCACAAATAAGTATCGAGCAGCCCCTATCTTCGCAGGAAGCCGCCCCTATCACATTCAACCCCGAATTCGCCTATGGGCAGGGGTACACTGGGCGCGCGGGTGAGACTATTACGAGCTCTGAAACGGCGAACAACTTGGCCCTTTTGGAACTGAGCCCTGTTCCATCAGCCTCTACAACAAACAAACCACCGGTCAACACCTCATGTCTACCGAACCCCTCACGCTCATCATCTGTCGATGATGGGAAGCCCTTATCTTCTTCGGAAGCCGCCCCCGTCACATTCAACCCCGAAGTCGCCTATAGGCAGGCGTACACTAGGCGCGCGGGCGAGGCTATTACGAGCATGGAGACGACCACCGGTTTGCCTCTGCAGGGTCCGTCTGGAACTGAGCGCCTGTGGGTGCCGGTTAGCTGGATGGATTGGTCTGACTCTAATTCTGTGGAAGGCGACGACGTTAATAGCGACGTCGCCGACCCATTAGAGCCAGACTCGATTGAGGACGAGGATCAGTAGATGTTGGACTTACGCGCAGGTTGTGACATTGCAAGACCGTACCTTAACATACCAATGTTATCCGGGATTACAGCCGACCTCATTTCTCAATCATTAAAACCCAAAGTTTTTACCCCCTTTTATTCGAGAAGGCGAAGTAAATCTTGCTTGGTTGACAGCAGTATGTGCTCTCGCTTCTCTTTTTCCATGGTGCAGTGGGATCTGCTCCACTGTAGGCTTGGTCAACCCAGTGCTGATAACAATTGTCTTGCTATCAATTCGTGATCCAGTTATGTAAGGGGGAAAGGTTTGGGTGTTTTACTCTTGGAAGATGTATCCGATCTATCCCATGGTTATCCAGACAACCACAATCGACTCAAAAACGGTTTACCGACACAGTAATGGGGACGGAACTACGCTCCCTAAAAAGCTACCTTCAGGCCAGCCATCAAGCAGGCCGCATTGGACATGACGGCTGCTGCGGCGGTATGTAAGTGCATTACCTTCGTCGATAATTGACGGAAGGCCTATCTTTAGAAAGACTCGTGTCAACACCAGTAAAGAGAAGCAGAATTGCAATGTTTTGCTCCCTCGGGAGAGGTCAGTTTGCATGGGAGAGCACTGGTATTCCGTGTTTTCTTCTTTTGATATGATGGGAACGCTTCCCGCATGAAAAGCAAAGTTCTCCGATACAGTGACATCCCCTCTATAGTGACATATAAGCCCGGAATGCAGTGACCACTTTTTTGTTACTATACTGTACAGGGACTACGGTATACTGTACTCTGTATAGTACTGGACTGTACTGTACTGAGTGTACAGTACAGTAACCCAGTCAAAATAGTAGAGTAATTACAGTAAATAGTAATTGCTTACAGAATTATTTTTTACAGTGTACAGTGATGAATACGTTATCACTTTAATTTGTATGAGCAACACAAGTCAAGTCGCTACAAGAATACTTTTGAAAACGCTCACTAAATTCTGGGCGTTGCTGGGCACGACAAATTACAGACGCCGCACATGTCGAACAAATAGCGTAGCTGAGTTGCTGATACAGACGAGTCTTCACTCCCCCGTAGGACAGCCGCTGCGATACGCTACAGCTGCCGCGTACTTCTCTATGACCTTCGATGCTGTCTCAGAAGGTGATCCTAACAAGTCAAAAGCCAGCGGCACAAAATCCCATCCTAACCTTGATCGTCCGGGCAGGACCTCGCCAGGAATGGCAGCCCCTTTCGTGGCTAGGTCCCTCTTCTTCCGCTTCTCTGCTGCGTTGGCAACGGCTCGCGCTTCTCGTGCTCCCATTGACATATAGCACTCCTGGAATGGCGAGGATACGGTGATGTCGTAGGCCACCGGGAGAGGGGACGGGGTGTTCAATGCGTCGGACCGCGGGTGCACCAGAATATCCGCGGGTCGCGCATTCGGTCCAGGGAGTAGGTATTTGGCTTCGTATTGGACGCCAACTCCTGCTGCCTTGAACAGCTCTCGCCCAAGTACTCTTACAACTGCTGTGTGCCAGTTGGTCCACCTGAGACCTTTGGTACAAAGGTCCGCCGCATGGTCTCCTAAGAGATCCATGGGCCTGTGGCACTCAGCGCACCGCAGCGGAGCAGAGTCGTTAAACATGCAAACTCCCAGGCGACGGCGTAGCATCACTGTCCACATCTCGTTGGACGTTCGGCTGACTACAGAGGGATGTGCAGTGAGGAAGGGTCGTGCTTGCGTTTTCAAATATGCTTGATGTCGAATTCTTCACCGAATATCTGCTTCTAAGTGCGATACGGGGTTTGGCAACGTCACCCATTCATCATCCTTCCAGAAGAACTTTGCTGCCGACTCACACAAGGCTCGATATAGAATGCTGTGTGTACTATCGGGCTTGGCAGCGAGGCTGGCCGCGGTGAGTGTTCCCGGCGGACTGCCATCATTAGTGAAGGGCGTAGGGAGCCGTCGGACAAGCTCCCGGGGTGTCTATCCGCTTCGGCATATCTGTCCGCACGGTGTTCAGTCGCACCACTGTCCTCAGGGCTTCGCAGCTGCTCGGCGTCAATTATGCTCGGTGAATATGCTGCAAAATTGAGCGTCGCCACCGGAGTTAAGCCGTGACCGCCGTAGCGGAGAGGTAAGGATACCTGGTGTCGAAATGCACCGGTCATCGGCACTTTGTTCGAGCTTGTGTACAACTCGAATTGGTCATCGTCAAATTTCAGTGCAATGGCAGTGGTCACACTCGGCGGAGTAAGCTTCACCACATGTTGGAGCTTGCAAGCGGAGGCACATACCCGGTGAAGGTGGAACCGATTTCGAGCATCCCCGATACCGTCGATCAGCGACAATGTCTGCTTGCAGCCCCTAGAGTTTTCTCGTTGAGAAAATCAGTGTACAGTATTATACGGTACAGCAGAGTGTAGATTCTATATGAGTAATGGTCAGGTCAGCAGTTGGGTGGACAATAGGTGCCAGTATGGCACTGTTATTTTCCTCCCGTTGTTTACTAGACAAGTTTACTTACGTCTTTGACAGCGGAGCGATGAGTTGACCGCATCCACCCGTTACTCGCCATCAGAACAATTCCTCCTCACAGGACATCATCAATTCTGCAAATCCCGCCCCATGCATCACAAGGTACCACATGCGCAAACATCACCTCATTTGCCGTGGCAAACACCGCTTGAAAACACATCACCAAAGGGCAGCGATATCAACGTTTGTCGCCATCTGACACTCGCGGGGGCGCTGTCAAACGCCCTGAAACACCCGATATCCATCCCCATTCCTTCCCCCTTACATCCAAAGAAACCGTCACAATGTACACCAAGGTACAACCGGTAACCGACCAAGACCATGAAAAACTGCTGTCGGATCGCAGCATGAAACCCAACCATCCCATTCCCGTCCACCACCTCCCACCCCACAAGCCACCGCCCCCCACGCCACACCCACGCTCCGCAATCACCTCAACATCGCTCCAATTTCTCCGCCTCCCGCACTCCTCCACCACAACTACACCCCCTCCACCCGTCCCAACACTAACGCCTAGCACCGCTGTCCAACACCGGTCACCCCAGTTGCGTAGAACTGCACCCACCATGCCCATGCATGCATGCCCGACGCATCGCACTCTTTCACTATACAAACTCCACGCCCGCAACGAACATCATCATCACCGACGGTACACGTGCCGTGCCGTGCCAGCAGTAGAACACCCATGGTTCAAGATGCGTAGCACGCCTACGTGCAAAGTTTGGCACCGACGACACAACCAAGCGGCCCGACAGTACGAACAGGCCATATGCAAGCCAGATACACACGGCGTTGCCGCACTTGTGATAGCACGGGGATGCAATCCACGGCAAAGTGGTGCGCGTGGCAGGGAGTGTGGGGCGTGTGGTGCGGGGGTGTGGAGGTTGGATTTATGATGGAGGGAGCGTTGCGCGGGAGGGTGTGCGGACAAGGGGAAAGGGGGGGCAGGGGTTGTAGTGCCGAGGCGCGGTGTGCGTGATGTGACGGGCTGTGGTGGTGAGATGTGGAGGTGGTTGTGGATGGGGGGGGACTGAGGAATGGGGTGATTGGTAGGGGGGCGGGGGTGGGAGAAATGAGGCGAGGTGGGGGTTGTTGTTTGTTTTGCTTTTTTTTGTGAATGAGGTGTGACGAGTGGGGTGACCATAGTGGTGGACGGTGGATTCATGACAAAACTAGGGCGATGATGGAGCGTGGAAAGTGAGGATGTGACGACCGGGGTAGGGGGCGGGTAGAAAGCAGAAGCAAACGGTTGTTGCCAAAAAGGTAGTGTTGAAGCAGGACGTGTTTGTTAGTTGCGTGTGACATTGGAAGCCATGCCACCGCCGACACTGGCGGCGAGTAAACCCAGTGTAGCGCCTTGTGCGACGACTCTAGCACGCATGAGACGTTGACTGAGGAGGACGTTTCCTGATTTGAAGGCGAAGAGACCGGCGAGGAGTACGGCGCCTGTACCGAGGGCGCCGATTGGGACGAGGGGGTTCTTTTTGATGGCGTCTAATTTGAGGGCGTCTGTTTGTGGGGGAGGGGAGAAGGGGTTTGCGTCGGTTGGTTCGGTGGGGGTGGGGGTTGTTTCGAGAGGGCGGATGTGGATTGTTGGGCGGAGGCGGGTTGTGTTTTCGGATTCGGGTTGGGGTTGGGGAGTCATGGCGATGGGATGAGTGGGTGTTGGATTGGAGAGGGACTTGTTGATCGGGTTTGGTGCTGGGGGTCGTCGGGGGTGGGACAAGTTGGGAATTTATAGTCGGGTATAAATCGCGCAGGCGACATGGGCAGAGAAAATATGGGCAAGTCGAATGCGCAAAATAATTTTTTTTTGACGAGTGGCTGCCAAGGCACTTGGCAGTTTGGATTTAATTTTCGTGATACCATTTGTGACAAAACAAATAAAAAGTACAAATTGAAAACGTAAGGAAATCACATTTGCATTTGCACAAATTCGCATGGCACCCGACCTCTGTTCCGCCATGGCCATCCCGACCCAAGACCCACCCGGCCACCACTTTTGCTCCCTTCTTGATCGCCGTATCCTCTCGGGCCCTCATCCCGCCACGGGCCACGACCGCCCTCCATCTACTCCCAACTACACATCATCATGTCTCCCCACCCCCAAACCTTATCCCTCCCCGCCTGTCTACACCCTTCCACCCCCTAACCCTATCCACATTCCGCGTCATCTTCCTCATGACCGTCGCCCACCCTTCCGTCTCCTGTCTCCAGCTCGCCATCCCCCTCCCATTCCCCGCACGCTTCGTCTCTCTTTGGCCGTACTTCCAATTCTCCTATTTCTATCCGTCACCCTCTTCCGTCGTTCTTTCCTGAATCCTGACTTGGTCTCCCTGCACCGTCATTCCACCTTGACAGATGCCCAACTGCATCATGCCATTGAAACCGTCGCGTTGCCGGTGCTGCATCCGGCGGCCCCGTCTGCCCGTCGCCTCGTCGTGATGACCGCCGTCAATTACGCATTCCGAGATTATTTGCTCAATTTAAACTGCTCCATTCGTCGTGCACATAGTGTGGCACCCTCGCATGCTCCTGCCGTTTCTTTGTTGGTGGTTAGTTTGGATCACGCTATGCATCAGCAGGCCATAAGTTGGGGGTTTGAGAGTTTGTATTTGGGCCGTGTGGGCGCCGCTTCGGATCCATCTGACGGTGGTGAGGTCACCTTTGGGTCAAAGGGCTTTAATTTGTTGAGCAAGGAGAAGCTTTATGCTGTTTACCGCGTCTTGAACTTTCATGTCGATGTATTGTTTACAGATGCAGATGTTGTCTGGTGTGGCGACGTTGTTGCTCGACTCGTTGATCAAATGTATTCCCGTGGTCGGATGGCCTGGGTGATGCCCCTACCTTGCTTATGCAGACCGCCTGGCCGCGCTCTATGTTAAACTCGGGCTTTTACTATGTTCGCGCGGGACAGCCCGCCCTGGATGTCTTTCAAGCCTTTTTGAGTTATGGAGGCGATGCAGAGAATGATCAGGTCATTGTCAATCGCGTCATGTGTCGTGCAAATGGTGGTGGTGCCATGGTCTTTGCAAGTCTCAATAGGGTTCATCCCGCCGCCCCGCATCGGCAGATGCCGCTGCTCTGTCGGTGGCAAGGCAGAGTCGATGCTAGGATTCTGGACGGCCGCACCTTTCCCACTGGCGGCGAGTTGGTCGATGGCGAAAAGTTGTTCCATTGGGGGAGGGCAAGGATAACGAGGATGTGTCACAGCGGTGATGTTGTCGTCTTGCACAACAACTGCATCTTGAGCGCAAAGAAAAAGGCCCGCTTTATTGTCAAGGGTATTTGGTATGTCGATGATCAACAGGACGCCACCTGTCTAGAGCAACCGGCCACAGCCACCGTCCAGGCTAGGCGTCGCTGCGGCGGCGCAAAATGTGGGCCGGAGGGCGATTTGCATCGATTTCCCGATTTGGAGGTTAGATGACCCTTTCTTGTCCTCCGCCGTGGACAACATACACTCTCATCACCCAGGTGCCAGTTTGTATCCTTCCGTCCCGACGCGCTAGAGATTGTCATTCTTGGCGCAACCCCGGTCTAACATAATTTACATATTTCCCAAATGGCACATCAGTACCCAAGATCCTCCACAGCAGCGTCATCGGCGTCGAGCACTTTGTCAGAGGGATCGCTGTACTCGTTGACTAGCCTTTCAAATCTTTTTCTCAACCGTTTCTCATACGCTCTCACCCTGCCCCGCCCACGCCCACGCCCAATCCGATCATTTCCCTATCCACCCGATCCCTAAACCCGAGCTCCCCGCCCGTCTCTCTCACCTTTCTCGTAAAGAATCCCGGTTGCGCCATCAGCGGTTTCCAAAATAGCAACCCGCCCTTGCCATCCCCTTCATCCACATAGAACGGATGCTGTCTCGACCGCATACCATCCTCCCCATGGCAAAACTGCCGTTTGGCGCTACAAAGAATATGCTCCTCAAGTTACTTCCCACCACACTTCTTCGCCACCTCTCTCCTCCATTCCACAACACGCTCCCCACATAGTGCTCATCACTCGCATCACTAAACGCCATCAGCATCAACATCTTTCTCGCCTCGGAATCACCACGCAAATGCTCGCACATCCTTCTCGACAGTATAAACCACCCGCTTGTTTTGGCAACAACAAAGTCCAACGCCTCTACCACCGGGTTCCTCAACCCGCCCCCGGACTCCTTGGTAACGTTCCCGCCATGCCCATCCATGTAATCTGTGTGCTCAGAGTGCAGCTTGGCCAGGCCTGTGTCAATATAAAACTCGCCCAAGCGCCGCTCTGCAAATCCCGCCCACGTCGAGCGCGGTTTCCACTCTACAAAATTCTTTCCTTTAACGAGTCCCAGTAGTTCCCGAATGATAGTTTGCGAGGCAGTGGGGTAATCGGCGCCCGACAAGTTGACGAAAAAGTCCATTCTCCAGCCGCAAGCAGCCTGTTGGAGCCGGTGAGGTAGTTCATCGTCATGGTGGTGCCCCGATAAGTAATGGGCTCCGATCGAACGACGAGAAGATTTGGCACATTCCGCGCGGCGCCGACGCCATGCTGCTGGGACACGGTTCGGTAGAGGTTTAGGAGATGGTGTTGGCGGTGCGAGCGGGGATTTTCAGGTCGAGATGCACAGCATAGAGATTGTCCTTGTGGTAGAGAGCCAGGAGAAGACGGGGAAGGAGGGCGAGGTTGGACGAGGAAACTTGAATAAAGTATGCGATTCGGGCAGGCGATGGGGAGTTGTAGGTTAGGCGAGTGATATAGCGGCCGAGAATGATGACTAGGGTAAGCAGAGATACGGCAAAGAGCGCAGTGAGGGTACTGTGCAGGGGGCGACGGCGGCGGCGTCGAGGAGTTTTCGTCATCAAGTAGGATCAAGAAAAGAAACAAACCAATTTGTCAATGACGGCAACCTAGTTTCCTGCAGGGCAATTGTTGGAATTAGCGCTTTATGTAAAAGACAAATGAGCGGTGTAGTGACAAGGAAAGCATCGGGGGAAGGGGAAGGGAGTGAAGCAAGCCGGCAAGGCTGAGGGCCCGAGGCTCTGTCACACGGGCAAGTTGAGAGACAAATCTTGTTAACGGGACTGGTGGCAGTGCAGAACGGGCCATGAATTTGGCAGGGCATGTTTCAACTTTTGAATGCGGCGATCAACACTGATTAGCACAAGATATCAGCGCGACTTGACGGGATTAAAGCGATACTCCCTTCTTTCTAGTCGCTTGATCATGTTGACATACTTGGAGTTGAGCACCAAGCCACTATCCTTGCGGATCCACAATGATCCTTGAGCAGCCCCTCGTGCAACTCATAGCCCGCCTGCTCCAACACCTTTTTGACCGGCGTCGTGCGGTTCTCTGTTACAATCACGTCAATCGTCAGCTTCTCCCATCTATCCCCTGCAACACAGGCAACTCGTGTCCCTCTACATCTAAACTCATAAAATCAAAGTGCGCCATTCCCAACCTGCCCACCTCCTTTTCAACGTTGTGCACGTCAACTCTTCACGCCGTCAAAGTCCCTCGCATACTTTGCTTCAGTAGCATGCTTTTTCCCATCCACCCCAAACTTTTCTGCCCCTCCACTCACCACCCCACCATACGCCGACGTCATTGCAAACCGCACCTTCTTCTCCCGATCAGATACGCAAGTGTCAATCACATAGCAATGTCTCTCCGCCCTCAACTCTCCATGATACTTTGGATTCGCCTCCACACAAACCCCATCCCACCCCATACACCGATCATAAAACCAAGTCGCGCTCCATCTCCTCGCATGATTCGCCGCAACATCCAAATACCTCGGTCCGATGCCTCCTCACCATCCCCCATGAAACAACTCATCAAACAACGCCACATACGTAAACCAATCCGTCACATCCAGGCTTGTAAAATGCTTACGATACAATTGCAACCCACTCTCATTCCTCGCCACATTCCTCCACTCCTCACACTCTGTCGGACGCGGCAATTCCGCTTTCAACGATGCATGCCCCGCCGGCACATCCCGAGGCGTCACATAATCAACCCACCAAATCACCCTCTGCGGCGCCACATCCGCATCCACAACTCCCATCCCACCGCCCTCCGCAACCTCATCCACCTGTGTCTTGACTGCCCCTCCCACAACATGCTCGTCATGATCCACTTCCCAACTGCGCCCCGCCCACTCTTCACCTACTGCACGTGCGGCATCGATTTTGCTGTGCCATTCTTCCCACCTCAAACCGCCAAACCACCCGCCCATGACAAAGAAGAACATCGACATGATGGCAAGCGCCGCTACCCCGGTCCATACACGGCGTTTCTTGCGCTGTGTCGCGTAAATATCGAGCATGCGACGTTGAAGTGTCTCGGTGGAGAGGAGCGACGGCCTTGAACAGGGGGAGGGGGGGGTTGTAGGGATGGATGTGAACAATGGACATTTTGTTGGCTTTCATAGTGTCACAAGTGGATGTGGAGAATGCTGATGGGGAAAGTGTGTTTTGAAGAGGGGGATAGAGTTGAGCGAGGGTGTTAGGGGCATTTAAATGGAGATTGAGAAAGGCGGATTGTCAGTTCGGATGTCGGTGTTGGTAGGCGTCGGAGGGCATTGAGCAAGGAGAATGGATGGATGACCGACAGTTGGTGTCAGTTTTTGTCGCCCTCACATGGAGGGACGCGGGGCTTTTGAAATTGGGATTGGCGCGTGCAGATTGCGGCATATTTTCACAAGCATTTGGGCGTGAGGGTGAGATGAGTTCGGAACGCATTTTGCTTTTTAAAGACGGCGCGAGTTTATATGTATATATACATCGTCAAGCTTTCAATAAACAAGGGAAACATGTAAAATTGTATCAATGCAACTTTCTTCAGCCCGCACCTGCCTTCTTCGTCACGATGCTGAAGGTCCTGCACGGTTTTCCCCCTCACAGCCTTAGCCACAGCACTTCCTACGCTCTAAACACTGCGTCACATCACCAGATGATTCCACCCCTACACCACCCCAACCCCAGCCCCAGCTCCAACCCCTATCTCCACCTCGTCATCGTCATCATCGTCATCATCGTCATCATCTTCATCATCATCCTCCTCCCCCTCTTCCACTTCCGCCTCACTGTCACTGTCACTATCAGTATCACTCCCACCTGCCATGCCCGTTCCGCTTTCCACACCACTCCACTCCCTCCAATCCCATCCGTTGCCGCCATTAACTCGTTCAAAGCCTTCATCCCCCTTGTCACCGGCACAATCCCCGAGTCACATACTGACCATCCCGACGACATCAACACCCCACCACCACCGGCCTCCCTCTCACTCTCGTCTCCGCCACATCCACGACTGGCCCCCCGGAGGAACCCGACCACGACGCCAGGTCCACAGAATAAAACGTGCCGCCCATAAAATCCTCAAACACAATCGGTGTGACATTCCAGTCTATCACCAACCGTTCCCCGTCCTCCACATCCGATGGGTATTGCATCAGCAGATATTCCCGTGCCATATTGAATGGAATCGCCCCTGTAAACGCCCCGATGGAGTTGTCAGGCCCAGAAAAGCTGCTGTCGTGGAGAATATGACCAAGTCGTTGCCTTGTCCGCTTGTGATCACCTCGTTTTCCGCGTCGATGTACGACTGCGGGATGCATGCTCGCTGCAGCGGATACACTGTGAATACAGTATCTGTCGCTGACACCTTGCCCGCTATCGCGTACAGATATGTTTGTGGCGTCCGGTCGTTACCGTACATCCAAACGCGTCATCTTCCTCGTTTCTTCGTTGGTGATACACGCTTTGCCAAATCAAATGCACAGCACAGTTGCATGCGTGGGAAATATTAGTACGATGCGTCGCTGTTACAATGACAAACGCAATTGGGGGCAGGAAAGTGTGGGCAAGTGATAGACGTACCAGTGTGCACTCGACATGATCTGCGTAGGGGATACAAAGATGCCTGAACAGGCGGGGAGGGCCTGCTGTTCGATTTCGGAGGCCTCCGTTAGTGGGGCGTCTGTTTCGACGATGGTGACGATAGCGCTGAGGGGTACGTCCTCGTAAGCGAGGGCTTGCTCTGGAACGGAGAGTACCTCGACGGTGGAAGCGCAACGGACTATGGAACGGGAGTTGTTGAGAGGAATGGCTGGAGAGGATTTGGAAGTGAAGGCTGTGGCGCGGAGTGATAGGCTCATGGTCATGACGTCGGATGAGGGGAGGGTCTGGTCCCTGCATGCGGTTGGGATAAAACTAGGGGAGGAAGGGAAAGGAGTAGGAGAAGGAGTCGAAGATGTGGACGAGGCATTGTTGGTGCGGGTGGTCCGTCAGTGCACGGAGGATGTGGACGAGGATAGGGGAGTGGAACAGCGAAGAAGAGGGGGAGGGCGGAGTTTAGAAGGGGAGGTGAGGATAAAAAGTGGGATGTGGGACTGGGGAAATGGTGGAGTTTTGACGGGATGGAGGATCGCAGACGAGATCGGGGCAGGGGGCAAGGGCGAGGCAAGCATACGGCCATGCGTTAGTGGGCAGTTTGTGGATATGTAGAGTTGTGCGAGGGGAATAGTTGGAAAGCTGTTTGTGAGATGAGATGTTGGATAAAATGTTTATGCCAAGAGGCGGGGCAAGCGTTTTTTTTGCCTTGGTGTTGTGTTGAGGAGGAGGGTGGGGAGGGGACATGATTGGCGCAGTGTGTACGTGGGTGCAGTAGAGACTGGAGAGTGGGGATGCGAAACCGTTAGAGTTACGATAGATGGGCTGGCCTGATGAGGGGCAGGTGGGACGGGGTCGGGGGTTGTGAATCAAAGCGGAACAAACGAAATGCAGAAAATTGACACGTCGAGTGGGATTTACGAGTTGACAGAAGGAGAGGGAGTGGACGGGACAGATTGATATGTGCAGAATGACGTTTGAGGGGAAGGGACGGGACTCGCGGAATTGATAAAGAAAATTGTCAAGGTTGGGGACGAGGTCGGAAGAGTTTAGGCGTAGAAATCTTGTCCCAAAGAGAAAGACATTTAGGGGTGAGTGTGGCTCACGGATTTGCCGGATGTCGTGAGCCTTTTGGACACGCATGGCGATAGTCTGTATGGAGTGGAGGTTCCAAGGGCGATGAAGAAAGAACACCAGTCTACGTAATATGCGTGGGACGACGCGGTGCAAGGCGACAGTGACGAGGTCAACCCTTACTCTTGTTAATTTAGTACAATGGCAGCCAGATTGCTTGCAAACTCTATTCATCCATTTCAAAGATGACTTGCCCTCATGTATTGCTCGAGGGCTCTTCGCGCCGAATCTTCATTCGCAGCAGCGTAAGCGGCCCAATATTCTTGACCAGCCGCAAGTCCCTCCCCGCGACCCTCCCATCCTTTCCAAACTTGACATGGCCATACCATTCATCAGGTTGCTCAATTCTCTCCGGCAACAGCTGCATCGCACCGCGACTAAGACTTCCTACTAGATGCAAACTCATGCCCGACATACTGCCCACAAAGATATCCGACGCCACCATTTCATGCAGACACAACAGCGTATCCTGTGATACCCGCAGCTCAACGCGAAGTCCGTTGCGAAACACATTGCCCAATCCATCCCCATCCCCTTTCTTAACATTCGCGCCACCTCGCTCTGATTCATCACCCGTCCATCCGCATCATGGTAATCCCTGGTCAGCCGATTCACATCATGTCCCACCCCCTCACCCAACCCTTTCAACGGCCTACCCTCCGAATACACATTCACCGCCACCGGCATTTCACTCCAACTATCATTCCTATCCACCACTTCCTTCATAACCCTTCGAATCACCCTGACAAACTGCTTTGTCGCCACCATAGGTCTGCCCACCTTGAAAAAGTCGCCCCTCCTCGCATGCACCGCAATAGTAAGCTCATATTCCCTCAGCCTGTCCAATGTGCCGCGTCTCGGCACCCCCGGAATCCGCAATGTCCCCCCCCAACTCTCCCGATACAACCGAACCAGCCCCCAATGCGCATCCTCGCCCCCCATCCCTGCTTCCATACCCCCCATGTGCGTCCCAATATTTGCCGTAAAACCAACTACGTGACCTGCGATCAAACCTTGAATACGCGGGACTCTTATCACACATCGCCATCGGCATGTGAAACACCACGTTATCTCCACTATTTTCCCTCAGAAACCGTTCCAACGTCCGATTGGCACGTGCCGTGGGCGTCCGCGGCCATTTGTAACTGAGTTCCATCGGTACCTCGACCACCTTATCCACAGTCAAAGTGCCAGGTGTGCCCTTACCCTTACCACCTAGGCAGCTTTTACATCGCCCCAAATCCCCCTTCAAATCGCCCGTAACCTTGCAAGCAACCTCCTGCACGGCCTCTCGGGGCACCTCTGCCACACCCCAGCCGAAAAAGCCCTCCACACGACCCACCTCCGTCGATAAACCGGCCACTTTCTCCCCAGCGCTTAAAATATCCACCGATCCACCACCATCTGCCGTTCCTCTCAACTCATCCACCAAATGCCTCCCACCAAGCTACCATACTTTGCGACACGATGCGTGTAAGTCACCCCTAGTCGTAACGCCGTGGACACATCTGCATTCACGGTGCACATACCATGCCCCAATCCATCCGACACCCCCTCCCGAACCGGAGAATATAACAAACGATTGCGCGATTCAGAAAGACTGGGGGTTTGGATGCGCGGAATACGACGCCACACGCCGTCAAATCGACATGCATGACGCGGGGTTTTAATCACCGACTCGTGGTGCGGAAGAGCATACATGGGCCATAGCATGAGAAGCAGCGGGAGGAAAGAAGAGAGCGATGGGGCGCGTAGTGGCGTGGTCATTGTGCAGTGCAAGGGGAATGGGTACGGCGAAGGAGAGAATGGCGGCGAGGTACGCCAAGGGTGTGGATTATTTTTTTGTTGTCGTGGAGAGGGGGAAGGATTGTGAATTGGAATGAGGAGACGCTCGGGGTGCGACGGTGGTTGTGAGCATGTTTGGTGTGGTTATGAATCGCAGGCGACAGAGCGAGGCTGGACGACTGTCTTGCATACATGTTGCGTGTGTTTGCTGAATGGTTGAGTCTGATTTGAAATTGAATCGAGCATGGTGACGGAGGCGGTGCGGTGCGTTGTGCCTTTTGTGTTTCTGAGAGACTTTGAAGCTGCGCGATGTGCGGCATTGCTCTCGACCTTACTATGGCTGGCTCAAGGTGATGGACGACGGAAGTGATCCATCGGCTACCGTGTTTTAACATCCCCACGTATACCACGTGTACGTTTTCCTCCTTTTACGCCAGTGCTCTTCCTCCGATCTCCGACTGGCCCTTCCTCATCCAACCCCCCATCATGTCGTCTCCATTGTTCGACAACCTGCTCCCTCCAGCCCAACTACACTCCCTCACCCTCAACTGGCTACAAGAGGACGCCCCCACCTTTGACCCAGCTGGCTACCTCGTTGGAACAACACCCACCACCGCTCACCTCCTCCTCAAATCCCCTGCCACCCTCGCCGGCCGCCCCTTTGTCAACTCCATCCTCTCGCACCATCTCTCCTGCACCATCCAATGGCAACCGGGAACGCAAGACGGAACCACTCATCACCTCCCCACATCCACCACAAAACTACCCCTCGCAACCATCACCGGCCCCGCACGCAACATCCTCCTCGCAGAACGTGTCGCACTCAACATATACGCAGAGTGCTCCGCTGTCGCTACCATCGCTCGCACGGTCCAAACCATCGCCCAGGAAAGAAAGTGGACGGGAGTAGTCGCAGGTACTAGAAAAACAACCCCGGGCTTTCGACTCGTCCAAAAGTACGGCATGATCGTCGGTGGTATGGACCCACATCGTTTCGACCTTTCCTCAATGGTCATGCTCAAGGACAATCACATCAGCTTGTACCACGACGTCGCCGCCGCTATCAAAGCCGTCAAAAAAGTGGCCGGCTTCTCCGTCAAGATACACGTCGAGTGTGCCACCCTTGATCAAGCAATACACGCTGCCACCGCAGGCGCCGATATCGTCATGTTGGACAACTTTACACCACACACCTTTACCCATGCCGCAACCGACCTGAAAAAGCAGTTTCCTCGTTTGACTGTCGAGGGCAGTGGCGGTATTACCTTGGACACTATCGCACACTATATGTGCCCTGATGCAGATGTCTTGAGCTTTTCCGTCAATCGCTATGTCAAACCGGTCGATATGTCCATGAAGGTCTTGCCGCGCGCAAGTTGTAACCATGCTCATCCCGACACGGACCCTGCCCCTCCGTTGTGATGCCGTTTGCAGCTTGTCGAGTCGTGCTGTAGGCCTCCGAGTCTGAGCGTCGGTCCTCGCTTGCGCGCTTGTCCTCGCCTTTTCCTGGCCCGCTTCTCGCATCCGAATCTCACCCGCACCATTGCGCCAGCTTTTGCCGTTTTGTCGCGCCCGTCCCAGCGTTGTCCCTCCGGTTCACATCCGCCGTCCCCGCCACCTACCCTTGTTTTCCGCTCCACCCTGCTTGTCTCCGGTTGTCTCGTTGCTTTCACCGGCGCCGGCTCTTTCGAAACCAGTTGCCGTCTTCTCCGCCGGTGATTCCATCTCCCTCCCTCCGAGATACAAGCCCGCTCCCCCAGCCCTGCCGTTCCAGTCGCCCGTGGGTTCCATCTCCGCCAAACCCTCCTTCCCTTCCTTACGCCTCTTTACCCTTCCCTGGACCATCATCACGCATACCAAATCAAACCCCGGGACGCGTTTCTCCTTGTCAATATTCCGCTTGTCCTTCACAGTGGGTTTTTGCCTGTGCGCTGGCACTGCTCCCTGTTTACTCATCGCGGCTACCTCAGCTTCCCTGCGTCTGCAACTCTGGGAAGAATCCTCCTGCTTTTTGTTCGTTCAATCCCCGCGACACACCCTGCTACCGATCCCCGCCACTCGTGCTAGAGGGGCGATGTGCATGGTACCATTGACCGCTGTGCGTCGTGCACAGAGTGATGGGAAGCGTTGGAACGCTAGGAGAAGATTTTGTGAGGGGAAGCACCCGTCAGTATTGACGGGTGGGCGTGAGGTAAAAAATTTAGATGCGGACAGCAGTCGAATCGTATGGGTACCGGCGGATTGTGTGGTGAAAAGGGGAGGGGACGTTGGGAGTGTGGAGCTTACCGAGCGCTCGGACTTGCCGCTCTTGGGAATTGAGCGCGGGGAAGAGAATGTTAAAGCACTGTTGTCATTGAAATGGGTTGTTTGGGGTAATAGTGAGGACGGCAGTGGGATATGTCGGAAATCGAGAGGGTGGAGGTATCGAGTGGGGATGCGGACATGGTGGCGTTTCCAGTTTCTGTGGACTCAAGAAAGACTAGGGTTCTCAGGATGGGGTCATCATGAATGGTTTGATACCTTTGGTGAAGAATAGGAAGCGGAGCGAGACTTGTGGATAGTGAAAGCGCAAAATTTATGGTACTACCCGTGTGCTTGCCGTATTTGGTACGAGTGGTGATGTGCTCGATGGAGATGGTGCAGTTCAGAGATGTGACGGAGCTGGGATGCTAGGCAGTAACGTGATGGGGATGATTAGAACGGGTATCGGAGCGCTGTAATGGATTTAGGGAGTTGGTGCCGGTGCTGACCGAATGTTTGGCCAAAAAGGTGGATGAGGACATTGCTTTGGCTTGGTATTACGGCTTTAGCCGCGGGTTGAATGGGGGAAAGGAGAAGGTAGGAATTGTCAACTGGGCGGTTAGAATGGTGGCTATGCAAGAGGAGGACGTCGCGGAGGACGCGGGAATTTGACTAGATGTTTCTGATACCAAGGGGTGAGATAGCTGTTTGTCGAGGATAGAGAATTTCTTTGCGGAGTTTATCGAGCCAGTGACGGCAGTGATGATGGAGAGCGCGAGAAAACAAGTGAAGAAGGCTGTAGTGGACGCGGAAATGTTGTGTGGATATGGGGAGATCGGGACCGGAATGGATGGCATATGGCTTATGTGCGAAAGTTGTAAGGACCTGATTTGAAATCATTCGAGGAAGGAGATCCGAGAAATAGGCGGTTAAAGTGTGTGGATTTGTGAGTGCGGCCAGGTTTGAATTTCATCAAAGTTAACCAGGGCACACGAGGAAGCAAGCTGCGGTGGGGACATCACGTTGTTTTCGAAGGGGAGGGTAGACATTGGCACAACACTACGGTATGAGGGGTCTGTGAGTGAATGAACTGACGAGGAGGACGGTTGAGGTGGGAAGGTTGGCGGTTGTAAAGCTCAACTGAAAGATGACCCTGCCGTCGAGTCTTTGTCCCACCACTGCTCTGCTAGTTCCCTGCCAACCATCATCATCCCCATCGCAAACAAGTTGCGCCGCGCATGGTGCCCTTTCAAACTTCTCACCCTGCTCGCGGCCATCCGTTGCCACCCGATTCCAATCTCTGCCACCTCCCGTAACCGCCCTCCTTTACCCTCTATCCCGTGCTCCCTTGTAACTCACACTCCTATTCTACCCCGCTGTCTCGGCCCTCCAATCACCCTAGCTTTTCGAACGATCCATTCCATTCCACCTCAGGTCTGCTTTTGCAAACGGTCGCCACACCGCGCTTGTCTGTCCCACCACCATCCTCTCCCGCTCCTCGCGCCTTCACCTCATCCATACCTCACCCATGGCTTCACCTCTCACTTCCATCTTACTCCCGGCACCGTCATCTTTCGCACGAAAACCTCTCCTTCTCCAACTGCCGCATATCTCCCGCGTTCACATTGATCCTCCCTGCAATGGCACTTCATCCTTTCCCTCTTCCCGTGATCCTCCTCTCATTTCTTCTTACCCTCATATTCTCAGCCCCCGCTCCCTTTCCCTCAAACATCCGTCAGTTGCCCATTCCCCGCAATTCCTCGCGTTTCGACCTCCCGTGGCGTGAGCCCCCCCGCATCCGCCTCCTCTCGCTTTCCGAATCCCGCCACCGTATTCTCTATTCCGGCGTTCGTGAAGGTGCTGGCGACGGGCTCGGCCACAGTATGGCGATCCTAAATGCGGAGTTTATGACAGCGCTACGACTCGGGCTCACCTATACCCACCGTACCGCAAGGTATGGCAGTCTAGTGCCGATGGATTTCAAGCAGAGAAACCCGGAAGATGCCCGTCATATTAGTATTGCAGGATTGCCGGAACGGGCAGGCAAAGTGGAGGGTTTCTTTGGGTGGGGAGTGGGCGAAGTTCCAAGGGAGGCAGTGCAAGAGGCTGCTTGTTTGACTCGAGATGGAGTCGGTGGATTGGATGAGTGCAAGATTTGTACTCAGGGCCAGCTGGATGAAGTGAACAGGATGAGCAAGTTGAAGGGAGCCATAGGGCATCCGAGCTTGAGAATGGAACGGGTGGTGGAAGTGCCTATGGAACTGAGTTACAAGTTTGGTAGACAGAAGAAGCCGTTGGCGAATGGAAGTTTGGTACGGTTCCTGACCAGGTTTAACCAGAGTAATACGCTATTCCATATGCCACACGAGGTTTGTGCGAAAAGTCCGACTCACACCTACTATGGGGTCGAGTCGAGAAGCTGGTTCTTTCACAAGTATTGGGATGCACACGGGAGATATGCATTGGGGGACAACAGGAGGAAATGGAAGGTGAAAATGTCCAAGAATTTGTTTCGCGAGAGCTGGACAGAAACATTGAGCATCCCAGGCGTACCAGGGAGGGACGGACTGAGGAATCTGAGGGAGCACGAGCTGACGATAGCGGTTCATGCGCGAAGGGGGATTTCTTCAAGGTAGGGAGGCCAATGGTGGCGATGAAAGTGTTGGGAAGAGTGGTTCGACAAGTTGTGGCGGTGGTGAAGAGCCAAGGGGGCGTGTTTGCAGCGATGCCAGTCAAAGTGAACGTTTATTCGGAGGGACTGCCGACGGGGGAACATGGTCAGTGGGACACGATGTGTCCAAGCAATCAAAGGCGTTTCGGGATTCGAACGGCAGAGTTTTGTCAGAGGAGCAGGTGGACAGGGTGGTGAGGGACGGAGGGAACGACGGACTCGGTGACTTGTTTACAAGTGGGCTAAAGGTGCAACTCCGGATCTCGGAGGATACGTTGGTGAGTTTGCATGAAATGATTGCATCCGATGTGTTCATCGGAAGCATGTCGGCGATGAGTCATCGCTTGGTGGCAAGTCTGGCCAGGGGAGCCGTGCAGCTACTCCCGCAGCGTTTCATAGATGCGAACGAGTGGCAGGGGCATGCCCAGTTTGATGGCAAGACTGGAAAGATTCCTACGTTTGACCTTGAGCTGGTTGGCGCCTATTGGAAAGCGTTCCGAGCGACAAACGAGGCATCTGCGTTGCGCGCGGTGGAGAATTGGAATAAAGCCAACAAGAGAGCAGTCTAAGGAGATTGGTTGACGCAAAATTTCCGCAGATAAACGTGTTACTTGTGGTGCATAAAACTGCGAGCAGTCAAACCATGGAGCCGCCCACCAGAGCCATGAGCGCTCGTCGCAACGAAAGCGCGTCAAAGTACGGAGCGTGACGTTGCAGACGTCTTGCCATTGCCAGGGTCCTAGCAAACTGTCGTTCGTCCACGGAATCGGCGACTCCCAACACCGACCGCTCATGGTTCTCCAACTCATAGATAAACATAGAACGAAGACGATAATTCCACTTTGTCAATTCGCGCAAGACAGTTTCAACCCAGCCCAAAGGATCCTGCTCCTGATCCATCATGGAGACTTCAAACACCTTCAAGCGAGCCCCCATGGCCATGAGCATGATTCTCAAATCGCCTAGCTGGACCTTTACCCGTCTCAACCTGACCTCTTCCAAACAGGTGCCTTCAACGCCTATCCTCCGCACCAAGCCACTGGCAGGGCGTGCATACAAAGCGCTTGCAGAGACTGGCCTCCTTTTCCTCCATGTCAAACAAATGCCCTTCAAACCGCCTCCCAGCAATCCCGTAACCGGATGGTCCTCGCCCTCTGTAACGCCGCATGCCAACCACTCCAAAGAGCCACAGCCTATAGCCAACCTAGTCAATTCATGGCCACCCATATAACCAGCGGCGACTACCCTTTCAACCCTCTTTGAAAAACTGATAGCTACATCAACGAGGTGGGTGCCCTCGACCCTTACCCTTCCTCTTCCGGCCGATCCCTCAACAACAACACCATTGACAACATCATGACAACATGCGCCACTACCCCTCTCGGTCTCCACCACTCCCTCCCCCACACTCGACATTAAATTCACGCAGCCCCTTGACCACACTGCTAACACCCATTGGACCCAAATAAACGGCATCATCCACCAAACAGGGGGTATGAGAAGCCTGCATCGAGGCGCAACACACCATAGTCAAGCTTTGTATACCAGCAGACACACTGGCCAAACATTGTAAAACGCGAGACGAAGGCATCTTCCCCGCAATACCAAACGCACAGCCTTTAAGCCCATGGTACGTCTCGCCAATCCACGCCACACCCGCTCATCATCATCGACCTCGACAAGCTGGACGGCATCATGCTGCAATACCTCATGCAATACAAAGGGACTGTAATACGGGGGCGTGGGTAATGCAACAGAGGTCCAAAGGCCGGACAAGGAGACAGCAAGACGATTGACGACGGAGCGTCGACGTTGGTCTGACAATGTCAAATGATGGGACAGGGCGGCTGCAACGGCCGGTTGCAAGTGTGGAAAGGCGGTGCTGAAATTCAAGGCGACCAATGTGGGATGGCCGTGTGTGGCGTGGGCGATGATGTGGTGTTGTAGTTCGAATGGCAATAGGTCAAAGTGAGATTTTGTTGGAGTGGTGGTGTACATGGCAGATATGGATTTAGATTTAGGCGGGCAGTGTAGTGATGGGGGATGGAGGAGGAGGGGTGGGCATGGTCGTGAAGAATGGTTTGAATGGTGAGTGGTTGGGGGGAAGGGGGATGAAATGGAATGGAGGGGGAAAACATTTGGCGGCGACAAATTGTTGAGGGTGGGGGAGGCAGGGTTTGAAGGGCGAGTTGATGCGAGATGCCGGTTGGGGACGGCCGGGGAACGGGGCATCAAGGTGAGTTGAGAGGAGACGGGCGGCTGGCAGGGGCGGTCTCGATACAATGGTGGGGCCATGCCATACTGTGCACTACACGTGGATTCACGATTTTGAATGCAACTGCGCCTTGCGTCGCATTGGATTGTTGTATTGTACCGCTATCGCTCAATTCCACCTTTTCAATCGGGCTGTTGTAAACTTTTCAACTGAATGCTCCGTCAACTCATGTCCTCTACCGGGCCATATAGCTTCCTTTTCTCAGTCCTGCCTTTGAATCTGCCTTTGAATCACATAGAGTTTGAATCTCCCAATGCTCTGTTGACACCTGCACATCTTGAACGCTCCGTGCAATCATCGCTCGCTCGGGGAGCTTTCGGATCTCCCCGTCATGCTCGCACCCTGCAACCATTCCGTTCTATTCAAATCTGCCGAGTTTTACATCGTATCTACCTACAAACATGAATCGAGTGAAATAAACAATCGAAAAGGGTACCGTAGGGTCAACAACAAATCTGAAGACTCTACCAACACTCTGTGTCTACTTTGCCGATTGCACCCAATGCTGCTTCCTCCAACCCAAGCAATCCTCCCTACCTACCAAACACATCAACCCTACAACCACCGATCACAGAACCTCCTCGTACCCTCCATATCCTTTGACAAGTGTTGAAACTGCAATTCAAATTCAATGCTTTCTTCAAAAACGACCAGGAGATCAATGCATCTCCAACGCAGAATCCAAGTCATCGAGGAGACAGCGTCTGCGCATGTTCTAGGGAAGATATCTGCCCTTGTCTTTAACAAAACCGAACAACTATCTCGGAATCTTGAAAGTGGTGGGCGTTAGTATCGCATCAATGAATGACAAGCACAGGGCATTGCTCTCCACAATGGCGCAATCAACTACAATAAAAGAACGACTTACTGTATATGAGCCTTTCAGCAGCAGCACAAGAAGTTAATAAAACCCAGATTCTGGAAGCGCCACGACATTCTGACCCGGAGGAGGTGAAATCCATCAGACTGATACGGTTAAATTAGCGTCAAAGGAAAGAGGAACCGTCACCTACCCGAAATGACAGTTGGTGCGGGCGAATAAAGTGCTACAATAGACCTTGGCAGACAAGGGCGAGGGTGGTACTGAAAGAAGAGTTATTCGTTTAGTGACCAACTCTAAAGGGTAATGCCCTACCACCTCGCATAGAGGCTAGAGAGCTGATTGAAGGTTTGTGGACCAAAGTAGACTCCCATCCTGCCTTCTCTCTTACGCATGTAGCAATTTTACCGCCTATAAAGACTTTTTGTCGAAACTAAAATATCGATAAATCTACTAAAAGCACCATAAAACACAGGAAAAGAATTCATGTGGACTTTACTAATTTGAAACAGATACTTCACAGATGATAATAAATCTACTCCTTTTAATCTTCGTCCTCGACATCAGAACCTATCATTTTCCTCAACACATCAGAAGTTCCCATGTAGTCCCCTAATATACCCGTGAATGGCTACCGATTGCCTACCACCACTTTCTTGCAACGAATCCAGCTCACCTGACATCCCTGCATTCGGGTCCATGACCGGGACTACCTGATCCAACCAAATCTTTCCTTCCCCTCCTATATAGTCCGGTTCGACATCCCCTCTTCATCTACGGACTCCGTTGCCTTCTCTTCCTCTATCCTGTAGAAAAGTTATGGGGACACCAATTCCTCGAAGTATTCCTCTGCTTTAACATCCTCCTCTTCCGAGTGCCTCTCTACCGCGTCCTGGGCTTCGATATCTACTTCATGAATATCTACCGGGTCTCTCAGGTGTTTTTTTTCGTCGGAGATAGTCCTCTACGTCGGTTGGCCCCGAAGGGAATAGGGGGGACAGTGATGGGGCAAGAGTGGCGGGAGTTGGAAAATCTTGATTATGGAAAAGGATATTCAAGGTTGAAGAAAATCGAATACACTGAGAAGATGAAACGAATCGCTGTCAAAGAGGGATACGTTTGCATATAGAAAGTGAAAATAGAAAAGAAAAAGTATACAAAGGAACAGGAATTTCGTTGCGTAAAAGAAAAAGAAAGTCTAAAGGGAAACATCAGAAGAAAGAATTTATGCGTGTAAAGAGAGTATCTTCAGTTTCTCCTTTGACACAAAAACGTTACTAATGCAAGTATCAAGTATCTTCAAAGACCAAAAATGTTGCAAACATGTATTGGAAACTGTGAAGCGAGCCAATGTATGCAACTAAGGAAATTTTTCTCGTTAAACATCAAATGCACAGAAATACCGTTTCGGAACAGCAAGGAACATACACACCGCCCCGTGAGCCACCATTTGAAGCGATTGAACATGCGAAATTGATGAATACTCTTGTTGATTCGCGAAAGACATTAACGTGCGAGATATTGATGAGTTCTTCAGCAGGGGAGCAGTTGGATGCTAAATTGGGATAGAAGAAGACTGCACAGATTTATAAGCTCTTTAACGATAAATGGTTTCAACGGGACCAAATTTAGAATAAAAGAGAGTAGTTTGAATACTCAACACTGAACTTGTATCTCTTGTGTGTAAAAATCATCAACGAGCGTGTGTACTGTTGTCTAGAGCTTTCGCAAAACTTCACAGCAAATATAAGATAGCAACAAGGCATTGCTTAAACTCTGGGCACGGAAAATAAGATGAATTTACTCATTTATTAAAGAGTAGGGCTTACGTTACGTATTTACAATGTTTTCTCGATAAGCTTTTCGAAATAAAAGATTTCACTGCCAGAGCAACAACGGTTTAATGTTAAAGGGAGGTTAGGTTCGGTAAATTTCGCCCAAGGGAGCGGTAAAGCAATTTTCCGGGACTGCATGATGAATTTATGTCGTAAAATAGGGTCTTGTGGAACGGATATTTGTCTTTCAGGAAAAGAATATTTCTCTAATACAATGAAACAGGCCTCAATTGCTGCTGCTGTATCAAGTGAAGAAGCAGAGCTAGATAAACCAGTCGCTGAAGCAACTTTTGATAGGTCTGCTGCTTTATTAGGAGCTCTACAAGAGACTTGAGAGGTCTAAATATGAGATCAAAGATCATGTAAGGACAAAGAAGGCTGTTTACAAGCAATTAATTCAATCTCATTTTTCTACAATAGTCACAAGCCCACCTATGCTTCTCGGAGCTGCGGATACGTTCATATTTGTGAGTTTTATCTTCACCATGCAAGTAAAAATATACTTAGATGTCCAGCTTTGCCTGTCCATATTGAAGAATCTCTACGATGGGGACTTATTAAGTCCTGCTCCATCTGCAGTAAGTCTTGCCCATGTACAACATAGTCACCTATCACATCTCCCCCACATCTCCATCTCCCTATGTGATAGTTATTAGCACCATTCATTCCAACGATATAAGTATAAACCAGGAGGAAAACCATGGTAATAAGTGGCTTTCATGACGGAATGATGCAGAGGCGACCTAGGAATACCATTTTTGCCACATTATCCAAAATGATTGTTCTACTGCCGTGTGGCAGGCCTTAACGTAAAAATTGTGGTCATCTTACATATCAGAAAGAACGCATCAAATAAAAGGCGTGAAAAAATGCATTTTTTCCTAATAAATTGTCAGCAACATCAAATGTGCAACTTGGGAATACGTTGAATATAGATATAAGAATATTACAAAAATCGAATTAATTAAATGCTATAGAATCGTGGGTGTTACTTGCATGTCTGGCAGAAAAATTGATGACCGGTAGCACGCGGAGCGTACCGCTCTTACCGTAACGAAAAGGAATAATTTTATTTTAGCAAGCTTACTTTGGTCTCGGGCTTTGTATGGAAATCGAAAGTTAATAGCAATTACTTTCATAACAGCAGTAATGCTCCATATCAGCGCCTTGAGCATCTCCTCAAATATGTGAAAGGCATTTCTACACTCTCCTTCATAAATAAGAAAGCGAGTGTCGTTTAAAGCCACATAAGTAGCGGGTGCACAAGTTGTAAAGTACTTCTATACAAATGAAAATACAGTCCAGAATGGAAATTTTAGTACCAAAACGACGCTTCAGCTACCTATCGTAACGTAATTAGAAGCATTGTTCGAGATGGAACAGGAGGTCGACCACCCTTCCCCTCTTTGTTCCCACCAGAAAAAGATCGCATTTTCTGTACAATTCTTAAAATTATTCTATGTTAAAACGACGCAGTTACCTAAAGTTTCTCATGCCAACCGTTCCTAAATGTAGGTGAAAGTCAAAGGTCTGCTGAGGATGGCAAATAAGCAAACAAAGATGATTGAACAAACTTGATGAGAGGTTTCACTGCTGTAGTAATCAGTAATTTCAGAGCAAATCTGAAGCAGATCTTCGTTGTTCTGTCCAGGAGTTGCCGTGTAGCGAACTTTTCAATCCCTCTCGTAAATTTTTTCGGAAAGCGTTTTGGCATTACATGTAATTAAATTTTCGATGATGGCGGAGTATGTGGAAGTAATTCGGAACGGCAAACAACCCATCAGTCGATATGGTTCTCTAATGGCCTCCAACACGCATAATTTCAATCCCTTACGCCCACAGATTCCGTTGAGATTAACAGATCGATATCTGATTTGCAGTCCAGAGCTTGGAGACCTTCCCACAGGTTCATATTCTGAATTGAGACACAAAGATTATTGATGAAACGGCCCTCACTAAAGAGAAGTCAATGAAACTGAAGAGTCCTCAGTTCAAAACTAGTTGAACAGCGCCCTAAAAGTATGGGTTTCTCCAAACGCAGGAAGGGGTTATCTAGTTCTTTTTCTATTTCCAATATTTTTCAACACATTGTCAATACATTATCAATACAATAAATTTAAATTTTCATTAAATTTTCGATAAAATTGTATTACATTTTAATGCATTTCCAATAAATTATCAACATATATCAGTATATATCAGTATACATCAATATATATCAATATAATACCACTTTCAATATATCAACATGTATCAGTATATATCAGTATACATCAATATATATCAATATTTATCAATATATTCCAATATGTTCCAATATTTTCCGATACATTCCAATACTTTTATTTTTCGTTTTTTAGCTTTCGACCACTCAATCGAAAAACTTAACCAGTGAACTTTGCATCGCGGGAAAAGAACACGTGGTTTCGATAGGGTAAGTTTCGAATTTCATTTCCGGGGCGGGTAAAGCGTGATTTAGGGGGCATAGGCTCTAACTTCTGGCGTGCTTGACAGATATTCACAAATTTTTGACTATTTGGATAGACGATGGACAAGCAGCACCGATCTAAGCAAAAATGATTCGCATTATGAACCTCACAGTTTTGCCTTTGTCCATGAGCAGAATTCAGAGTATTTTAACACGGGATGAGACATGTGGTATGGCCCGAATGCATTGTGCCGCTCGGTGGAGTAGCTACCCGTCCAATTAAATAAAGTGCATTGGTGCTTTTCTTAAAAGGGCTACTTTTTTTAAAAGGGCAGCTTTTTTTCTAGTCAGCTTTCAGGATGTAGAGTCAGCTTAAATATATAATAAAGTAGAATCAAATTCAATATCTAATAAAGTCCTGCAAAAGATTTTTAGATACAATTCGTCTATTTTTGACTCGGTAGTAATGGCAACTACGGAAGCTCAAAATGAGATCGTTAGCGAATAAGAGAATTATTTCTTCCTGTGCCCAACGGTTAAGTAATATTCTATTAGAGAATAAAGCTAACGATTCATTATTTTTTTGGAAGCGTTCTGTTACGCGTGATAGCCAGTTATTCGCTGAAATGTGTCCCAGTAGAGTAATTTAAAGCTGGGTGTATTTTCAGATGTTCCTCCTTCTGTGTCAGGAAGACTTCTACGGAGTCCTTTGATGCCCTGTCACGACAATGAACGGCGAAATTAAGTCTTGGTACACGAGAACAGGCGGAGTCATAAGTTTCTTATTTAGCCCCTCAAACGACAAAGTAACTTATTCAGCCTATGAAAAAATTCTGAACTTCTCTCGGCCATCGAAACCAGTTTCTCGTATCATTTTTAATATTTTAAAGCGATCCTGGGATATATTCCTTGAATATGGTCGCTTCAAGCGCTTTTCTATTAATTTATTGGCGTTCCTCAGTCATTGCAAATTGTATTATCATTAATTTTACCATGTCATAGTTCTTTGCTCTGCCAACGGGTATGTGAAAAAGAGCCGATTGGCGCAGAACTTGATCCAATAGGAATGGAGCTGTATCCTGAAAATGAATTTTTACACAATTCTATTTCTTCGTACTCGTCAAGGTTTTTCAGAAATAGTTCATGACGCGGAATGCTCTGCTGTATTCTTCCCCCTCAATTCCACCCGACATATCGAGCATTATTGATACCCCCTCCTGGCTCCGCAACTCTCTATATCGGGCGAGATCTCTGGGGGTCCTCAGAGACACACGCGCTTTCCTTCCGCACTCGTTCCCGTCCGTCATGCCGAAAAAATTCGCAAAATTTCACCATCTGGTGATTACCGGAGTCTATACCCTCAAATTGTATTGAATGGCTTTCCATTCCATTTTAAATCATTGGAACAACGTCAAAATCGGAGCCTGTGACACTATGATAATTAATCGCCACTCATTTACCCTCTTTGTCATCAGTAAACAACACTCCTCAATACTGCGGATCTGCCAGTATCTGGCGTAAAAATAAAAAATTGTAAATAGCGAGATTCGAATAGGTCGTCAAAAAATTCCGTGATTCTTGTCAGGGACCAGCGATCTCGTTTCATAACTCAATCCAGCTGCCTGTAGTATATCCAAAATTCTGCCGTGTGATCAAAAATTCAAAGTTGCTGTATTTCCAGCTATGAAGAATATCGCGCCCGAAGTTTCACTCCCGGTTGGATTTATTTACGTCAGATCTGAAAGGGATTTAGGAAAGCCCGTAGACGGTGAATTGGAGAGAGAACTGAGCAGGAAAAGTAAGAGTAAGTTCACAAGAGTGTGTTAATATGAGCTAATCTGCTGCGTAATGGAACACAATGTGAATGCAAAGTTAGAACTGGAAGAGATGGAAATACTTAGATAGTTCTAATTGTGATATGATATTATCTGATCATCCACTGAATTGAGGACGAGATAATAGTCAGCGGCATCATGGAGTAGGAGGCTGTGACTTGGGGAGGGTAGCTGGGATTTATTTATTTCCACTGATGCGAGGGTTTAGACTTAGATGAAAATTCAATCAATCCATTTTCTGAATCTGCAATGCGAAAGAAACTAAAGCGGTGGCTTCTATATTCCTTGATCACTATCTCCACTGGAAAGGACCAGCCTGAGTTCAATAGAGGGACTACACAAACCATCCTCATCAAACCCTTATGCTTCCGTATCCCACTATCATTTCTATCGATAACTAAGATATGTCTGTAGTAGAGAAGTGACAACATTTTTTCTCTCCAGACATAGAGAAACGCCATAAGTTCGAAGAGACGAGTAACGCCTGAAGAATAATGGAATTTTCCCATTGAAATCCAATTTTCACATCAAAAGTACAGAAAAACAAGGGAAACCACAGCTTCTGAGATCCAAATGAGTAGAGAGATGTTTCATTTTTTGGCGTCATTTGGAGAGGAGGAGCACTTTTGCTGGGATATGGGGTATTTACCACTTTTTTCGAGAACTGCTGGATCGTATCGTGTCGGTGAAGTAGGCCCGAATATGGTTTACGTAGACGAGCGCCAAAACAAATCCTTGGAAATTAATACTAAAACCAAAATGTATGAAAAGTACCCTAAGATACTAAAAGGACCAGGTTTGTAGCCGTCAGGCATCGTAGCAGTCTAATATAACCAGTTAATAGAACAAAGCCATTGTGTGTACTTAGTTGCCTTGGAGATCTCAACTTGTGCTCATACTCATTGAAATGTGAGACAAACAAAAAGTTCATTTTTTGGGTAGATGGGTTTGACAACTTACCATGTAACTTACATGTTACACATGAGCGAAAGTATTGAACTCTATACTTCTGCCAGTTAGCTAGGCTGTCATATAAAGGAGAAGAACTGATATTTATTCAACTTTAAAACTGGAAAACCCATAGAAACAGGAAATAGTTTCCCTTGAGAGCTTAGATTACTGCTATGCGCAGGATTCGATGGTATAAAACTGTGGTACATTATCCTGACGGAAAAGCAAACAACGATAAATAAATTGTGTTACTTTTCTTGAGAAGGTCCAAAATGATTCAGATGCAACGATGATGCATTTTGACTCTGTCATTTTTGATGAAACACACGTATAAAATGGGAGCGTACAGGAATAAAGTATTATAACCTACCAACAGAGAATGGAACGCCTGAAATATTGTATTGTGAGGCTACGTATTACAAAGGAATGTACATGAATTTTTCTCTCCTGTAGAAATCAAAGCAAATGAGCAACTTATCAAAATAAATAGGTATGCGGGTATAGATTGCGATCATCTTTACGTTTACCAAACATTATTGACAATGCAGCCCATTTCAGTCTACTCCTGGTCTTTTAGGATAGAGTTATTTTATTATTGCGCTTTCAGATCGGTGTATATCATACCCACAGATCTTTCCGTACAACACAGGTTGAACATTACTTAGATTGCAATTGCAGCGGAAAACGGGGTAAATTTTTGAAGTAGACGACACGGTTTCCTAGGAGCGCACAGGGCAAGATTAAAAAATGAAAGAGCCTGATAGAATGACGATGGATATTTTCGGTATTAGATGCCAACTGGCTATGAGATATTTTAGTGTAAAACGAAATTACCAAAGAAGTAACTGCCACTGCACAGCGAGATTACAGCTCTATCCCACCCTTCAGTACTCATACACACAAAAAATACCTCTATATAAGTAGGCATTAAATATATGCTTATATTTTTTGGTAGTAGTATATGGCTGTCTTTAAGTACTGATAAGGTTCAACGGACTGCAGATGTACGATCCTGTGATATTTTTTTGAAAGATTAATTTGGCTCCAGGAGTCGGAAACGTCTTCTGTGCCACTAAAAAGCCTGAAAATATGGGCTAATACTCTCAGCAGTAAAATTCGGGTGTTTCATTGGGAAAATTGAATCCCGATTAGGTTAATTCTGAGAACGAAAAGAAAGAACAATGGACACGAACGACACAAATTCCCTCATTGCCGAAGTACTCCTATTTCAGAGTATTAAATTTGAAACTAAATTGTAAAACTCATGCTCCAGAAGCGCTGCGTTGGAATAATATGCTTTTATCGGCACCGAATTCGGCCTTATTTTGCTAATTTTGAAGTGTATTCAAATTGGAAACCACTTAGGATCCCTCAGTGACTTTTTTCAGCAGTTTAGAGTGGAATATCCTTACAATTGATAATTTTACACCTGAATTCTTAGAAATCATTGTAATCTGGGATGAAAAGTACTACTAAAGTAAAGAAAAATTGATATGTCCAGAACAAATTGATGTAATTCTAAAAGACAATGTAGCGTACAAGGATGAATGGTACAGTATTGAGTCCCAAGGTAAGTTTAATATAATTTATTATTGAAGACAGAATTGAGCAATAAGGACATAAAAAGTTGAATTTGTTTTCATTCATTATAGAAAAAGCACTACTGAATCGGATATTTATTTATGAATGATTTTTATACGTTACGTCATTGCATGTATTCCTTTAATGGGTTCTTACATTATTTTACTTCGCGCTTCCTTTTGGGGGTTTCAAGATATTGCCGCATTCAACTGCAAAGGTTGCAGTTGATTAGTTTTACTTCTCTTCTGTAGGTGCGGCCGTCGTTTCAGCCGTAGCCAATTTGAGTATGTTCATTAGACTCGCTGTGAGCACATAATAGAGGCCTCTTTCTGTATTGTTTTAATTTACTTTACTCGTATAAAAGGGAGAGAATTAAATAAAAATATGTGGGAAATAATCCATAATTCTAAGAAGTAAATCCTCGAAACTACAATCCATTATTCGAATTTGGAATTTGAAGGCAGACCAAAAATGCCAAAAGTTTTGTTACGGAATATTTGAATTTTTTTACGCTCCTTATAAGTGAAGTGAGGAGAAATAAAACAAAACGAACAATCAAATTTGGAAATCCAGCAGATTTAAGTGGCTAATTTTCATAACTTCGATATAAATTCCCAAATTTCGGTACTTAAAATTTTTTAAAGCACATTTACTTATAGAGCATAACTTTATATTGTAAAAGGCTTTTTAAGTAACGGCTAAAGTTTCGAAATATTTTAGGTTTCTTTTTGGCTGAAGTTGAGTCAAGAAGTCTTTCTTTTTTATAGAAGAGGTTTAAATAGAAATTTAATGCCTCAGAAAATCGTGAATTTTTAGACAGCTAAGCTTCTAACCTAGTTTTTGTTTAAATTATGGAGTAGAAATGACCACAACTAATTTCATTCAAGCTTAATCTGCGTTTAAACAAGTTTTTTCGTCCTTTTGGCAGATTTCTGTAGGTACGTTTTTGTACTTGTTACAGTATTTACTATTTTTATCAAGTAGGGTAAATTGAAATACTGCGATATTTTTCAAATCGGACACTATACTATGAATACCCTGATTACAATTAGACCAACTCCGTGACATTTGCATGTGGTGAACAAATTGAAATTGTGCTTTCCTTGTTCTTTTTGATGGTGATCCATGATCTTTTTGATGTTGATCAATGAACTTTTTCTGATCAATATCCAAAACGTTTATCGGTGCTGTTGCAATTGCGAGCAAAACAACAAATCGGAGGATCGGAGATGTAATCATGGCATATGCCACTTATGCCTCTGTTTTGTGTCGCGTGGTACTGAGAGGGAATTCTAATAAAACATAAACAATTCAATCGATTTGGGCACTCCAGTTCATGGGAAAAATAACAATGATACATGAACAATCTGCTCTTGAAATGTGACGAAAATTGTTCATAAATTGGTTCTGTCACCTATTTGAAGGCAATTTTGGCCTCTGTATCGTAGGTCAGTTTTTAATCCTTTCACTATGCTACAATTTATTGTAAGGAATTACTGACGACTGCAAATATTTGTTCGCAATTTTTGTGGATTTATAATTGATCCATATCTAGTTATCATTGTTATGTTGAATAAATTGACTGCATTATCAATGACACTCGCTCATTACTTGTAAAATTATTTTCTGACATTTTTTGGTGGTCTAAAATGAGCTACTAGAATGTCATTTGCGTACAAAATTGAAAATAAAATATTGTTGTTTAAAGAGCCATTCTCATTGTTATGATTTTGAATTGTCGATATTCAAGGAATAAATAGTTTCATTTCTTATAAACGATGAGCTGAATTTAGTTGAAAAATGGCACTTTTATTCAAGGTGTATCACACTGGCAAGTATCCAAATTCTATAAATGAGCTGTATTTGCTGCTACATGCTCGGCACGAGCCTTTCTACGAAAGATCAATAAATACGATTTCAGGGTGTCATTTTTTTTGGCATAATTTTCATGTGCATGGTACAAGATAACAACCATTAATTCGATTTATGTCTTTAGCGATAGCTCATAGTTATCCTTTGTTTGATATTTTAGTACCTATTTTGCCACGTTTTTCTGAGTGAGACGTCGATATACTGTATTAATTTTGTATACTGACGTTTGAATAAAGTTCTTCACAATGGTAAAGTATATCTGCCAAGCATAGAATAATTTTGCACAGAATCTATTGCAAAACCGCACTGTATCATGCATAACTTTTGAAGCATTCGATTTTTACCGCACCCTACAGCGATCAAATTGCTCACTTTTTATAACGGCAATATCAATTCCATATGATGAAGCCAACAGTAGAGCCAGTACATTTTGAAAGTCGAGGTACGCGTTTCGATCGTGATGTACAGATTATCTTTGGATCCAAGAAAAAAGTCAAGGGGAAATTTAGTGAGATTTCTCAAATCGCAAAAATGGGCCATAATGTTCATTCTGAACTTAATACGAGACCAACATATTTTACTCACAAAGAGACATTATTGATTTGAATAGGTACCCGAGAATTTCATCGAAACTCATCCGAAATCCACCTTTCTACAAGAGTACATCCTATTTTATATCAGGTCTTCCAGTTGCCAAGGTGGCAAATTACCCAAACACATAGAGCGACCCATAAATCAGTATCAAAATAACGTCTTAATTGTGAGTGGTATCTGAAGATACCGAGGATTAATAAAGTACCCTAACCTTACCACGCTATAGTAACAATTCTACGCTACTTGGAAAAATAGTGCTACCTTCTCCTCAGTACCTTGCGGACGGACCAGCTGCTTCAAAAGTTGCAGAAATAAAAGGACTCTGCTTGAGTGGTAACGAGAAACTCGCCGACTAGTGTAGAAGAAGCGCTTGCGCACACAAAAGGTCCCAAAAGACTCTCGAAACGCGTGAGACGCGCAAGCGCTATTCTATCTGCAATGATTCTTAGGGTCGCTTAGTTCCCAGAAAGCAAGCGCACCTCCCGCGGGGGAGTGAAAATTGTTCACTTGGAGATATTTGCGCTATCGTGCACTTAAGTCATTGTCATCTTGATGTTCTACGGGAGATTTAATCCCAGGGGAACTACAATGTTTAACCACCTGGTATTTATGCATTTATTATTCCTATCCCTGATTTAATAATACTAAACAACCAAAATTACCCACATAAAAGCGACCGAAAGGGCCTAAATATTTCAAAATATAACAATGAGGCACGAAAATTGCAGACTATGATCAAATATTCTTGCGCGAATGTAAATTCATTACCTTTTGACTCAAATATACAAGAAGTTGCACTCTTTGTGAGTGGTATTCAACAATAAGTAAGTTATCAATTGTTTCATGTTAGTTTTTCAATTCAGGGAAATGATCATGCGATCCGATAAGCCAGTAAGATAATTATTTCATAAATAACTGGCTTAGATTTCTGGATCTGCTCGGCTCATATTAATCTTACCAAGAAAAGGATTCTTATAAACAAATTTTGTATCAATTAGGTTGAGGTTGCGAAAAGTATTGAGTCACTCTACGACATTTTTAGCAGTTCGGTCCCTTAACCCTGTGACGCTTGTCGGAAAAGTCCGGGCCAGCCATGTACAAATTTTCACTGTAAATATAAAGTTGAATTCATTATTTCAACCGCACTTTGTGCTTTGTTGCCGGAGGAGACTGTCTTCTCTGTGATTTCCCCTCCCTTTTGAATCCATTGTTGCACAGCACCACTTGAATCTAAAAAAATTTGGTATGTTTTATTGGCTAGTAGACCATAATCTTTTGAGTGCTCACCACATAACGGTTGATATTACTTGTCTAACTTTATTGTGCACATATTTGACAAGAAAAGGCTCTTTTATGTTTAAAGAGCACGTAGTTGACAAATTTGCACTGCAAGTGCAAGTATGGCTTTCACCCAATTTTTTTGATAGTTCTTTATTGGTTCACGTCCTTTCAAATTAAGGAGATCACCTCATAGTATTTTATCATGTCTGCAGTGAGGCCTATGGTACAAAAAGATTCAATTTACTCACTTTGAAACTTACCAATAGTGGATGTATGTTCCTGCAGGTCGTACAGTTAGGTAATGACGGCCTATATTTCGCGACACCCGCCAACATTTGCTCTTGTGAAGCGTCATTAAATATATTATATGCTTTTTGCTAGACTTCAGGAGTACTCTGTCAATAGCTCTGATGTTACATGCCTATCTCCTCTAATATTGTCAATCACTGACACGCGCTTCCCATACTACATTGTCTCAGGTAAAATGACAGAACGGGCCTAACTCTCTTAAACGAAGACACGAATGATATCAATATCTACTCTTCGCAACTACGCTCGGAGATGTTTACTTACTTGCAGATGTCCAGTGCAAATACTACTGGTAAAGAACAAAAATATGGTGACACTCCGCCTCACTCTTTTCTTCGCGGAAAAGTCTCATTTTCCGTTTTCTTCCCGATTCAACATAGTATGAAGGTCTATTCAATGTTATTGAAATGTCTTATTCTTTCTCTGTATAGTCCTCTGGGTAAGAAATCTTTGCACAAGATGACATACAATTATTCTAAATCCTCTCCTTATTTCGGTTGCGAAATGCACTTTCATCTATACATTTATGCAATGGTACTATATTACGGAGTGCACCTATTTTTACCTTTTGCAGAGTGATCACGCCATCTTTGGAGGGCATCAATCTTGTCTTCTTTGTATGAAGTACTCAACACCTTTCAATAAACCTTTCTCGTGAACCGCATTTTCTCCGTCACGTTCAACATACGGTTCTCTGTGCATTTGTGATATGACCCAACTCGGCGAGCGCCATCTTTGAGCTTCAACAAATTAATATTATTGATATGAAATTTTGCAGAAACTCTGACCATTCTTTCTTTATATTCACAAGGCAGCACGACTGCCCATGGATGTTCATTGGGCCTTTGGACAATACAAACTACTACAAAGTAGTAGTGCTTCACTCGAAGATCATTGTCAAAATCAACACAATCAATAACTGTTAATATATCATTCGTCCGGATCAGAAGATGGTCAGGTGCCACAACACATGAGCTGTAAGGACCGAACATATCGCTTACAACCCTTTCCCACCTGTAATTCAAAGGAATATTTGACCGGCACCTCTGTAAGGCCTTGTGGAGCACTATCAATGGGCATCTTCCATCAGACACAGACTCTTTCTTCGATATTCACAACCACTTTGAGTCTTTCTCTGTTACTCTATTCCTTCGCGAATGCGAATGGCGTTCGAAGCAACGCAGATCTGCGCTTGATAATGACTGCATCTCTCTTGTGAGTCCATAACTGTTTTTATTAGCCTGATTTTCTTTTCTGAAAGTGCAAAATGCACAAGGTGATGACGACATGTGATTTAACAAATCCAAGAAATGCCACATTGCTGGATATTCACCAATAAAACCTACAACATCAATAAATATCTTCACTGAGTTACCATTCATGTCTTCACCATCAATTCCTTCCGTGGTCATCTTCAAGATGTCGGAAATGATATTGAGCAATAAAATATTTGTGATTATGCCACGTGGAACTTCACTGGAGCCAACCTCAAGAGTCGAACTGCACGGGCATAGCGCATTTGAGGTCGTATTCCGAGCGGCAAGAGATAACAACCACCAACATATCCCTGAGGTAATTGGGAATAGTACGGTTGAAAGTCGTGACATTACAGTATCACCCTGGACACGACATATGGCAGGTTAGAGTCCCGGAGATTTCCAAAAGGTTCAGTGCAAATATGTTCATTGAGACTGTCATATCGAAAAAGTCATCTTCGCTGGAGATGAGTTTAACAGGGCCGTACAGGTCACTTGAACCCATGAGTCTACTATTACTTGCCAGTCCTGCTAAGGACCTCGGTTGAGTCCAGTTGTTTCAACCTCAAGCAAAACTCTTGACGCATTTCAGGTCTTCCCTTTCCAAAAACTATTCACAAGGACACATTTGTAAGTGTTGTCCCTCATCAATCTGAAATTGGAGTATGACTTGGTCTTAGCAGTGCACATATGTCTCCTGGAATTTCACGTCTCTCCGAAGCCAGGACATCCAGATCTAGTTTAATGCATTTGAGTGGATCTGTACTTGAAAGTGCTTTCATGACTATCAACTCAACATCATTGAAATTTCGGCATCGCAAGATGAGCGCTTTCTGTATCGATAGCTCCGACACACCAAACCGCGGAGATCTTCGCTTCCAACAAATATGCATAATTTTCGTAGCTTGATTCCTCAAATTAATTGAATACATACTGTATCCTGTCGGGACGGACCTCGCTGACACTCCATGGGATCTCCTTCACCCAAGCTACGAGCAGCTCTGCAAGATCTGTGACTATCTTTGCTTGGTCAACATGTCCTGACATGTTACTATCTTCTCGTATTTAGGGATAGAAGCACAGAATTGACAAATACAAACGAGCCCAATCACTCGTGGGTATAATGTAAACTTGAGCTCTGGTAGATATGCAAATAACCCAATACACACCATTTTGGTAGTTGATGAAGAGGCCACATTAATGTTAAAGGGACACAGTTTGACGTTCTCGGCATGAAATCCTTAAAATATAGATCGAACATGTGGAATACTGCTTTTTTGAAACAGCTTTGGATGAGATGTGGCACAATCGCGGTCCTAATCTTGGAATACGAAGGAAATCTTTTGGAGTTGGTATGGCCAGTAATGACATTAACTATGCACCGCGTCGTTTCGTACTGTTGCGCTATGAAAAGAAAACTTCCGCAAACGATACTTACTCCTAAAATATTCTCCCACTCCATCTCGAACGTCCCTACCTTTCTCAAATATCGCAGAAAATGGCGCTCGCCATCAGTGGTACTAGCTATCGCATAATTGTATTACGCTGCAGTTTTGTACTCTATCTGATGACCTCAATTTCCTCCTTATCATTATCAGACTGTCCCGAAAAATCCACTGTAACATAGACCATGTCTTCGTGGGAGTAATCTTGTTTTATTTCACTTCCTCAACCAAAGTTTCAACCACAGTTCTACCTTGATCTGCTCGTGTGCGCTTAACACCCCACAAATCTGGATCATTGAAAGAGCTTCTATCGTTGAAGTTATCCGCTTTTTATTCTCGATTCCCTTTGTCACGCAAATTCGTTCAAATAATCGAGGCTTTCCTTAGTTTCCGTTGATGGATATCTAATTTGAACAACTTCTAGTGGAACTTCATCGACGATTGCTTCTTTATTACTAACCTCAATACCCGTAGCGTTTGGAGAAGAGCAGAACGCTCTGATTGTGCAGCGCCCAATGCATTCGGATTCAAGGGTTTCGCAATCCCCAAAAAAATTTCTAATAGCTCGCACTTCATCTGTCATATCTATCCAAGAAGTTCCGATTCCTCGTCTCCTGCGTTTGGTACGACGTGGTATCTCTATTTCTCTGTAGTTTGTGAGAGGTGTCCCAGTGATGCAGACTACCAAGGATGTCCAAGTAAAAGGGAAGTTTTAAGTACAATGAGTCGCCAATAGACACTACCGAATACTTTATTGCAAGCCAGTTCGGAAAAAAAGTAATTATACCCGCCTTTTTGCCCAATACACAAGATCTCGTGGTCCAATAACTGCAGTTGACCGAAGTGTTACTAACAATTCGTTGAATTCTGCACTGAAAACAAACATTTAAAGAAAAAAAGCGGAAAAACAGAGTAAGTCCAGGAGACTTGAGAATGAGTGACAATCAACGGCGCTTCAGATATATTTGGAGGTGGAAATAGTCATGTTATGATTTTAATTATAATATTGAATCATACATAAGCGTGAGTGGCGTTGCATGTAAGTAAGAGGAGCAATGGAGGCGGGACAAAGCTTCTTTCCACCTCCACTACCCTAAGTTTAAGTTACCATTACTAGGAAATTTAAGTAAACCACCCCATTTAACCATAAGTTACTATTCATTGATTAATATGATGTTGGCAACTGACTAAATTAAACTATGCGGCATTGTATTTCTGTAAGCAGCTCCATTTCGCCACGACAACGCAGCCTAAATTGCTCTTTGATTATTACTTATGGTTCCATAAAGATATCCTATAGAGTATTCTGAGCTCTGCGGATTGCCCCTCTCCTTTTCCACGGCACATCACTTCGGACCGCCGAAATCTTTGGTCAACCCTTACGCCATCACCTGGCGCTAACTAATCCCTTTTAATTGCATATAATGTAACAGTGAGGAGACATTATCGTCTTAGAGTTATCTGCCGCGCTACAAAAGCCCTTAGGGGCCGCAGCTGACATTGCAGATACTGACAAACTTAACTCACAGAAATGCAAACTTTGGCTAATTAATCCGCAACGTCTTCAATTTATCACCGCCCAACCCGCACCACGCCCTACGTTGGCAATTTGTACCCATTGCTATTGAAACGCCCGGCGCAATGTCCACAAGAACTTCGTAAGTCTTTGAAAGACCACTCGACCCGCATATCCTACAGATCCAGTTCCACACCAGCTACAACTCTACTCCGGCTGCGTCAGCGTCTCGTCTTGGCTGTGTGGTCAACTATGGCAGCCGCTATATTTGCTCGCATCCCGCCAGCGCAGGGACCAAATTGTGATACAACAGTGTTATGTAAGGTAGTTTAGCGATCACTCCCGTTACCTAGTGAGTAAAATTGCCTCTTCGACTGATTTTTATAGCGCTCCTATAACGAAACTCCTATATAACTAGAAGACTTTCAGCCTTACTATCTTTCACAATAAATTATAGTATGTCTTCTCTACAGCTAGTAATCAATTATCAGAGGGAAGTTCAGTCTCTTGAAATGACATCACATCACTGCTAAGCTCATACACTACATATTCGACAATTTAGTAATCAATAGAAACGTCTAAAACGCCATATTCTTCATAGGGGTTCAAAAACTGAGATAAACTCATTCTTTCGTTGTGCGGAATTACTTTTGAGCGAGTTCAAACCGGAATCCTTTTGGTGATTTCACTTTGCAGTTTAAATGCTTTGCCCATAATCATGGGCTGGATACACATATGCAGCGATAGTATGTGTCGCATACCCATCCGTAGAGGGGGAAACTTCGGATGGTTACACTGTTGGAAGATATTCTTGATCTATCCTGAAGTATTACAGACAATCACAATCAACCCAAAAAAGATTGCCGACACAGTAATGGGGAAGGGAATACGATCCGTAAGAGGCCGCCTTCAGGCCATTAATCAAGCCCAGATTCCGGGAGACTGCAGCGGAAATGTCTTGTGAGCCACACAGAGCCAAGGGACAGGAAAGGAGTTACGAACTTGGAGAAGAGGTTCTGGTAGCACATGCAGCGGCGTTCAGTAAGGCACAGAAGTGGCCAGCGTTCGAATCGGTTTTCTATGGACCGTATAGAGTGATCAAGGCCGATCACACGCATTACAGGTTGGTTTCTTCGACGGGTCGCGTAACCCGGAAGGCGATCCACGTCCGCCGGTTGGTTTGGTATAGGCGGTGATCGAGGAGGTTTAAAGAGGTGATACGAGGATGCGGGACCCATTGCGGAGCTGCGATCGAGTTTGTCTAGTATGGGAGGAGACTCGAGCATTTAACTCAAAATAAAGAAAACAGGAGACCAGGACAAATAGAGCTCAAAGGGCGTGAAAGGTAACAAGAGAAGGAAGAATCCAAATAGGGAACGAGAAGCAATAGAAGGTGGGCTGCTCGGGCTTGGACCGCAAGGCAGGCAAGTCAGCTGTCACCATGAAAGGTCGGCCGACCCTCAACCCTCTTTCCACGTTACCTCCTCCTTTTGTTCCTGTATCGCCTTTCCTATGTCGGAAACGCTTAGAAGGGACTAAACTCAGGAATATTACACGCAAAAATTCGTGAAAGGGCCAGAACTTAGAGCCATACCCAACGCAGTCGGTGCATCGGAGGAGAATTCCAGGGCATGGTACTAGGCGGGATCTAGCAGAAGACTGGAGGATGCGTTGACGGCAATGAAGTGATCAAGGCAGTTCGAGCTTGTCAAATACACGGGATAAACTCCGTCAGTGAGCCTAATTACGGTCTCAAATGGAGGATTGATCGGAAGCAGGTTTCGGAAGAGTAGCCGTCGGGGCGGTAACATATTCTGGGCATCTCGAAGGCTTTGGACACGGCCTCTTCGAGTAGGGGCCTCACTTAGCTGCGTAGCAGTGTCGCGGAAGAAGAATGCCATGTAAAATATGATCTGCCATAGAAAGTTCGCCAAGTTCGGCCAGGGCGATGCCAAGAGAGGCTCTGATGCAGCCGTCTGTTCGATCTCTTAAGAGCAATTCTCGGAGGATGGGAGAGCAATGGCTTTCGACATTTAAACGTGGAAAACGGGAGCTAGTGTAAGGAAATGACAAACTGCGGTCAGGATGCCTCTGACACCAACGATCGATTTTTTCAATGGTTAAAAGGCGGTCTGGCTGTCCTTGGACGGGACGATCGCCTTCCGTGGCGGGATTTTCGTCCCCAGAAAATCCCTTTAAATCCATGGTATACAGGAAAACGGTGTTGTCGTTACCAGTTTCGTTGTAAATAGCACAGTAGACCTTTTTTAGCTATTCCGGTAATCGCCGTGGACGCACCAACCGGACTCGGGAACGAGGGAGTAGGAGCAGTGGTCTTTCAAGGACTCGGTGAGACCTAACTGATAATCGTCTTCCCTAGTGAAGTCGCGAATAGCGTAACGCTGTACGAACGATCGATAAGGTGACCAAAAAGGGCCCCGCGCTCCTGTTCCGACATCCAGACTGGGCGCGGGAAGCCGGTTCGGTAGACAGAGTAGTGAAGATGACTGCACTCTTAATATATAATTTTCTTGATGTCCAGGAGACCTCGAAGTGTGGCGACTTCTGATAGAGGTTCGCCAGCTCTGGCCAGATTTTACTTGGAGGTGCTCAAGTCGCAACTTATATAGAACTATTTCGCCACACTCGCACTCAACTTTTACTATAACTAAACCCTAGGCATCTGAGCGGGACACTCAATACTACCAATCATCACAAGACATGACATAGTAACACTGGCACAAATTCATGCCAGCTTACAACTAACAGGGCACAACATTGCACAACACTACATCACTTCATCATGTGTATGCACTAACTCACCAACTGCACGTAACCACACAATCACTACACGTCCCCAAATTCACAACACAACTCTTACACATGCAACGACATGTATACACGCCACTACTGTAACCGCCACCACTGTACTTGACTCATCACCATAGTGCATCAACACCCATCAACCTGTACTGTATGTCCACGTACATACCTGTCCATTCTTTACTGCACAGCCGTACTGTAAAGCATAGCCATATGTACTAGCTACACACGCGTACGCCAGAAAGACCCACTAGGGCCACAAAACTTGCACGCACCACGTTGCATATGAGCATTTGCAGTAGCCAATCAGGAGCCCGTTTCACGTTGAGTTTGAGATGAGGCGCATATGCGCTTTCCAAACGGCACCCTCCAAAACAGCCCATGCTCCCCTGCACTTTTGGTTTTCAGTGACAGCACAGGGTCCACAGCCCACAACTTCTGGGCGGGACCACATCCCGTCGGTTTGGTAGAGAGCTCGAGCTGCCTAGTTAGCGATTTCCTGGCGCGAAGCCCATCCTCCTATGCTCAGATTGGCTCTCTGCTTCGTGCGAGCCATCAGTGACAGACAAGCGGGACAAGAGCAGTCGAAGCCCGAAGTGTAGATTAGGGGAGAGTGCCTGGTTCGCGAGAAAGAGCGAGTTGTATGAGGAGAGGCATTTGGAGACGTTACAAAGTAAGCCGTAAAGGGTGACACGCCCGAGTACACCGGCAGTTCGTCTGCACCTTGATGTTACTCAAGAGTCGGGAGGGGAAGGCTGAAGGCTCCGTTGTGTTAGGAAGGAAGAATGGATACGGGAAGGGAGGGCACGCAGTGAGGGCTCGGTCAGTGTTTGGAGGTATTGTACTAGTGTACTCTACGACCGTGGTGTCCTCTAGGTGTGGGGGCATGATGCGTTCTAAATTTGTCAGTGAACCTCTACACCTGGATACTACGTATAGAGGTTCTTGTGTTACTATGTTCTCTCTTCAGGTAATGTAGGGTTACAAATGGCGCAGAATAGGTCGGCTGCATGGCATAGTACAGTACATACTGTACTGTGCCGTGCATGGAAAACAGTGGAGGAAGGTTACGCTTGGCCACGGCAATTCAACGAACATTACAAGCATTTCAAAGAGAATTATAATAGCCCGTATATGAATGGCTCCTAAAGCAGTGTGCTGCACTGTATTTGGAAAATTTCGATTAAAACGTTTGTCATTGAATTACTTTGGCGAAGGAATTTTGTGCACAAGCTGCATTCTTGTTTTCTAGGCTAGCGCATTGTGCCGGGAAATGTTTAAATAAATATCTATTCTTGGGACTTGTGGGCATTGCAAGCAAAGTCTCTTCACTGAGAGCGCCAAAAGCCTAAAAAAATGACGAACTGTGTTTTCTGTTTTTTTCCTCCTTTTTCTCTTCTGCTTCCTCTCTCTGCATTGTCCAGGAGGATCAGGTTTTACTTATACGAACACGAGAAAATAAAATGAGAGGCCTCCATCCTCCCATTCACCACTGAGACTCTCAACTGTTCATTCGAGATTCAATAATGTAATCTAGATTACAAAAGGGTGCCGAGTGTACATTGCGGTACCCAACATCTGCCCCACTGAAAAATTGCCATGCCCTCGTGGCATTAATTGCGGTGTTTTCCACCGCCTCAATTCAACATAAATACAGTACAATCTAATAAAACTCACCACCAATTTGGGTCCTATGGCCCATCTTGGTAATGTCTTTGTTCTGTCGGGTAGGTCTCGAGTTCAGGGCACGAGAGGTCTCCCTTGTAGGGAGACCTTCCCGATTTTTAGCCCTAACCGCACGCAGAACACGTCTTCACATTTCTCATGTGTCCAGTATTGGCAAATATGCGACTCCACTGCAATTGAAAATGAAGTTGATACAAGTCTGGAGCTGAAATCTAACATTCCCACCCGACGCCCGACAAGCAACCAACTCTCCTGTTCCCCCCAACTTCCTCCGCGATCATCCCCCTTCTTCTTTTCAATCTTCCTGCTCCCCTTACGCACATGACTACGCTGCGCAGCTTTACCCAACGGGCCCCGCTTGCTTCGCACCGCTTTGCACGCCCCCTTTGTTACCTATCCCACTAGTTTTCCCAACCATACATATTAATTGTGCAAACTTGCGCCGCGACCCACAAAACCTCCGCAACCGATGCTGGTGAACGCCTCGTTTGGTTCGCTTCCCTTTCCCGTTCTACAAGATGTAAGATGGATACCGGACCTCGAATACAGTATAAGGACCCACCCACTTCGTTTCCGGTGCTCTTGATTTTGTCGGGCGCCCTTTCAAAACCAAATCTCCAACTTGAAACGCCGGATGCTCATCGTTGCCAGACACCTGGCGGTCAATCCTGGATGACCATACACTTCCTAATTCTACCATTCGGCCGTCTGTTTCAGTTAGGCCGTCCCCCAAGTGCGAAGCTGGGAAAGGGGACCAACGTCCTTTCTTGCCAAACATCTTGAAGAATGGGAAAACTCGTCTCTTTTGTTTCAATGGCGGTATGCCTGCACCACATTCCGAATAATTTTGTCCCAATCTTTTCCTGTGGACCACATTGCTTTCGCTATCGCTTTCCTCATGGTTCCAATCATGCGTTCTGCTCTCCCGTCTGCATGGGGACTGTACTCTGCAACTGGCCTCTACGCAATCCCATGGTGGCGCAAGTGTATTTCGAACCATGTTGCGGTGAAGGCCGGTCCGTTGTCCGTGACGATTTCTCTTGGACATCCGAACACCGAAATAATTTCTCTTTGCACGAAATTAATGGCGACCTCAAATGTTTCGCTGGCTGTTGCCTTGACAGTTGGCTAGCCGCTAATATTTTCGACTGCAACGAGTAAGAACCTGTTTCTATCTTGCGATACTCTCAGAGGCCCTGTGAAATCCATTGAAAATGTGTCAAGTAACCCAGTGACTGGTTGCCGAAAGTTGGACTTGTATCGTTTGTCAGACGCAGACTTTTGGCATTCTTCGCAAGAGCGCACATATGTTCGAACATACCTTGCCATAGTCGGCCACCAAAAGCGTTCAGTGACACACTGATTTGTTAATGCATATTCCCAGTGGCCTATGCGATCATGCAACTCGTTCAGAATCTGTATCCTGGCTTATTTCGGAGATTATGCTCCCAGACCTTCGTTCGTACGGCAAAAGAGGGTTTTATGGGATGACAAGTAATGCTTTGCCTGCCGTTGATGCCTTTTCTCAAGAATCTGGCTCAATCCTTCCCCAAATGAACCGCCTGTACTGCTCACGTCGATGGTATACAATTCTTCCACCACCCTTGTGCCCAGGTACTTTTCAATGCATTCTACATTCCCATGCAGTTCTTCGTCGTTATTGTTTCCTTCTAGCATGGCGAGAGTACCGATGCGACTAAGGTAATCTGCAGTTGCATTCTGGACTCCGGGCCTGTGACGGATCTCAAACACAAACTCCGCTATGAAATCCAGCCATCTGCTTAGTCTTCCGTGCATGTCTTTCTTCGCAAATTTGGTACGAAGTGCCTGACGATCTGATTACTAGGCAAACGGGATTCCAAAGATATAATGGCGAAATTTCTTGAAGGCGAATATCACTGCGGCAGCTTCCCTCTCAAATGTGCTATAATTTGGTTCTGCTGCTTGGAGGGTTCTGCTTGCGTGCTGCGTGGGGTGCTTGAAGCCTTCATCATCCTTCTGGACAAGCACGATCCCCACTGCGTACTTTGAAGCGTCGCTATACTCAATGAAAGGTTTTGACAAGTTGGACAATACAAGGACTGGCGGATTGGCCATTCTTTCCTTCAGTTTTTCAAACGCTCTCATTGCCTCCTCAGTCCAAACGAATTTGTCGTTCACGCTCTTGAGATCATGTAGAGGAGCTGTTACATTGGCGAAGCCTTTCACGAACCGGCGGTAGTATGACGCCATGCCCAGGAATTACGCAGTCCCTTTTTCGTTGTTGGCTTGGATTCGTTTACGATCGCTCTAGTCTTTTGAGGGTCTGTACGAACGGAACCGTCGCTCACTACGTGCCCTTGCATCTCAACTTGTTTCAAACCGAAGTGGCCCTTTTTTAATTTAAGTTTGAGCCCGACTCCTCGAAGTCGATCAAACACAATTTGCAGATGCCTGATGTGGTCATTCCACGTTTGGGACTTCAACATGATGTCATTAATGTACACCACCACAAAGGGGAGGTCCTTAAACAAAATTTTCTCTGCTCTTTGAAAACATGGGGACCGTTCTTGACACCGAGTGGCAACACAAGAAAGCAGAAAGATCCGTACCTGCACATAAAAGTGGTCATCTCTTGTACTTTTTCATCCAATCTGATGTTCCAATACACAGTGAATAGGTCAAGGATCGAGAAGATTTCCCCACCACCAACTTAATCAATGAGTTCTTCAATGTTAGGGATCAGCTGTTTGTCAGCTTTCATTCGTTTGTGAAGAGGGCGATAATCAACACAGAATCCCGACTCGCCATCCTTTTTCGTGGCAACGACGACGGCAAACCCCAATGGTGAACTTGAAAGGCAAATGATGCACGCATCCAGCATCTTAGCAATCTCTTGCTCCACAACATCGTTTTATTTTACAGTCATTCTTCTTACTGGCTCATATATCGGCGTATAGTCGTCCAGCTCAAAGCTACGGATAAATGGAACCTTCCCCGGGATAATTTCGTCAATACTCCAAGCTACTACCTTTTCCAAGTCGGAAGACAATAACAGCTTTGTTACCTCACGCTGCTTCTTTGGTGGCAAGGCCTCCAGTGCCCTACTCAATATGGCTGACTGCTCTTCACTGAGTCCTCTTGCTTGCGGTATGCCATTTGCGTGACCTTCACCATGCTTCGCATTAGTTTCCGATGATTAGCTTGCCGGTGGCTTTTTTGGCACGTGATCTTGCAAAAAAATCACAAATTCTCCCGCTTCGTCTCCTCCACTGTTTCTGGCTCCAACAGTGCTTTTCTCTTCCCCAACTACAACTGCATCGGAATCGTTGTCACTAGAGTCATCGGGCCCACTTGAGGCAGATGTTAACTCATCGCACTCCTCTTCGCATTCGTCTATCCCTTCATTTATCAATGAAAGCGTCGCAGTAATGGATCCATTTCCAAGTCTAAAGGTTACCATACCTTGCCTTAGGTCTAATTCAGTTCCAAGTGCCTCCATGGCAGGTGTTCCAACGATGAGATCAAATGTAGAATCCATGAGCACCAGGAAATTTAGCGGAACTGTCAGGGTTCCCAAAGACTCAGGGACACTGGTCACTTCTCCAAGTACCCTCTCATTGTTTCCGTCTGCGACTTCGATGAGCCTACTTGTTTCACGTGGGTCCAAATTTAGCCTCTTGCACAACCGCTGCGACATTATATTCGGCAGTGCTCCCGTATCCAACAACGCCCTCACCTGGTAACCATATGCACTGCACGTTACCATCTTGAGTCTAGTTCTCCTTTGTCTCGAGGGATTCTTCCACAGCATTATCGGCTGGTTGCTTGCTCTTCCTCTTCCACCTTCCGGAATGTAGAAATCATCGCCTTCTTCCTCATCTGGAGCATATCCGTTCTCCTCTTGGACGACAGCAAGCCGTCCTGGAACTGTTTCCAAGATCTTTTTGAGTGTCTTCTCTGCTTGCTTTGTGTCCCTGCGCAGCAAGTACTCGAAGTTTATTGCCACATTAGCCTCCGAATGACTTGAAAGAACATCATAACGTTCGACAAACCCCTCCAGTGGACGGCCGCCATGCTTCTTCTTCTTCTTCTTGCTTTTCGCCTTTCCTTTACGCTGCGGCAAGTTTCCTGACGCATCCTTCGGAATCTCATCAGTATTTACAATGCTGCGGATCGACATAGGGTTGCCCGATCCGGTTGCCATACTCTTGGGAAATGGGTCACCGTCTCTTCCGCGTCGCACAGCTTTTACTGTATCCCCCGTATTGGTCTTCAAATTTCCATGATGATCTTCTTCTGTGGTAACCATAACATTCTAACTCCGGCTTTGAGAAGCTTGGCTCGGAGGGTTACTACTCTCGTCGGCTTTCCAAACTTTCTTTTTCGTCCAACAGTCATCACCTGAATGCCCTCTTTTCCCACAATACTCGCAAAAAACCTTGGATTTGTCATCTCTCTGCTTTTTACAGCATGCTTCTACGCTGTGGCCAACCTTGTTGCAATACGAGCATGTTGGCATATCCCCACAGACTTGTGCTCCGTAAATTTGTTGTGGCCCGGCTAGAATATTCGAGGAAGCCTTTCCCTCATTCTTCTCTCCAGATTTGCCCTTTATTAATAAGAAAAGCTCGGCCAGCTGAGACGCAAGTGTGTCAACCTTATCTTAAACATGAGTTCTGGTCTTTATCGATCTCAATTGTCCATGTACTACTTTATCAGATGAAGTCTGCAACGTTGGAAAGCCTACAGATGAGTGCGGTTCAGAAAACTTTCGCAAAGATCCTGCATATTCAATGAGACATTCTTTCAACCGCTCGTAGGTCTTCGGGGCGTGAAGCCCAACAAAGTCTCGACTACCCTGTTAGAAAACGGCTGCCCTGATTAGGAAGAACATTTTCTGTTCCGGTGTGAAGTCAGCTGCCTCATAAGCAGCGTCAGCTTGAGCAACAAAGAGTTTCAACGCGCCGACTTCTGTCAAGCGGAGAGATAAAACTTCCTCTACCATTCTCCTTGGTTCTTCTTGCTTACCATATTCGCTTCGTAGTGCTGCGCATACCACATCAAACTTCTTGCCTTCATCAGATAGCTTTCCATCGACAGAAAACTTCTTATAGAAGAAATCGAATGCCTTCCGAGAAGATATGTTATCAATGCCCTTGCTTTCTCCTCATCGGAGCCATCTGGCTTAATAAAGTTCTCCATGTAGAACAAGAAGTACTCTATATCAGACTGGTCAGTTCCTCAAACGTATTCACGTTCCCACTCATGTTGCTTACTGTTTTTGGCACCCTCCACATGCGTACCAGATGAGAGCACCAAAAGCCTAACAAAATGACGAACTGTGTTTTCCGTTTTTTTCCTCCTTTTTCTCTTCTGCCTCCTCTCTCTGCATTGTCCAGGAGGATCAGGTTTTACTTATACGAACACGAGAAAATAAAATGAGAGGCCCTCAGCCTCCTATTCACCACTAAGACTCTCAAACGTTCATTCGAGATTCCATAATGTAATCTAGATTCCAAAAGGGTGCCAAGTGTACATTTTGGTACCCAACATTCACGACCTCGACCATGCCACTTTGTTTTTATGAAAAATATGAATTGCCTGGTTATGTACATTACGATACTATATTTAACAGTACTGTGCTGTACTGTACATCTTGTAGGTTAGGAAGGTTGGATCGATCACGATATGTACTAGGGGTATACAACACTATAAATACTCAATGAAGTAAAATTTCTTCTACTGTAGTACTAATAGAATTGATGGAAAAACTGCTAGCCCAAAATAGAGAAGGTTATTTGAGATATTGAAATATCCCTACTGCCGGACATGATCGATATTTCGATCATTTGCAATTTTTGGCGTTTTGGCCGAAAGGCCCCATTGATCTATATATCGATCATCAGAGCCGTTTAGACTATCTCCTGAGCGGATCTCTGGGATCCATACAATGGATTAGATCAATAATTACACTGTACAGCTGTAAAGAAGGGGTCGTCGGGAACAATCTGGAAGTTCAACATTCAAAATCGGGCGAGCAGAACCAAAGTTAGCCCCTGTTCTGCTTACCGCTTCTTCCCACCATGACACCCCCACACCAAGACGTCGAAAACCTCCCGTTACCGTGACAATTCGAGCCTACTCCCCCCCAAGTCCCTCCGATGCTCAACCAACACCGGCTCTACTGCCAGCATCAGGCGCACGAGTGACTGACAGCCCCCCAACGCCTCAGCGACGCCCCGGATGGCCAAGGGGAGCTGGTGCTTCAAGGGGGTCTCCAACGGGCAGAGGTAAGGCCAGAGGAAGAGGATCATCTTCAGCGGCTGCTGGTTCTTCAAGAGGTGGGAGAAGGGGTGGATCGTCAAAGCATGGCCGGGGTGGCGGAACATCAAGGGGTGCCCGTGGTGGAGGCTCAGTAAGGGTTGGCCGGGGTGGAACGACTTCAAGAGCTGGGCCGAATGCAGGTGAAAATGCTTCCGGGGGCGGCACGAATGTTGGTACTGGATCTTCTAGGCGGGGTGGAACGAGTGGGCCCCGCAGTCGGCCGAAGAAGAAGGAGGATGATCCAAGTAAGGGATGGGTTATAAACGCAGACGGTTGCAAGAGCATCGAACTTGAATCCGAGCTGAAAGTGACATGGTCGAGGATCGTGCTAGAATCTTCTGCATAAATGCTGTCCGCAACTTTGAGTTACAATGTAACGTTCGCAGAATCGCCCCAACAAGCTGGTGCAATAATATTGTTGATGGAAGGGTTCTTGCAGCAACTAATGCAGTGGTTGAACGAGTTTATTAGACACAAGAAGCGTTCAGAAAAATTTTTGACTCTTCCAGACATGTATTGCTACGTAGCAGTACTTCTTTTGTCACATACAACGGGCTTTAGCTTCGAGCGGACGATTGACCTACTTCGCCAGTTTGGTCATATTCCTCCATCTCTGGAAAGGATTCGATTCATTTCCGAGAATATCAAGGCCTTTTCACCAACTGGCAGAGGAGATGACGGCTGTAACACATGGATTTCGCAACGGGATCAAACCCGTCAGCTAACAGAGTTTGAAAGCCTGGCTTTTAGCGAAACGCGAAAAGTATTCTTCACGACGTTTCAATTATTGGCCACGCTTGATGACGATCTATTTGGAACCAGAGCCTCAGATAATCAGGTCAAGTCCGTCAATAATCGCAAAGCTGACAGAGAAGGACAAAGCGCAGATGCCGTTGCCGACGCGCTGTTTCGAATTATCTTTGCGCTAAGATTTAGAAGACGTGGCGAGCAACACATAGAGTCTGTTAGGAAGCTGTTGTCTCTGCTCCTGGATGGCCGAGTGGAGGAGGCATTGAATAGTTGCATTTTAACTGCAGATAGAGGTTATGGAAAGGAGAATTTCCTGCGGTTGGTTTCGGAGTTTGGCATTGCGTCTGTATTCATTATGGCTGATAAGTTGTTGCGCGTCCACCCCTTTGTCGCACTCTCGTACTTGAATACGAGCAGGGCAGATGTAGTGAACGAGGAGGACAGCGGTGACAAGCGCAGAGAAGGAGAAGCTACAAAAATGTTGCGTCAGCATCGAATGGACAGCATACGCAAGCTGCTGAGGGAAGTGGCCAGCAAAGTGCTCAGCAAAACGCACAGGGCGATTCGCAGACGGGAGGACAGAACGATGCTCAGGATGATTTGGAAGGCGATGGGGCTCTTGACGATGGGGGTAATGGTATAGGTGATAGTGGTGATAATGGCGGTGCAAATGTTGCTGATGATGGAGTTTATGCGGGGGGTGGTGGTGAGGTTGGTGATGGGGCAGGTGGTGGAAACCAAACAAGTGGGACGAGCAGAGATGCAGGTGTTTCAGGAGATAATTCCATTCAACAGACGCAAGGAAATGCGGTGGCGGCTCGTAGAGGAGGAAGGAAAGGCCCGAAGTATGACCGCCAGAAGGAGTTTGTTATCGATGAAAATCCATCTCTCGGTTCCGCCGCTTACTTCGCAACGAAATACGTTTCAGGCGTTCGTCGAGTTGGCCAGACGGAATCGCTGCTGTCGCCGTCAGACAACATGGGACTGAACATTTTGCGAAGGTGCTACGGTTCATGTATTCTGTCCCAGCGAGCGTTCAGAGTTCTCTCAACACATGGGTGGCAGTTGTAAAGACCGGCGTGAATTTGAAAATGACTTTGTTCCACCAGGGCAGTGGTGTACCGGAAGGTGTTAGGGAAATGAAGTAATTTGCTGAAGGAGTGATTCGGACGAACTGCGAAGCCCTCACAGTGGGACAGCTATGCGCGGATTGGTTTATCCTCCGGCAGTTCCGGGTGACTGGTACAAATGCCGGTATTGCTTTGATGAGCAATCAACAAGTGCGAGAGTTTCTCGGGCTGGGGACGCGTGCGGATATTGGGGAAAGAACTCCTGATAAATGGTTTGAACTGTTCTGCAATGGTTGGTTTAGCTCAAAGGTCTCAACGGAGGCTATGGTGAGGGGCTCGAAAAACGAAGAGGCGGTCATTAACGCTCTTAGATCCAAGTCTTTCATCAGGGAAAGGTTCGAGGTGGGAATGCTTGCTATTAAGGATCAGCACTATCTCACTTGCTCGCCGGATGGAATTGCCATACTGAAAGGAGATTATTTCTCGGACTGGGACAGAGAACCAAGACTGATTTTGGGCAATGATCAATCTCAAATCATAATGGCAACTGTTGAGATTAAGACGGGTGTGGCTGCAACAATTCTTGGTGCTTATGCAAACCTAGCAGCACCAGATTTGATTCGCTGCGATGTCGGGGATGAAATCTTTCGAAAGTACATTCCAAGAGAGCACATGGCTCAGCTTTTGCATCAGCTTATTGTCCTCCGGTTTCAGTTCGTTTTGTACGTCTGCGCAGCTGAGACAGGATTGTCTATGTTGTTCTAATCAGATGCCCACAAACAACAATTGACGTTTGCCGTGAAACACTCACAAATATTGTGTCACCCGTAGTAACTTGGGCGCATCAGAGAGACGGTACAATCCCTTCATGTGCAAGTGATGAAGAAAAGACAACAGCAGAATCGAGGATTAGGTTTTGGAGAATTGTGGATGATTACGTTGGAGACAAAGGTCCTTTCCCCCCGCTGAAGTTGTTCAAACACGCTGCACAGAGCTTCTACTCCAAGACAAAGGCAGGGGTAGATGGCGCCACACAGCAGCGAGCAATACTGAGGTCATAAACTTCTCATTTGAAGTGGGAACAGAAGATAGTGTCACAGACGATCAAAGCAGTGGCTGTCAATGCATTTATTGGATCGAGAATGTATGAGCGTCGCGATATATTGGAGTCCCCGGAGACATTTAGATCCCTAGATAGCTACAGGAACTTGTTGAATAAGGTCCAGCCTACATCAGAGTTTATGTTGGACGTTGCACAAGAGCTACTTGGCCATGCCGGTGCACTTGTACATTCCCTGGCCGGTAGGCATAATGCAGTGGATAAAGGACAGGAGGTTGAAGCACATAGCAAGAAAGTATCGAAGGAGGATACCAAACGCTTGATACGCCTTGCTCATAATAGAAAGAATAAGCGCTTGCCATTCTTTAACAGCTCAGATGGTCAACTTCTAAGATTGGATGTTCAAGGCCATGAGCCAAAAATGGGAAAGTCTCTTTACTGCGGCCTGTGCGGTCAAAACTCTGGTGCGAGTCGAGGTCACAGATCGTCTTATTCATGTAGCCTATGTGGGGTCAATTTATATATAAGAGTACACGCGGGACTAAGAAAGACATGCTGGAGTATTTGGCACAACCAAAGGGAACTTGCTACCAGAGCTACACCCAAGAACGCTTCATCATCCCGTAGAAGTGGTGAAAACTCAAGAACTGGAAGTAGCAGTCGTGCTTCGCGAAGTCAAGCACGAAATGTGGAATACTCTCGCGGTCACACGGTAGCAATCACCGGAGATGCTGCTGAGCCCGCTGGTGGAAATGAAGAGACTCAGGGCGGTAAAAATGGCTCTGTGAGATCTGCCGAAGTTGGAAGGCAAGCAGATACGAAGGGACAAAAAGAAGGGATAGAAGATGAAATCGACGGGGATCAAAGACAGCAACGTGAGGGCGCACAGCATAGATACGCTATGACGCGTTCCAGGTCCGTACGTAATAACACAGTAACGCCTGCACAACCTCTTGAAACAACAAATTCACAAGGGTCTACTGCTCTACCATCGAAGAGGAGGACCGCGGAATCTTCTGTCCAAAGAGCTTGCCGTAAACGGAGGAAAATTGGTAGATAGAGCTAGTTGTAGCAAGCTTTGTTACGGTAAAAAGGGCACTGCCAATGATCGATATATAGATCAAGAGCATTTTTTTGGGCATATTCAATCGCCCTCAGGACCCCGTATGCTACTCTTTACTGTGTCCACAATTTTTGAGTACAAGTTGTCAAACTTGGCACGATGGAAGCTGATGTCTTCAGGTTGACAACCATCTAATTGGATCCGGGATCTGGTTACTTCCACCGAACTTGTGAACGGTCAAAAACTCTGAGATATATATCGATCATAAAATTCTGGCATTAGGGATATGCTGAGCGTCAAATAATCGAACTGAGGTGCAGGTTGGATGAGCTCAAAGCACTTTTCGCCTGGGGCAATTTCGACGCGTCTATTCGCGAAATGGCACCAAGCGGATTCAGGGCCTGAAATGCATCCAATAGGTCTGTACCTTGACTTTGATAGCAAAATGGGACGCTGTTGGTGCGTTTTACTACTTCCAAAGCGCTGGAAGACTCCCAGCAAAAATGGTTTCCACGGATTGTCACCTTGCGTATCTCTGTTTTTGATTAACGCAATAATACTCTTGCACATCACATGACTTCCCGTTGAGCTTTGTATGCATTATGTAAGTTAAAAATACACAGAATTACAGCTTAGAGATACCCAGTGCGAGGCCTTGGTCCCGGTTTGACTCGTCATGCTTTGCAGTAGTCGCACTATTTGTATTTCGGGAAAATCCACTATCATTGCTCTGCATATCTTTTGCTGGTGACTTCCGATAATCGTCAGAAGGCATGTAGAGGCAACTTTTTCTGAGGGAAAGAGATCTGTCGCTTTGTGACGGCACCAAGTGCTCCAGCACCAGAATCTGTTGGCAATGTCTGTCAATTGGATGAAACTTGTAATGTTTTTCTTCTCAGTTCTATGGTTTCTCTTTTGCTTCAGCCAGTGGGGGACCACACACTTGTGGGCAGTCATAAAACTCGAATTCAGCTGTGCATTGTGTTTTTTGGCGGTGACGGGATCACGTCGATGATCTTGCATTTCTTTGACATATTATATTCGCTTCATAGCAACTTCGTCCGGATTAGCCCATGTAATTGTCGTTATATCTTGAGCAATATTAATTCCATAAATTATCCACGGTGTCGTCAAATAGAGTAGACTCTCAAAGAGGTCCTTCTTGGTATGACGACGAGAGGTATGCAGGAACTGTTTCACTATACTAAATGATCGATATGCGTCTTACCTGGTAATATCACTCCTTGTCGGTACATCTTTGTCATCGTACCAGCGGTTGTTCCAGTAATCGTCTGATATCCCGTCTTCCGATTCTTTGCTTTTGCTCAGAACCTCCTCTTGTTGACGCTATGCAGCATTAATGTCCACCGCACTGACGTATCCAGTCCTCACCCATTTAGGGTGGGCAATAAGTTTGCTTTTTCGATCTCCGAATTCATTATCATCAGAGGGGACATTTCTGATGGGTTTTTTTAATTCCTTCCTGATGAATCTTTCTCCGGGGATATCCATGGCGTATCATCAGCTGGTAGAAACTTTTCAAACGCGTTGTGCTGAAAATTGAAAATCGCAGTCATGAAGATTCTCTTCCTAAAATTGCTGTGGCGCAATCCAACTCCTCCCTTCTATTTTAGGTACTTACCGCCCAGTATCAATGAAAACAGTGGAGAGTGTAGGGCTTCCTTACATGAGCGTTTCAGTGCTTGAATATCCTCAAGCGCTGTCTAAACGACTGCATCTGCAAGACAGGTGGAAACTACATGACATAGAACTTCGTCCCCGAAAATCCATTTCACATTGGGTGTGTGCTCTGAAGTTTTATTAGAAATGTAGATAGAGCAGTGGTTCCAGATGTATGATCCGTACGATCTCCAACAGGGATGGTACGGAGCTCTGCAACATACCGTCTGAGTCCATTGATCTGTTGCCCAACGGAACTTATCATCTTGTCAAGAACATCCTTCATCAAATTAAATTTCGCAGCCAATGCTTTCTCAAATCTGGAGAAGTAGCTTCCTTATGCTGGAAAATTATTTTTCTGAACTTCACTCGGTAACCACGTCTAACTTTTCCATTCTTCCCCCTTCCTGCCCGAAGACCGGACCAGTTAATCATCTTTCCGTTCTTCCCCATACGGATTGATTAATTCTACTTCAGATTTATTTGATCTGTCTACTTCTTTCTTCAAAAACGAACCTTGCGAAGGATAGCCTGTCATATAAGTTGTTTTAAAGATAATGCTTTTATTCACGCCAGAATATTTTTCGTCATCATCAACTTCTCGCTTCTCAAAACAGAGAATCTTGTCAATTCGGCTTGGTTTCCAGACAATATCGAGACCTAGATTAAGCCTATCCCTAATGCGTTTCGCAGACTCAAGTCTTTCTTTGTCCTCATCTCGATATCTTGAGCTTGCTCCACAATCAATGTTGAGGAGATATTGGTGGAAGTTAAACATTGTTTGGGTTAGTGTGTTACTTTTTCGATTAAAAATCTTCATTGCTGAGGAGCAGTGTAACGATCTGCTATTCAGAATTCCAATGGGAAGGATAAAATTCTGGAGACGAAAGTCTCAATCGGTATTGCAAGATCATTACCTCTGTAACTTTATACATATGCAGTATATGGAAGTGTGCGAGAGTTGCATGAGGGTCAAGCTCTGCTGGTCACAAGGGTTGCCGCCATAGAGCGAAAGCTACAAGTGAACGAAGAAAGATTATGTAACAGTAGCGCTCCTCTTATGATATATTGCTTGAATGAACTGAAGATGAGAGTGGGAAATAAGTTGTTTGTATTTTTGCGGCGTGCACTGCGCAAGCAGCTGTAAAGGAGTGCGTGTGGACCTGGGGATGAATACGCGCTTGATCAACCATAGAGATTTCCAGGTGAAATACCGTATTTTTTGAGAGTAAGTGTCGAGTGTACATTGCAGGTATTAGAATCATTGGCTAACGATATCTTCTCGTCCAAGAAAGCAGATGTTGCTCAACTTGTATGCTTCTACCCACCTTATTACTAGACGCAAAATCCATTGGTGGTTTCTTCTGATTTTGAAATATATTTCGATGGTCTAGCCCTGTTCTGTGATCATCTTGAGATCACTTCTGTCACTGGTCGACAGGATATGTTAACCAGAGGTACGAAGAATCCCGCTGGACAGCTGCTACGAATTCTCGGTGCGTATTGGTACAACTAACATGACGAGGATTCTCAAGCCACATTTTTCATAGAGGCTAACTGTGGTGGGGATCTGCCTAAAGGGGAGCAAGATAATAGTCAGAAAGTTCGTCCGGTGTTATTTAGACAAAGCAATTGGTTTATGGAGGGTAAATTCGCTTAAATATTGCGCCCCGGGAGACAACCACCGGTCCCACAAGTTGATCCAGAAGTAGGTGGGAACTAGAGGCCTACAGAAGAATGTTTGGAATGGCTTGGCGCATAGGTGCAGAACCGAGCAAGAAAATGTTGTCAAAAATTGCATGCCATGAGGATATGATACCGGGGAGTTTGGAGATCCCCATCCATTATGTGATCGAAGTAAGGGATATTTTATGCACGTAGTTCAAGTCAAATGTATCAAGACACGTTCGGCTTTCAGGAATACAGTAAAGCATAACAGACTACAGAATATGTCGGGGTAGTTAATCATTAACGTACAAGTTGAGTGGCCTCTTCGTGTTCTTATCAAAACTTCAGTTTCAATATATTGGAATGTCATTAAAGAAAAGAGCGTCCATGTTCCACTAGAATTGAGGCGATGGGGCAATATTGAAAAAAATAGAGGTTCAATAATTTATTAAACAGGCATACCGAAATTTCGTATAAATCCAGATTCTGCACCTGCATTTTATGCGCTAAGCTTGGAGTAGGCCGCTGCTAACTAGCTAATTCGCTGCACTAACCTTGAAATATGCACTCCGAGCACTACATCGTCATTTGAAGCTGATTTTACCACTAAACCGCCGACTCTCTCAGGTATGCCTTATCATGAATTTTTGAGAGTGAAAAATAGCATCTAGTTTCGATTTTTCAAGGATTTTGCAAGAGTTCTTTGATCAAATGATACTGGACACAGAATTCGGCCGCGATCCATCCGCAAAAATCGCTTCAGACCGGTACTTCTGAAAAGCCTATGAATCTTGTGAAATATAGAGATAACCAAAAATCCTGTTGAGGCTAGAGATGATTCTGTTCGATCCTGGATACCTTCATTCTTATTTATAATAATGACAAGGTGCGTAATTGGTGGTACGAATAAGGATACTATAAACAGTCACAGTCAATTTACTGTACAGAAGTTGGCTCAGCTCATTAAATTCTACATAACATTTCTGCAAATACGAATTATAATAAATGCAATCAGCGTCAATAAAAGATAAATATGATTCTTCCAGTTTCCTAAAATTATCAAATCAAAACTGATTATAAATATGCTCTTTCTAATAATGAGATTTTTAACGCTGAAGTGAAATACTCCACTCGATATCAAATAATATATCCAGGGAAAATGAGTACTATATGTTATCAGTACATCTTAAGCCTTGGGTATGCATGTACTTTGGGTATGAGATCCGTTACAATACTTACATATTCGAGATATTTCAACTTCACGGAAAATTTTGTTGAAAATTTCACGCAGGAAACGGCATCTACAGTCGATTAGCATGTTCTTTATTAAATAAGTCATTATACGCCACCATAATAACCAAATTTGGCGTTCGAGAAAACTTCAATATGGGTAAATTCAGAACTTATTCCAAGCATTATATAGGACTCGAGTGGGCCCAAGTACAGTTAAGCTACAAAATAATGAATGAATGAGATAAAATAAGCTTCTGTTGGTGTCTGCATTCTTGCTCTTTCAAGGGAATGCTAGCCCTAATTAAAGGAAAAAAATCAAATTGTAGAATCATTTTCTTCTTCTAAATAGTCAGATAAATGTTGGGACAAGTGATTTCAAAAGCAGTGGGCTTGCTGTATCCGGTAATAAGTCCAGCGTTGGACGTATGTAATTTATTATTCAGTCTCCATGTGAAAAACATGGGAGACATAAAATATTTGTGACCAAAATTAATTTAATGTATAGGTCTACGAAAGGATAATGAAATAGCGATAACTTTTACAGTTCTATTATGAGAAATTCAGTGCAGGAACATATTATTATGAAAGCTAACTAGTAACAGTGTCGTCCACGTCAACCACCTGCACTGGTGTTCGCGACACAATATAGTTCGCCAAATACAACCACATTGTATAACTGATGCGAAATGATGATTATATTTACTCCTTATATTCAGTGCACACTGACTGACAGACTATACGTTACGATCGCCATATTGGTGACTTTACCGCGTAATTATGAAAGTTGTGGCCTGCAAGATCCGAATATGGCGCTGCCTATCCTTTGGTTTGCTTTTTCTACGAATCTTAAGTAGAATGAGCGGGGTTACCAGGACACCACTACGTTACTACTATCTAATGAATAAGAATCCGCTACGTTCATTTGTTTCTATGGTGTCTACTGCAGGATCCGACAATCTGGTTAGACATTAACCGTGTATTCCACATCATCCGCTTTTATCCGGGTGCTATACAACATATAAATAGCGATAGACAGCCGTAGATTATAGATAATGAGCTGTTAAATGCGAATGTACACAGCGGACGACTTCATTGTCGATTAATTTTGTTTTTGAGCACACTTCGAACCTTTTACTGTCACAAAACTAAATTCTTCGATAGTACAATAATCAAGGAATTCTATACGCGATCTTGAAAGTATTAAATTTTATCATGAACTATCTAGAAGAAATGTTTTCAATAAAGCAGCGTGGAGCCTGATTTGAACGGAGCGTCGCGTACTGTAAGCTGACATCCCGGTTGACCACATATATATGAATTAAGAGTCTCCGTCCAGGAGAAAGAGGGCGGCTAAGAAAACCTGTAATCCCTCACTTGCGGATCAGTGGTATAATTCTATGCGCTGGAGAAAAATGTCCAAGTGCGCGGTGCAACGTGTCACTGGGGCATTTAAAGTAAAAATATGAGTCTTGATTATTTTGAATCTGCTCATTCTATCATTCCAACTATTCCTGCTTCTCAGATCACAAGTGGTATGATCCGAACGTTAATTAAATGCCGCCTGCTTTATATTAATGCTGGGGAAACGTCGACCATAGTAGCCATGATGTGGTCCTAAAACATAAATAAATTTTGATTATCCTTCTGGTACACTAGACCCCTGCGAAAAGTTAATGACTTTAAGTTGCAGACTTTTTTGTGTTTGTTTAAAAATTATGTATCTCTGGGAGCCGTACTTGTTCGCGGACCACTTATTTCAGGAATTGTTTCCCGAATATCCTTACTATTCCATTTTCAACTCGTAATTACTTTACAGTCGAACAATTTTCGGGGTAGTAAATTCTAGCTTAGTCCAATCTTTTACAATCATTTGCAAAATGTCAAAAGTTATCAGACAGCAAACATTTCAAATTTTCTTTAGTTAGTAGCACTCTGTGCTCAATCTTTTTGAGTCTTAATAGCACAACATAAAAGGCAATTAGAGATTTTGTAGGGAAAGTAATTTGAGCAATAATTAACAAAGATAGGAGCCTGAATTAATTCGTCCCAAAGGTGTGTGCGATTATAGTCCAAGATTTTGCTTATATTGATACCGATGAGGCTTCCATAGCAAGTACGTTACAAGCAAAATTAAAATTGTTGGTTATTGTTTCTCCATTATTTTTCACCATATTAGAGCATATATTCCTTTGAAACAATTCGTCGATGAACTCGTAAAGTCTCAAAATCTATCACCGGGGAATATTAAAATACTGTTCTCGCCCGAAACTTCACCGATAACGATTTATTTTTCGCTTTTTATGAACCATCGTAGAGAGATGATGTGCATTTCATTGTGAAGTCAGAAACTGCTGCAAAAAATCAACATCGCTAATATTGTCATTACTTATCCTACTGTCTAATACATTACTTGTTTTCAAAGATAACAGATTCTTCTCCAGAACCCCTTTCTTAAGTACAGAGTGAAAAAGAAAATCCGTTTTCGCCTTTGTTTTTGCGGTAAGAAACCGGACACATTCTAGTACAACTTAGTGTAGCTTCCAACTTTCCACAATACAGCTAGGCGATAAATGATAACTTGTCCAGGAATCCTTATTTTACTGCATAACTTCTAAATAAGTCTACGAAACGAAATAAGTTCAACAAAATGCTGCATCTAGAATCAGGGGGCTGAATTTTCAGGCAAAAATTGTTTTAAAACGCCTGTTTGAACTTGAGGTTGGGATTCATTTAATTTATGTGTTAGCATGCCACCAATATTGAATATTTTTTGAACGCTCACGTCATGTAATAATCTATACTTTCTTGTGTGGTTTCGAAGGGTTCATATCGCACTGCTAACGCTGTATGTCATCGATTAAAGCATATTTTTCGTCTCACTTCGACATTCATTGTACTGCTTGAGAAAAAAGGGTAAACGTTTGAAAATTAGATTCTTTTCTAGTTTGATCGTTAGCTTTGCCTTGTAGAGCCACAGTTTGATTCAGAGGGATGTCAATAATAACTATTTATTGCAGCACAATTTGTTTTTCTTTCGCCCCATCCATGTTTCGCTGCTTCTTTTGAGGTGAAAATGGTAAGCAGTAGGTTAAAGGGATTTTTTGGCTAGAAAAAAACTTTTACTAGAATGTTTGACTTCAAATGGTTTGCATTGTTCAATAAAATATTGTAAAGAGACTCTACAATTGGCGGGATGCTATGAGGATGAGTTGCCTTACACTGGAGCAAATTATATAACTGATCTTCCATGGCTTTGCGAGATTTTTGAATGTCAAACTGTAACTCATGTACACAGTTTAATGAATTTGACGTTGGAAAGTTGTAAAACTCGTCTTCAGCGGCTTGGATTAGTAGCAAAGCAATTTTGAAATCTTTTTGTTCCCGTATCATGGACTGGAGTGTGAACTGTACTGCTCATTCTCTTACGGGTCTCATAAGGAGGCAAAAATTGACAACCGCTTGCCAACTTTGAAAGTAATCAGAAGACCAGACCATTTACCAGTTCTAACTCGTTCATAAATTGGTTCTATGGAACTATAATCATCTCTAATTTTGTCAACATTGCAAACGGCCGCTGGATCTCGCAGTACTGAAAGGAAACATATCAGCACTCCGTCTGCTTTTTTAGGAGTATTGGCAATATCTGCATGATTGTTTGCACAGAAACCGAATAAAGTAGTATTAATAACTGTAGTTACTGCTAATGGGCTCGTGATGAATTTCATCGACGTCTTCGTTCCGTAAACATGCTTCAAGTGCATATTAACTCCATTTTTTGGTTTACAAAAATAGATTCCTAGGTTTATATCAACATCTGGGTATGAATTATACGCTTCAATGAAAACCATCGGTGAGGTTAAATCTATTTGGTACCTTTTCCAGTCAATTTCAATTTTCCAATTAGCGATAATAGAAATCCAAAACCTATCCTTGGCTGTATTGACCGGATAAAGCATTCACAAGGACTAAGTCGCGTCATGAATGCTGCACTGTGCTATCACTACGTTCGCATCGTAGTCGAGACTAAGGCGCTCGAATTTTTATACGACCTTTCACAAAAGAATCATGTATTGAAATTTTTGGGTGTTTTACCTATCCAGCCGATAGGGATAAATCTGCAAGAGTAACATTCCAACAATCAATTATCCCACGACCGAGGTGACGCAAGCGTCACAAGTACTACCTATGTATAGCTGTTAGAAAACGGATCGGAGGATATAATCAGGGAATCAAGGGCCTCGAAATGAGTATACAAGGCGCATGGTCTACCGATTAGGATCAGTGACTTATGTAAACAATAAATTTTTTAGGTCAGACGGTGACCTCCAACTTCGCAACTATTTAGGTCTGCTCTTGAAGTTTTTTGCCGATTTGCTTGTGATCTCCCAGAGGAAACTATTTGCTTAGCTTATATAAACTTTTCGACTAAACCTAAAATCTCAAACTAAAAAAAATGTAATATGCATCCAAGGTAATCATGTGGACAAGAAATACTAACAATAGTTACTCTCCGAAAAACTATATAGACATACTCTTCACAATCTACACCCGTAAGGTCGGGGCTAAACAAATGCTGCAGAGTATCCGTACCTCCAGTGAAGTCCGAGAAAATTCCATCGAATGGCCCAAAATGATACTCTTCTAGACCACATCAAGGCTCTCCAGTCCTTCCTCAAGATCTTTCACCTCCGCTCCATACCTAACAGAGGAATCCGAGATTAATGTCACACACACCTTCCTCTCTCCGTTCCCTACAGCAACTCCTGCTTGGTTGCACATAAATGACTCCAACAGGTCCACAGAGTCCTAATCTTCGGATTCCTTCACATTAGCATCACCCTCCCCCGCCTCCTCCAGTAATTAATGACGAACACAATCCCGAACGGGTCCCTCCTCAGGTATTCCTCGTAATCAATTGGCCCATTGGCCATCAAAAATAAGCCGATGGTGAGACCCAGGACTCGATTTGATTAGTTGATGGTGAGGGACTGACGATGGTGGACAATGTTGATGGGCACGCGTTCGATCATTTTCATAGACTTGGTCAAAATAAAAAGTTCAAGGCGATTCTGTGTCTTTGAGTTTTCTTTAATTTGTAGGTAACATAGAAATATGCTTACTAAAGAATAGGAACTGAATTTGGGGGACGAAGCGGATCACGATTCGAAAAGATTCTCTTCGAAAATTGACCAAATCTATAAACATAACTTAGATAATGGAGTTGCAGAGTGAATTCAGACTCGTAAAGAAAAAGGACTTTTAGGTTTCCTTTTTTTGAAACAAAAGTTAGCGCGATTGGTTTAAGGAAGACGAGGTCAGGGATAGCTCTCGAAATGAAGAAATAGGATTTTGCGGAAAGGACCTGTTTCGTACCAATTGATTGCAACGCATTCAGGCTTTTCCTCGTTTTCTGGAGAAGGAACATACTGGAGGTAACATTTCATACACATGCACAGTACCATTCAAGTTGACTGGGTAACAGCCAGCTCATGCGTTGTAGTAGATGAGCCCTCCGTGTTTCCCCGGGGAACTATGCAATCGGTAATTGTTTACTGAGGGAAGCCTGTGTTCATTACTGCCAGTACGGCGCAACCGACTGTTTTCAAAGTTCCCCTACTGGATCATTATAACTTTTGGCAGCGCCGAACTAGACTCCCCTAAAATGCTGGTGCAAAATCCGCCCGAACCCATGCTTCCTTGAATGTGACCGCTAAGGCAGCTTTCCCTTGTACCAAAACATATTCCATTGCCTAGTAAACTGCAGGGGGAATGGGATACGCTCTGAATTCCTTCGCTCCGTCGCTCTTAGATTTGATGCAGGAATGGAAGAAGATGCACTTGAAGAGAATTGCAAAAGGTTTACGGTGTTCTCCTCGTGAGCTGTTTCTGCAACATGCTATAAATTGTATAATGTTAGGAATCATTAGGATTTTAGCGCAGATGAAATTTAAATGTTGAACCAACTATTCGTGAAATTATATTGCATAAGGAGGTCCTTGAGATTGGGTTACTGCGAGTGGTGCGAAGGTTGGGATTTCTACTAACATGCATTCAAACCATGTTTCAGGATCTACAGTACGAATAATGGAGCATTTCCATCAACTAAAAAGTATCTAGTAGTCCAGTCAACATACGTGCTGCATTGGAAGTGAACATCAAAGCGGCGTATCAATAAGTAGAATAGCTTTCACACTAGAGTACTGATCCAGGCCTCGGCTGGAAACCGATCGTTCCACCTTCTTGCTCGTGGAGAAAGCATTGGGATACAATCCTTCGAGCGTAGAGATAGGAACCCGGACGTGCCTGTTCCCTCCAGGTAATGTGGCCACAAACCCCTGGTATTTTCGTAGCTTATCAGTATGGGCTGCGTTCATGCTCGAGAGGGGGTTGAAGAGTCTCATCCTGAAGTGAAAGCGGGCCAACGTGTCCACGAGAGTGACATCAAAGAATTCTGTGCCGTTTGCAGCGCCTGTTGCTCTGATATCCACCCTCGCCTTCACTTCGGACGGCAGGTTTAAAATTGGAGGAAAAGAGCTGGTTCCCGCAGGATGGCTGTCAAGGCAATGCAAAATTCATTGCTATAGAAAGCTAACACAATCGACAATCTAAACTAAAATGTCGATGGGACTGCAGCTAGCAGACTAGCCTCGTTGGGGGTTCCTACCAATGAAGAGTGCCGCTGCCGAAGAATGCCTCGAACCTTCTCGGATCGTTCCATTGCGCGACTGGTCACTGTTCTCGCGAGCTCTGTGACAAGCTTTGAAATTTATGATGTCCCGACATGGAGCCATCATCGGACTACGGCGTTGGGGGATGGTAATCATAGAGGCCGACAGATATAGCTGTGTTCAGCTAAATTTAGGCTCAGCCCAACGGCGCAAGTCTGTAGCTCTGCAAGGAAAAATGTGTCTATGTTTAGGTTCCGCCCCTAAAGAAATGAGTCTTTTTAAGCGGCTAAACCCTGTTGTGTTTTAGTGATTCAAAAATATGTTCGCTAGTCCTTTTAACCGTACTGTGTGTTCTGTGCAACATTTTACGTCATTTTCAAATGATGTGAATTACTCAAAAATACTCAGAGGCACGCTGCCGCGGCCGTAATGTCCAACGCGGCCTGTCTCTGGGGTGCCTTGAGCCAGCTTTTAAGGGTAATTTCAGAGGTCTTACTGGGCACGCTGTAGGATATTCGGGGCCACAACCGACCATATCTTTCAAATATTAAATCACCCCACATTTCCCCCTCAAAAATAGAATTAATTAAATTCACATATTTCTAAGTGGAATGAAGACGTTTGCTATATTCTTTGTTATACAACGCCTTCCTCATAAACTCCCCTGGCTCTCAGCCTTCCGGGCTTCCGCAAAAAGCGCACCCCCTTTTTCCCCATTAAATTCACATGAAGCCTGATTCATACCGAGCTCTTCCGTTTCTCTTAGTTAACCATCCCCTCGCTTATTTTAACAGTGATGCAGCCCGTCGCTTACTCTTCAGCCCGAAATGCACCCCTCTCAACTATTCCATGTCGAGACCGGCCATCGCATTACACCTTCGCTCGCGATCTGTCATTCCCTCCTTTCAACGCAGCCCAGAAGCCTGCGTTCACTTAAATCAAAGCCCGAGTTCTCCTCCCTCCAAACCACGTCTCTGCTGATTGTCATGCCGTTTACTCTCGCTCTAATCAGAGCTTCGACCTTTGTGTGTTTCCTTACGGATCAATTGTGGATAGCTTCCAAGACGTAGGAAACGTTATTTGCGAGTCGTATCGCGAATCTGATACAACTATATCTGCATGTGTCTCAACATGGAAGCCACATCGCTTTGTTTTGTTCGGTTCTTTCTCAAGCAAAATGGCATACAGCAGAGTGCCTGATCGTCCGCAGAATATTTGCACAGGCCGTTTTGATGATTGCGCCGTAGCATTTAGTAATCGCCTGGATTACTTTCAATGCACAAGAGATAGTATTACAGCGGTTGCTGCATTGGAGTCTACTTTAGGTAGTATTGGTGGTCTTGCAGTATTTGAACATGGCTTTCTTTTCGGTCAACCATCCGGTTACGTTCATTTATGGGACACTAGGGCCTCAAAATCAACTCAACTATTCAGAGCAAACCGGGAGAGACTACAGGTTTCGTCACTAAAAGTCGCGGTCAACGAGGTATATACTACGTCTAATTTCATTTCAACCGATGGCCTGTCAGCTTGGGACTTGAGATTCGCAAGTCAGCCCTTGAAAAAATTTAAACTTCCCTACTTTGGTACTAGACTTCGCATGGATGTAGATGTTAGAGCTGGAGTTCTTGTAGGATCGATTGGAAATGAGGTTTGGGTTTGGAATTGTTGGACGAGTGGTGAGCCTCTCGGAGGCTGGGTTTTCCCGGGTACAAGAGTGCAGAAACTGGCTCTTGTCGGGTGGGGTGGAAGTAGGGGTGGGATATTTGTAGCGGAGGAAAATGATACACACTATATTCCTTTGGGGGATGGGGAGACTGATGACATGGAGAGATCGGGAGCTCTGTCTCATCATGCATTTGAATCCCATTTTTACAAAATGTGGCACATGCTCCTAACATTGTATGGTGTTTCCAAGCAAGTGTTTTTTTGAAAAATGCTGATAGTGCATACATCAAAATAAAAGGGATACATCTGCAACCGCAATACTGCTAGTTCCACCAGAGATAATATTACATTAATCACGGGAGTTTGTACGGGGATGGGTTGATAGTGGATCCCTTCGACAAACGAAACAATGTGTAAGTAGGGGGTTAATTTAATTTGGTAGATATGTGGGTTGGTACCCAGTAAATTTGTACCGGAGCGTGGATATCGTATCATGGTCAAGCCAATTGTGAAACCGTACAATGCGTCGAAAACTGCAGATGGCACTCCAATCTACCAGAAGCTGGAAGGGAGGACAGCCAGCAAACAAGCAGCATTGGAGGTTACTGTCAATGCGGAGTGCCGCTGTAAAAGAATGCCTCTAAACTTCGAAAACCGTTCCATTGCGCGGGTGGCAACGGTTCTCTCGAGTTCCTTGACGACGGAGAACGCCGCCGGATGCCTTCTTCCAAGCGTTGAGATGGGAACAGGAACCAGCCTGTTTCTCCCAGGCAGCTCAGCAAGGAACCCTTGGTATTTCCGCTGCTTCTCTGCGTGAGCTGCGTTGAGGCTTGTGAGTGGGTTGAAAGCCCTGGCTCTTGCGTGGGAGGGAGGGAGCGGCTTGACAAAGGTTACGTCGAAATAATCCGTAACAGTTGAGTTCCTTGTTCTTGAATTGAAGATGGTAACGATGCCCCGTAAAAGGGTGAGTAGTGCAGTGCTTTCCTCTCGTAGTCAAGCATATGGCCGCTCCAGATTAGTAATTTCTATGTTGTACACCATTATGGCAGCAGCGGTATGTATTGCACTTAAATTACAATTTGCATTCGATATTATTTGGTTGTCTGGAAAACTTTAGGATAGATCGAATATATCTTCCAAGAGTAAAACCACCCGAGCCTTTCCCTCTATTATTTGAAGGGTGGCACTCCTATGCCTTTGCGGTTCTAGTAGATGTGGCCAGACATGTGGCTGTGAGAGCTGCTGTGACCTTCGCGCGGGAGACCCGTCCTCACGCATAGACACGCTCCAGCGACGGTTTCGCCCAAGGCAGCTTGTCTTCCGGCAGGATCTCAGGCAGTCTTGTATAGTTATCTGCCTTGCTCTTTGGCCAATACAAAGATCTGCCCTTTCCCTCCTCGGGAAGTACCCGTCTGACATCTCCAATCAGTAAAGCACCCAAAAGCCCCTCTTACTACAATTCGACTGCGGTTCACAAAAATGTGCAAATATTTGGTCTATGCTTTTTTCCGAACAGCTTACACCTTTTATGTGTCTATTGCCCATTGCTATACGGCTAAGCGGAACCATGGCCTCCTCGAATACCATCCTCCTTCTTTTATTGTAATTAAATGAAGACAGGCCGCAATTCAGTTCGCGAATGTAGTCAACAGATATCGTCCAATTTTTTTTGTTAGGCACCAAGAAATCTCACCACCAATACCGAAACCCTAGTTGTCTCAGTGCCAGTATCCATACCCGGCTTATAACTCCCTGAAAGATTCGAGATTTTGAAAGACTTGGTCAGGCACGTAGCTGTGAGGACCATGGATACCTTCGACGGATATGATCCTGCCTCAGGCGATGAATCGCAGCGGCAGCGTTTTCGACCAATGCAGCGTTTCTTACGGCTGGCCGTCTGCCAGTCTTTCAAGAGCGCCACCTCCTACCCGTTCCTAATGCGTGGATATGACTCCTCTGGAAACACTAGTCCGTGCTTTTAAGCGATTGGGCTAAAAGCTACTTTGTGGTAGGTGCGTACCATCCATTATTTGCATTGCCATCCCCCCACATGGTTTGATTGCAAGTTCGTAGGACTCATACACGTTGCACCCTTCGCAGTAAGCCAGCCCCATTAACCCCCCTTTCAGTCAAGAGGTACCAAAAAATCTACCTTTTCGGTACGGCATGATAGCAGTAAAACAGCGGAAAAGGGGTATCCTACGCTCACCATCAAAGAACGGAGGTTTTGTAAGCGACAAAAGTGCTACCGTAGTATAGTCGCAGTATCAGAGAGTGGTATATATGGATAAGAGACCAAGTGTCTACAAGTTTATTCAGCAGGGGTAGGCTCTACCACCTACCATCTCTGACAAAAAAAACAAGAACGCCCACTGGGTCTGCAGTTGATTCTCAACTTCCTGACTACTTGGGGAGTTAAGAATAAAGTATCCGTTTTTTCTCATAATATCTTTCCTAAGTGTAGTAGTCGAGCTACAAAAACGCTTCCGATAATCGAACTAAATTGGTCCTCTAACTGTATTCTTCTCGACGCCTCCTACAATATAAAGCTTTTGAAGGGATACTTAAATATCGAAACTAAGCCCGACCATATTCCATTCTATTGTTCATTTTTATATATCCTGCAATTTTTTCCTAGAGGTAAATCCAAACTTTCTCCGTGTGTTACTGCGCCTTTATTTTGTAATCAAATGGGTGAAAATTGGGAGCTTATTGTAGTAAAAATCGATTTTGCATGCATTTATTTTGTTTTGGCCTTTTTAGTTCCATCTGTAGCCATCTAATACAAGCTTTCTCTAATAGAATTTCAATAAAATAAATCCTGTGGTCAATAAAAGTTTTATTTATTCGAAGCAGAACTATGTTAGAACTCGTAAGATGACATCAAATTCTTAAAGTCCAACTCTTATAGTAGATAAATTTCTGAAAATTTATTAGAGTACTCTAAAAGGATAAACCATCTTATTCAGTCCAGGGAAGCAACAAATTTTATTAAATGCTACTTAAATTCCCGGATGACCTGATTGAGACAGGCAAAAATATTGTTAGGTGTGTCTGTATCTTCGGAAATTGAATAAAAATCGGTGAGTACGAAGTACAGTGAAGCTACGGATATTACATGCAATAATGTATCCATTGAGGTACATATTAATGTTTATGATCCTTGGCTGGGTGTTTAACATTACTGAATGGGATAGTTTAATTGAGAATTCAAAACGGATTGAATTATGTAACGGGGGACAAAGGTTTCATAACTCCTCAACCCTACCTCAACAAACTATTCTCGTTTCCAAATAAGCTTATGTAACTTACTAGTACTATAATTATTAATGAAATGATAATATGCAACTAATACAAAACGCAGTTGCAAGCTTCCTCGGCAAAATATTCTTCTGTATATCGAAGCTTCAGTATATTGATCTAGGAACCCCAGACTTGAGCCTAGTGAGAACTTTTCTATCCGCCAATTTCGCTAAGTATTTTTGTATACATTCTCACACGAAACCTGAATAGATGCCTGAAACTAACTTGACGAAATACATTTATGGTTTCCAAGATTTAGCACAAATGGCGGCAAGTATCCAATCTGATTCTATGACTATAGCCATTTCCCAGCCCAAGGATCCCAGTGTAGGCTCAAGAATAAATTCGCAATTATTTTACCTATGGGTATCTTCTTACTTATTATTTATCAGCTTTTCTTTCATTTGGAGCCTGCAGTAATAATTCACTGCGTTTGGTATTTATGTAATCAAATTTCTGTATAAAAGCATATCGCCAGTGTGAAAATTTACAGAAGATTATTATTTCAGAGAATGACATTCTTTTATTTATTTCACTATTTTAAAACCCAGTATGATATATAAATGATGTTCATAAAGCTTATCCATCATTTTCTACGTCTAAACAAAGATTGAATTCGGTACAGCTTACCAAACTGTAAAACAGAATGAAACTAAGCGTCTCAAACTCATCCCTGTAACATGTTTAATTTCAATCTAAGATTCTGCCAAAGCTTTTTTCTCCTAGTCAAAAGCTGAGCTCGGTGATTTCAGAGACTCGCCGAGATTACAGATTAGCACTTTGTGGTGTACTGGTTGCTTTAAATTTTTCCATTCTCGAATGCATCCACATCCAAAGAGCACTTTTCCTTGTCATCGCTAATATTATTACATTATAGTCCTACATATTGACTTACCTCAGCAAAAAGTATTTAACATGCAGACACCTAATCTCTACCAAATATATCTGCGGAGAGGCTCAGAAGGAAAATGTAAATATGTAGAGAAAATGTGCGCTCAGAAAAAGAACTGTATTTCTTCGAAATTTGCTTCGAAACGGGTCACATCTGTCGAGATTATCACTAGTGATGCAAATTGCCTAAAATGATCTTTTTTATGATATTATCCCCGATATTAATGCAGTAAAGTTTCATAACAGTATTCTGCATTTGTAATTTTGTGTCAAAATCAACAGGTTCGGTGAATAGATGCTGGACTCTGCCTATACTCGACAAATATCTTATTTAAGGGACCCACTAAAACATTGCATATCTCCCTCTTGACTGGTATTGTTCGTTAATGACGATATATTTCGGTATCTCTGAATGAGTGTATTTAAGGTGGGAGCGAAATTCAATGTAAAGCTGTATCTAGTTCTATCCAATGATTTAATTTATACCCCAACACATGATTTGCAACCTTATATCGCTCCCGAAGATTATCATTCACTGATAGTTATTGGATAGAATCTGAAGTTGGTTTATCCGGACAAGGAAGTGTGGAACCAACGAGAAATCATCACTTGTGGTGCGAATGATTTAGGTAGCCTGGAATAGAAATGAGAGATCAGCCGGCCGGAGGGGAGTTGCGAGGATGCCTTGGACGGAGGGGAGGGAGGTAGGCGGGTCAGACATGGCAGAAGAGGGAATAGAGGTTGAGAGGTGGGTTTGGAGGGGGCGGGGTCAGCAGTCGCTGGGGCCCTCGCGGGGAGGAGGGAGGGGAAGAAGGGGGACCCATACGGGGTTCATCCAACATTGGAGCGGCATCGTTCGAGGAAGGATCCAAGAGAGTGGGGACCATGAGCGTATCCACGCCAGGTAGCCCGGATAGGGAGGCACGGTCATTGCTGACGCGCCTCTTCTTAGCGCGTTTGGGAAGAGGGGGCGAGGGCCGCGAGGGGGAGGGGGAGGGGTGCACCCATGCACGGCAGGAGCAGAGGAAGCCGGGGAATTCCGCGAGCGTTTGGCTCCACTAACAGTTGTGGCGGGAGCAACAGAGACCGTAGCGGATGGATTGGGGGCGATGGAAGCAACAGCGGAGGAAGCGGGAGTCGGGACGCAACGGCAACGGGAGTGGAGCCGGTGGAACGAGCATTGGGAGTGTCAACCATGAGGCGCAGCAGATGGAGTGGGGGTAGTAGGTGGCACCTTTTGGGGTGCCAAGAGCTCTTCGTTGATAAATTTTGCTGCTTGTTGGAATGCAGCCGCAGAGGATTGGCGTCTGGACATTGGAACGGAGGTGGGAGTGCATGGACTGAGAAGGATGCGAATCTCAATGTCCAAGCGACGGAGGACATTGGAGGTGGGCGCAGGGGCGAAGGCGAGAGAGACGACCGCCAACGACTCGGTGGTCAGCTGGAGGCCAGGATAGATGCATCGAAGGTTGGAGATGGTGCGGATGAGAAGACGAGGGTGGATTTGGTGTCGGCAGTACACGTCCAGACTCCGACACCTGGGAGAAGGACGTGGGCGGGGAGGGAGCAGTTTGCGATAGAGGCAGCTTGAGAGAGGGCATTGCGGGCGGCATCATAGGTTGGGAGGGAGGTGCCCGGGGAAGTAGTCGGTGCAAAGCCTACTATGACCACAGGCTGCGGGGGGACAGCGAAGCGGCAGTGATGGGGCAGAGGAAACGGGTGGGGCGCAACGTGCGGGCGAGAGCGGTGGCTTCGGTAAGACGGGGGTGCTGGGGATGAGACGGTTTGCTGAGGATAGCGAGGGCGGCGGGGAAGGTGAGGAAGGGTAGAGTGTCGGGGGCAGTGAGAGTGGTGAAAGAAGATGGAAGGAGTGGGCAAGAGGATGGGGCCATCGGCAGGGGTTGGCAAGGGATAGGTTGCGACAGCAGCTCAGGAACGAGGAGGGGGCATAAAAAGGGGTAGCGAAAAGAAAGAAAAAGAAAAACGACGGCAGGGGAGGGAAGAGAGAGAGAGAGCGTGTGTGTGTGCAAAGGCATTGTCGCTGTTAAGATAGAGGGATTTGGGTGCTTTACTATTTCAAAGGTATCATTAGAATTATGCTGGTATTCTACCAATGTGTCAAACAGTAGAATTTAAACGTTCTTCCGAGTATGAGTATGTTACCGCTATCAAGTGACTCGTTGAATAAAATCGTTTTCAATAACGGATTAGATTGAAGGATGTGTTACTAGATCAATACATACATAGAACATACCGGGGATATCCGACCCGCACCTTTCGAATATTAAAGAACCCAAACATCAACCTACATCGAGGAAATAAGGGATGTGTTTACTGTAAGATTTCGGAGGGCTGAGAAACTGAGGAAGTGTTTGAGGTAAGCATTTTGTAACGAAGAGGATGGCAGACGCATTGCCTTCTCCAGCCAATCCTCTCCGACTCCCATTCACCAACCATCCAAATGATCTTATCACATTCTGCCTCCAGATCTATCAACGACTTGGCTCTATTGTTTGGTCGTCTACAGGAATTTCTGTCATGTGCCGGATTACCCCCGCACGCCGCTGATATGGCACATCTGGATAGTCCCCAACTGTAGGGTCAGTTTAGTTAATGCCCTTCAGTATGAGAAAAGGGAAAGTGCAGTTTCATTTACTGTAAAGGAGATATTGGCTAAACCCTGAGAGCGGCTGTGTAGGCAACGGAAATTTTGAATTAGTTGATGTTCATCCTCTGGTACTGCACAGGTATTGGGCCAAAGTTCCACCGCATGGCACAGCAATACTGTGCAACGGGCAAAAAAGAATCAAAAAACCCAGTCTGACTGTAGTGTACACTCTGGATCACAATTATCAATGTTTCCTGAATTAATAATGACGGTACAGTACAGTATTTACGTCAAGTCGTTGGGACGGCAGCGAATTTAAATTTATGGTCTCGAGAGGGGTACAATGCCCCGATCTACCGTATTGTACAGTACGGTACTACGCCTACGGGGTAATCAATACATACATTCCGCACTCCACGCACTCGCCGCATCAACACGTTTGCTTAACCCTTCCCTCAGTCCGATCGTCTCTTTCATCTCTTCTCGCATCACATCCTGTTCAACAAGTTTACCTCCTTCCCTCCTTCAAAACGGCAAACCAATCAGCCATTATGACACTCGGAATGACCTTCAAGTTAATGTCGTGCGACAACAAAGCCTTCGAGGTTGACGCCGCCATCGCAAAACACATAAAGTTTGTCTCTGACATGCTCGAGGACGTTGAGCCGATCGACGGGATGGAGATCCCTATGGGTGAAATCAAGGCCAAAGTCCTTTCAAAAGTAATCGACTACTGCATATTTGACCAAAACCAGCAGCTCTACTGGTACAAATTGGAGAATATCGACAGTTGGGAAGACCAGTTTCTTGACATTGACAATGATATGCTGATTGATTTAATACTAGCCGCAGACTTTCTTGCCATTCAATCTCTGCAGGATTTGGGATGCAAGAGGGTAGCAGATAAGCTACGTGGCAAGTCACCGGATCAAATTCGCGAGGAGTTTGCCATTAAAGACAGTTCCTTAATTGAGTAAAGAGTACCAATTAGGAAGGTGGGTCGTTTTGAATCCACTGGAACCGCTCTCCTGGTATCATTTGGTAGGAGAAACCTAGTTGTCTACCGAAAATTCTTTGTCTGCGTATAGCAGCAATTCCATCACAGTAAATCAGACGTAGCTACCTACCACAAATCGATCCATTTGATTATACGAAATACTGCCCATCTCCGAAGCGCATACTCTTTACGCAACAGCTGTGCATATTAGATTGGATCACAGAGCTGTTGGTAGTCCCTGCGTCGCTCGTATAGAGGCATGAATAGTGTTTGTCATTTAGGTATCTTGCGTGTAGAAAGGAAGCGATTCATATGGATAACCAACCCATTTCCGTACAGAACGTGCGGATTCACAGGTAAAGATATCCAAAAGCTCCAGCGTAGCTACGGACAAGGACTCTGAGGATGCAGGGAGTGATGAAAAATCCATGTTACACATTCCATGACCTTCAGATGCAGGTTTGTTGGTTCGATGGAAAGTATGTACAAACCTTTAGGCAGCAACAAACAAATGTGTGCATTCAAATCCTTTACCCAGAAAGAGCACAAGTGCACCTCCACACTATTGTCCCCTGTTGATTTCTCGCCATTGTCGGGAATCCGAACTCTTTTGGGAAAAAGCATGACCAAAGCAATGAGCCAACAGGTAGTGTGCTAGAGGGGATCCAATTTTCGCCTCGGAAAGCTTGTATCCATCTCTACGTCACTGCTGCGCAACAATGAGTGTGGATTGCGATCGGACGAACCGAACAGTGACCAGGGATGTAGAGCAGTGGATTATTACAGCAGTCGATAAAAGAGGCGACCAGCTCGTTCGTACCGTCTGGCAAGCGCACCGCCCGTTGTCCCATCTTTGCACAACGATAGCACATGCCAGAAGACATATTCTTTCGGGCCATCTATCCACATGTTCATTCAAATACCGCTTCCGATCCCGTGTTTGTCCCCCCCGGTTATGTAAACTGCCGCTAATGCCGTTCAGGATTGATACAAGTGGAACCGTGGTCTATTTTAGGAAAGCAATGAAAAAATGGACTGTCACTTGTTACCCATTGAGTGGGTCGTATGTAGCACCTTGCTCTGGCTCCTACCTTGCGACGTGGGCAGCGGCGGAGGTGGTAGTAAATTGTGCGACTGTGGTACAATTTAATGTGATGCAAAGGTGTTTGTTGCCCTTTAGAGTCGGGTGTTTGTGTCCCTCCTGCTTGTTGCAGACGTCCGAAACCAGGAGAAGGGCGGCCACATGACACAATCTCAATCTTCCTGCGACCGTTTGGCAAACGTGTCGGCACTGATCGGATGTTGCCTTTTTTTCAATGTGGGCTACAATCCACTGCTGATAATACTGCAGTATTGTACAGCGGTGTACAGTACAGTACTGAAACTTGTACTTGGAATATCAGCCAATCAAAAGTTGCAATGACGGAACATTGTGGGCATGATACGGCTGTACAGTACTTATACTGTACAGTATATCTCAATCTCGAGATGAGATTTTGTCGAGCTGGTCATCAGGTGCCAATTCAGTGCAGGGATTGTGCTTACAGTAAAAAAGGAATCGACGTCATCCGCTGTTCTGTAATGTAATGTACTGTACTGTACTGTACAAGGTACAAGAAACGGATATTACTGTACAGTACATGCTGTACCTTAGTACAGTAACACAGGTATTCTGTGACGCCACCCACAACTGGACTTGACACAAATCGACATCTCCCTCGCACGCCATCCTTCTGCTGCGCCACAATATCCATTCACCGTCACTCTCCTTCCACTTGCAGCCCACCCACCCTCAACCCGCAATGGCGCCCCCTTCCCCGATCCAACCATGCTTCCCCTCACAATTACACTCCGTCCATCCCCGAGGTCCTTTCCCTTCACGCCCTCATTCCTCCTACCCCGCCAGCCCCTCTCAACCTCCCTTCCCTCCTCCGCCCGTTTCTCTCCACCATATCCCCGCCCTACCTGCGCAACTTTCTCTTCTCTCCCGCACCAGACCATCTCCCCGCCCTTCTCTCCCCCACCCTCGCCGCCACCTCCTTCACATCAACTTTCTCCACCACCAGAGTCGAACCCATCACCCTCCAACCCTCCCCCTACCTCCCCGAGTCGCACCACCTCACCGGTCGTAACCTCTACACCCCTCATCTCACCACTCCCTCCCACACCCTCGGTTTCGGTGCCATGGAAGTCCTCGCCACCGCCGGCCAATTCTGGCGTCATTCCTCCCCAACCTGTGCCGCCTGTATGCCCTTCCGTTTCATCCGTCACAACCCCACCAACCTGCTCATTCACATTTACGATATCCCATGCCCTGATGCAGTGCTCCTCAACTTTTCCCAACCCACCTCGTCCACCACCGCCCTGGCCGTCACCGCCATGTTTACAAAGTCCCAACTCGTCCATATCCTCCACGACTCTCCCACCCCAGATGCACTCATCCCCACCGCCCATTTCGTTCAACAGGAATTGCAACGCCGCGCCTGCCCCTTTTGTGCCTCCCCGCCTGGAACCGACTGCCCTTGTCCCATATCTCCTGCCCCCACTCACCCCAACATCCCTTTGATCACTCCCACTTTGCCGCCACCATGTCCGTTCATAACGGAGTCTTTGAGTCGCTCACCAGCAAACGTCTTTTTCCTGTGCACGGCTCCGATCGTCACTGCGTGCTTGGTACCCGTACATGGATGGCTACCGTCAACGATCCTGCCTTTATCAAACGAATTTCCGACTGGGCCTTTGCAGATTATGTCAGCATTAAGAGTAATGCCACTCCGGCACGATCCTTGCCTATTATGCGTGAAGGTGTGCGCTCTTTGGAAGCGTTTCAACCCCGAAAATCACGCATGTGGCTCATGTTGAGGAGGAGGTCAACGCTCGGAGTGATGCCCATCAAGATGGAGAGTCTGACGATATTGATATTACACCCGCCGCAAATAACCAGGCCATGCACTTTCTACCGCCTACAATTCAACCGGTGGAGGACTTGTGGTGGGCGGAGACGTGTCACCGACAGGCCGCTTTTGCAGCTCAGGGTGGCATTTTGGCGAGTGAGGCAACAGTTGGAGACTTGGACGGCATGTCCATGGCATTGGGCATGGATGCCGATGTCAATTGGCTAGAGCTTGATGCAGACTCGGCGACATTGATGTTGGGCGGTTCGAATAATACCAGGAAATCAGAAGTCGGGAAGGGCAGTACAGAGAGTTGCAGTGAAGGGGCGAGTGGAGTCCCGTCTTCGAGGAGAGAGGAACACGGTGGAAGAATGCAGAGCAATGGGTCGACCGGCGAGGTACCATCAGAGGGGAGTGCTGTTGCGCAGGAGACAAGGGATGGAGTGGTAGAAAATGATGGGCAAGACAACAGCGGGCGACCTGCGGTGGATCCAGCATTGTTGGCAAAGCGACGCAAAGCGCAACAAAGACGAGAGAGGAATCGATTGTGTGCTCAGCGGTCAAACATGCGGGCCAAGGCGCATCGGGACACCCTCAAGGCAAACTTGAAGAGTTGCAATGAACAGGTGGAGGTGCTGAGGGCAAAGGAACTAGCGTTGAGGCAAGAAAACTTGAAACTGAGACAAGCGCTGGGACAAAAGTCGTGATTGAAGAAAGGGTTTGACTTTTGTAACGCTAACCGGGGGGCTCCGCGATTACTGTCGATCATTTGAGGTTGGTGTAGTCGCGCGGGTTGATGTAAACCAAGTGACGGGTTTGTGCAGAGTTGGCTTTGAATGTAGAAGTTTGGATCCTAGTACGCCTCGTCTCTGACTTTCTTTGCTATGCTGGAACCAGGCATAAATCTTTCCCGTATCTGAACTGAATCAGAGTTAACCGATACATACGGGTAGACCGCTCAAGACGTTCCATTTGTAGCTCAGCGTTTCGGCACAAAGCATGTCACTGAGACTGATTTCCTTCACTCGATGGAAATCGCTCTGTATAGCTGCACAAACATTTCCACCACCCCATTGTTGCTCATCTAGAGCAACATGGAGCAACAATGGACTGGTGGAAATGTCCAGTAATTTTTACTGTAGATCCTGCTGCCTGGTTTGAATCCAAGTTCATTGGACTCCAAACCTTAGCACCAGTTACGGTAAACCAAACTCATCTAATCTGGAGTGGTACCGGAGGGGAGACTATGAGGGAAAATGGTAAGGTATGATCGATACGAGTGAGTGGGCAACAGTTTTGCAGGTACCGGGACATTGATTCTCGAAACTCCCTCTCAAACCCTGGACCAGTCGCAATGCCGCACTCGTCAATGAAAGCAGTCTGAATCGGAATGTATTCTTCTTTGTGGTCATCAGTGGGACAGTTAAGAATGTCAGCAACTCTTGAGACATATCTATATCATACTAACAACTTGATCCTGGATTGGTAACAGCCACGGTAATTACTCGTTTATTTCAACACTTTTGTAGTTCAATGCACTAACTTAACTGACGCTGCAGTTAGGAACTAACCGGGTATGCTGTGTCAGTGGCGTGAGACGGAGACAGACACCGCTATGGACGACCAGATGGAAAGGGTAACGCGTTGGTAGATGCTGCGGAGAACCACACCAGTGCCTATAAAGAAGCGGCGTGCGATTGAAGGTATTAATGCTTTAATGAGGCGAGTGGTAGCAGTCGACGAGGCGCCGAGAGAGTCAAAGGCGAGGGGTGGAAGGTGAAGTTGGGAGAGTGTAGTAGACAGCCGGGGGGAGAAGAAGTCCGGTTGTTCCCTACGGGGTTAGGTGTGGTGGATGTCACAGATGGCCATCACCCGCTTTGCCTACCGCACGAATCGTAGCGGGAGAGATGATATTACTGCACTCATTCCATATCTTACGCACTGAAGTACTGTACAGTATTGTACATTGTACTGTAAGTCAGCCAGTGTCCTACATCAACCTCAACCGAGAAAAAAAGGTAAGATACAGTGAAATCAGAAATAACCAGATATCCACCTGGTCGGAATCTGACCAATAAAGGCGCCTTTTATTTGGTGGAAAAAGAACAAGGGCTGACATCTGAACCCACCCTTGGAGGGTCCTTCCAGACGCTAAAGCTACACTGCCGTTATGATCAACCAGCGTCAATTCAGCGCTGTTGGGCCCCACTAGGTCCAGCTGGGACCGCTCGGTCCCCTCATTATGCATTTGAATAAAAGTTCACCTTTTCCCCTTCCAGTGCGCCTAACCTACACGTGCTGTCATGAACTCGAGACAAACGAAAGGAGCACCTTGCACGGCCATTGCGGCCTATGTAACTGCACTCTCATCTTATCAATTGATTATCAAACGCCTGCACGAACCAAACCGTTCACATCGACGGCCCACACACCGCCGCAAAGGACTGCTTCATTCACAGCGGTCTTACGAATCAGCATCATGGCGCAAAATCGTAACAAATGACACCGACAACGACTTTCATATCGTCACAGACATTAACTGAAACGAGCGAGTAGTTGGAGCAAAGGAAGACAGTTAAAATAAACTCAAATGTTGACTTTGATCGATGTTGAAAATGTTTTATGGTTGTTGATGCCGCTAGTCGGCATCTGCGACCTCTTATATAGTGGTTTGTACCCCCGTAAATGGATGTAAAATCACACATATCAAAGAAACTAACTAGACACTTCTAATGTGCGCTAAACTATTCTAGAACACTAATTAGAAACGTCTAGACGCGTTACAGCAATGCAATATAAAACCTACGTACAATAAAAATCTAAAAATCGTATTTGCCACGCTAATTTCATTGCTGGCAAATGTCCAGAATGATCCAGGACCTTGTAAATAATCCATAAACTATTGATTGTTACACTATTCCCACCTCCTCTCTATTGACGTCCTCGTCAATGATATTCGGGGAGTAGCCCATGTTCAACAATGTACTTGTGCCAAGCTTCTGTTACGGTACCATCACGATCTACGAAATCTCTTGTCGGCTGCCACTCAGCTTCATGAGTTGGCGCCCCTTGCATCAAAGTGAGGAATTGATATCCTCGTCCTCTCTTCCTATGTTTCAATATACGGCCAACAACTTGTTCTTCTCCTTCAGGTATGGGGAGAGGATCGGGACTCTCAGGCATGGGAAGGGCAATATCGGCAGGCTGGTCTTTGTATGGAGTTGTGTGGATAACATGAACGACAGGATGGATCTTGAGATGACTAGGTAGACTCAACCTCAAAGCGTTCTTTCCAATTAACGCCTTCACCATAAATGGCCCATATCTTCTAGCCGTAAGTTTATGTGTTGCCTGCGATCTTGAGTATAAATCCGTAAACAAAGACTTATTACAACCAAACTTTCGATCCAACTTGATAATTAGAGCTTGATATCGTTGAGAGGGACTGCACTTTGTCTCGCTTTAGACACTCTGTACGAGAACTTAGCATCTTCCAAAGAGTTTTTCAGCCTTAACTTAAAATTTGCAACGCTCTCAATCGGTATCTCTGCTCTTGAAATCATATCAAGAGGTGTCTTTGGATTATAACCCAAGTCCAATTCAAATGGCGACATTCCCAAGTCTTCAGTCACAGACGAGTTGTATGCAAACTCAGCAGCAGGTAACAATTCATCCCAATCATCCTGATGATAGAGAAATAACATCGTAGGTAGTTCTCAACCATACGATTCATAATCTCAGACGCATCATCTGTCTGTGGATGACGACTTGAAGATATCTTCAACTTAACTCCACATAGCTTCATAAATTTTCCCAGAACTTTGAAGTAAACTTAGGGTCTCTGTCGGAAACAATGTTGTCAGGTAAACCATGGAGTTTGAATATTTACTAAAGAACGAAGTAGCAACGTCCACTGCTGTGTCATTCACATTGCACGGAATGAAATGAACTCTTCTTGTAAGGCGATCAACCCATGTCGTAACTGCATCTTTGCCATTCTTGGTCCTTGGAAGGTGTACTATAAAGTCAGTAGCTAAAGATCCCCATCTTCTTTCAGGCATCTCTAAAGATGTGGGAGCCGTCATTTTCTTCTGATTCGAATCCCTTGCTTGCTGACAACGAAGACATCCTTGAACATAGTTTCGAACATCACGTGTCTTATGCTTCCAACGATAGTTCGAAAGCCTTGATAAAGTCTTCGCAAAAGCAAAATGTCCACTTATCTTCGAATCATGTGCTAACTGCAGTACATCTGAAACACTCTTCCTCGGAACACATAGTTTCTTACCATACATAAGTCGTTTTCCCTCTCTCTTAAACATATGAATTATCTTTTCAAGCTGCATTTTCTTAATTTCATCAGAAGGCCAGTTCCATCGAAGGCTCTAAAATAGGTCCAAAGAACTGATCATCATCATAACTACTAAGGATATCATCAAGATTAATAGATAGCACTTCCACATATTAACTGAAGGGTTATCCATATCCTTAGAGTTGATTACATGAGGAGCTCTCGACAAAGTATCACCAAGCACATGAATCTTTCCTTGCTTCAAGGTAATTGGAAATATTCCAAAGTTACCAAGCGTTTCGATGTACCTTGCCTCTTTCCGACTCAACTTAGGCTTAGTGAATAAATGCTTGAGGACCTGATTGTCAGCAATGATCTCAAATGATGAACCTTCCAAATAACATTGAATCTTTGAAGAAAATATATCAAACTGAGAAGCTCCCTATCATTTGCGGAATAATCTCTTTCAGTAGGGGACAACTTTTTGGAATAGAATGCAATTACACAATCCTTTCTGTTTCCATCTAGTTGTGTTAACGTACCTCCAACCGCAAATTTTGAGGCATCTACGTGTCCTCTGAAACTCTTGTTCCAATCCGGGGCAACAAGAATAGGAGCTCGGGTGATGGCTTCTTTCAGCTCTTGGAATGCACATCACACTTGTCATTCCATTTACCAACACCAATATCTTTCTTCATCAGATCTGTCAAAGGAGCCGCAATTTCCGAGAACTTTGGAATAAACTGCGAAAGAATTGAAGTAAGCCAATAAAACTTCTCTCAGTCACTGTTTTAGGCTTCGGCCATGTCTTCAAAACCTCAACTTTCTCTGGGTTAACACGAAGACCATCTTTTCCGACTATGAAGCCCAAGAACTCAATCTCTGTCTTCAGAAAGTCAATTTCTTTGGAGAAACATAAAGCTCATGTTCTTGCAGGCGACTAGAACTATATCAAGGTGCTTGAGATGGTTTTCTTCATCCTTGCTGAATATCAGAAGATCATCAATATACACGACCATGAAGACATCAATGCAATCGTAGAAGATACGGTTCATTAGCGACTGAAAAGTAGCAGGAGCATTGCATAAACTCATCGGCATTACAAGATATTCAAACTGTCCGTACTTCGTATTGAATGCGGTCTTTTCAACATCCTCTGGCTTCACCCGTATTTGGTGGAAACCAGTTTTCAAGTCCAACTTTGAGAAGAATCTTGCATCGCCTAGCCTATCAAACATCTCATCAGATCTAGGCAAGGGAGCATTGTTCCTTTTCGTGATTCGATTAAGTGCTCTATAATCGACCACTCCTCTCAATTTGTCTTTCTCTTGGACGAAAAATAACGGTGATCCATACGGTGATTTACTTGGCCTGATCTTCTTCTTTCTCAACAAGTCTTCAACATATTCCTTTGTAGCTTTCAACTCCGCGGGGATAACTGAAAAACGGACGATGAGGTGGCTTTGAACCTTTCTCAACCTCAATCTCATGATCCACACTTCTCTTTGGTGGTAGTCCAGCAGGTAGTTCCCCTTTGAAGACATCCTTAAATCGAAACAGCAGCTTTTACAATTTGGCATTCTTTTGGCCTTTGATTGCAGAGGGCTTAGTCAACTTCAACTCATTCACATCAACAAGTTGATACACATTGAAATCTCTCCCATGATTCTTTCTTCTATCACGTTCCGGAATTTCTTAACTCCAATGCTTGTGACTCTAACTTCTTCCCTCGAATTATCTTCAGTAATTGGAATCGCGTGTTTGCCAACCTTAACAATCCGTTCTTGATAATCGATATCAGGATTGTTGGTAACTTGCCATGGCATTCCAAGAAGCACATCATATCTACAATTCGCAACAACCCAATTGGATGTATACAGATGGGAACCAATCTTCAATGTTGCTTCTAGATGACTTCAGACGCTATTTCCTTTGACTTCTTGCTCGAATGATTGACAGTGACATTGACATTCTTAAATCGAAACCTTCCTCTGTTCCGAGCTGCAAATCCCTTGATACTACGTTTGTATTACAACCATCTCCTTGAGGACGGACACTTTCACGTCTTTCAGTGTCCCATCAAGTACAATTAACTCCTTCACTGGAATATCTTCCTCACTGATCTGGTTGTTGTCTTCAAGACAATAACGATAGTATTGGACTCCAAACTAGTCTTCGGGACTCTCAACGCATGACTTACTTGACTTTTCTCAACTACAGAGGTATCACCAGTGCAAATCTCTTCTTTCAACACTGGACTCTGGATACTTTGTCTTAGTTGCCTAACCTCTGCAACAAGACATTCAAAGTCACTCATAATCGGCCCAACCGGAGCGTTCTTTCCTTTCGGCGGACCTCTTAGTTTTCCGATTCATTGTCAATAACTTGAGCATTATTCGATGCAATCTTTTTCTCACGGTCATTATGCTTCCATGGCCTGCAACCTACTTTGTGACATACAAAGCAGCGGTTCTCCTTGTACAACCTTTCTATCTCTGGATCAAATCGACGATTCCTGTTTCGAATTTGACCATGGTTGTACCTCTTCTCCACGTTACCGATCTCCATTGGTACGGGAGCCTGGTTTGGAACGTTACTCGACTGTTCACCAAATCTTGAGAACATCCCAGATCCACTTAAAGCACTGTCAACATTCAGAGCTATTCGGGCAGCTTCATCGACGTTCGCAACATTGCTTTTGAGGACTTCTAGCATAACCTGTGGCTTAAGACCAGAGATAAACTTATCTAACATTTCATCCATTGAGATACCAGGGTGCTCAGAGCCACATTTCTATACTCTGAGAGATAAGCGGCAACAGAATACTTCTGATGCAATGTACTTAGCTTGTCTCTTGCACGTCGAACACTGTCGGCGGGTATAAACTCAGCTCGTACCAAATTCTTAAACTCGTCAAAAGAATCTGGAACTGCATTGGAGGCAACTTTCATGAACCACCAACTTGCAGCTGTTCCCGTAAGCAAGGTTGTAGCGTACATAATCTTAGCTCCATCGTTCAGTGCAAGATCCGTATTTTGCATCTGAACAAGCGTGAGATACTGTTCGAGCTGATATAATCATGTTTCAACGACGAGCCGATCTCTAGTGCCCTTGAACTGCTCTGGCTTATTCGGCTTTAACAACGACATCTTGAACAACCTTCTTTTTCTTCTCTTGACTTCTTCTCTCTTGACTTATTATCCACTCAATACTTGTGGGGAGCCGTCCCACGGCGACGGGTCCTCTTCCCGCAAGAGAGTGATAAAGTCCTCTTCGTAACCCACACTCGAGAGCTACGGTGATCTAGATCCGTTCGGGATATCCCCACCAGTCTTTTGATAAAGACCCTTCGGTGTCCTTACCCTATAAGAGGAAGATCTCGGGCCGACCAAAAGGTACTTCTCAATCACAGAAGCTAAGTTCTTTCCACACTACTCGATGAGGATGCTCCTACCTGATCAAACCTAAATCGCGTTACTCGAACGCTTGTCCCAGTCGTTCGACCTAGCTAACAGCCAATAGTCGAGAGGATTATTTGAGAATACGTAGGCGACTCGGCGCAGAAAAACCACAATCAAAGTAGGCGAAGATATTAAAGATACCTTCCAGCCTATCTAGTTCTCCCTGCAAAACTAGACTACTAGCATTCACCTGGCACTCCAGCCCACAGGTGATGCCTACCAACGACTGGCACTCCAGCCCACAGTCGTGGTATCAACCGACTCCCTTCGGTCAACTAGGCGATGCTACCAGTGAAACGAGAGAGTAGTTGGGGCAAAGGAAGACAGTTAAAATAAACTCAAATGTTGACTTTGATCGATGTTGAAAATGTTTATGGTTGTTGATGCCGCTACTCGGCATCTGCGACCTCTTATATAGTGGTTTGTACCCCCCGTAAATGGATGTAAAATCACACATACCAAAGAAACTAACTAGACACTTCTAATGTGCGCTAAACTATTCTAGAACACTAATTAGAAACGTCTAGACGCGTTACAGCAATGCAATATAAAAACCACGTACAATGAAAAATCTAAAAATCGTATTTGCCACGCTAATTTCATTGCTGGCAAATGTCCAGAATGACCCAGGACCTTGTAGAACAATCCATAAACTATTTGATTGTTACATTACCAAAGCATTGTTCTTCGACGAGATACTTCCTCTCTTTGACAAATCAAGGGCTACGTTAAACGATGGAAGTCTCTAGAGAAATTTCAAAAGCAAGAAAGGTCACACTCCCGTTCTCAACATCGCTGATCTGTTGGGTATAGATTTATACTTCTTGAAATCTACAGCTCCAAGATACCAACTGTCACCTTTATTTAGCATCGCACCATCCTCATTAAGTGTCTGGTCTGATTTTGCGTTAATTTTTTCTATCTCGCTGTTCGTTCGAAAGATGCGGCTCCTTTTGAACTTCAGTGGCCAACAGTACGGAGAAGTTTTACAAAAGGACTGTCAACATGGGCCGTTGCTTGAAGGGGTGTTTGAAGTAACTGGTGGAGGGAGGTTTGAAATTCAAAACTATGGCGAGACGAACATGCAAAACGCGTATTGGGAAGGACACACACAAAAAAAGAAGCAAACCATCTATTTGTGTACAATATCTTTGGAGAGATAATACATGCTGCTATTAACTATCCGGGAAGCCGGCAAGATAAAAAACTAGCGGGCGTCTCCGGGCTGCACTTTCCAAGGCTACATGAGCAAAGCACTAATGTCGGAATGGCAATACCAGGAGATTCAGCATTTTTTGCAATGCTAAGTGCACCAATGGTAAAATGTCATGATAAAGGAAGTCGAATGAAACGATGTAAATTCCGTAATCCGCTGAACTTACTGCGATAGATATTATCTCGCAGCTGATTATTTCGAGTGAGCGTCAAAGCGCTGAGTAAGACATTCGCGCCATAAAAGTTCCCTCTGGACGGTAGCGAACTGTACTGAAAAAAGATGTAAAAAACAGAGAAGAATCATCATAGAACTAGCAGTCCGTTTATTGAACTTCAGAAAGAAAAAACGGGACGTAACCAAATTGTGTTCACCCAAAACCCGGTATCATCTGATTTATGAGCACCAGCGTAAGCCAGGCGAGTATTGTATCCTCAAGACAAATCGCTTTGGAAATAATCTGAAGAAGAGGGGCTCTATGCCAGCTTTGCTGCTAGTTCATTCAGTACGGTACTCATGCAGCTTACAATTCCCTTGGTTTCTTCTATATTTTTGCTCACCGCGAATTTGAAAGACTCCGTTTCCATTCTTGTTGTGTATTTTAAGTCGTCTGAACTCCTGAAGCTCCTCTGTCTCCGTGCATTACATTGATTTTGCAATTATTCCGATATAAGTGGTCATTGACTCAACACAGTTGATTGAAAAGCCCTTTCATTTAATTTTCTCTCGTGACACTCCACCAAGGCCGATTATGCGACGTTTAGCACGGGCGTCTACGTAGTCACCGTGATCTTCGGATTTTCGTTGATCATTTGCCACGTTATTGTTCTCATTAGCCTCACTACTACCATGACCGCCATCAAGGGCTTCAACAATTATTTCGGCTTGTACATTGCGACCATTGTGCTTGGTACGTCGGATGTTTGCCGGAAAAGAGGGGTCTTCATTTTCTTCTTAGCATTGCAGATTTTGTCGTATTTGTTTTGCAAAGAATCGTATTCTCGACCAGGGAGATGGTTTTCTTTGCTCCTTTCATCAGACTTTTATGCTTTGATTGCCCAAATGTTGTTTCCAATGGGTTAAATAGCCTCAATATTGTCCGAAAGAGTTTTAATGTCTTCTTAGTTTTGGTTAGGAGCTCCTGCTCGACCTTTGTCTTTTGCCTTCGGGAAAATGTGGTTCTGTTTCGGAGCCTCGCTTGTTTGTTTAACATCTTTCAGGGGTGTGTACTATGCTTGTCGATCTTTGCCTGGCATTTTAGTTGGTATTCTCTTTGGAATATATCTGGAAAACTCTTGAAGTCGGATCGATGAGCTGAGTGTTCATGTATCTCGCAACTATCCACTGGAAGCGTAACGAGCCGCTCTGTATTTCGGTCTGTCACTTTCGCGCCAATGTTGGCGTTCTGGCTGGTGCGGAGTTTCTGAATGGAAAACAAGAAACGCCATATATTTGCTGATTTGTTCGTCTGTTAGTATCTGATTTCAACCAGTACCATAAGTACAGTGGGCGAAAAAATTATAGATTATTTCCCATTTTTGAAAATCATTTGAGACCAGCAATTGCAATTGCGGGGCATCTCGAACAATAGGCCTTACAGAAGATCTTCATTGCGCCCTTAAGATCGAAATCGATCGACCTCATGAAGACTATGCCTTGGGTTGCGACCATATCAAGTCATGCTAACGCCTCTTCACTGATTCGACTAGATACGAATGAGATGACCAAGTTGTAGGGTTTGCGAGGAGGCGAATTTGACGCAGATTTTGAATCAATTCATGAAGCGTAGTCGCGAATTTGTTTTAATAATATCATTCTAACGTAATATTATGAATCTTAATATGAGCCCATCCTTGGAATTAGGTGACAGCTTTCATTAAGTATTCCACTTTGTGAGAGTACTAGGTAAATTTCGGATGCCATTGATGTACTAGCTCGTTGATATTGGCGACTAGTTTAGCCAGATCGTCCAAAACGTCTGTAATGTGTCTCTCGTACAAAAAAGTCATCAAGGGAAGGTTCTCCAGAGGATTGTCCAGCGTACCGGTAAATCTGCCCCACATACGGAAAGATACTGAACCATCGCGATCTTTAATATCTCCGCATAGTTCATATTCAATTCTCGAAAAATAATTTCCAAGCATCTCCGTCGAGGACATGAACGAAGTAGCCAGCCTCCGGGTTGTCGTGGGAACGCAATTTTAGTTGGAAATCTATGTGTGCCTTCTGACTTCTTTCAGATTGTTGAGGATGATACTACGTATATTTCAAGACCATTACGTATCGCTTGACAAGATGTCAATTCAGTTGTTCTATGAGTTATTTTCCTAATTTACAATATTGAGTTACGCATTTGCGTCCTTTTTTATGCTTCAAATGAGAACGGGAATCTCAGTCAATTGGGGTGCTGAGTTCCCATCAGTCAGTCAGCCACTTATCGGCTTCTTCAGCCGACAAGTGGTAATGTTTGAGGCTGTGTTGCCTGTACGAGGGAGAAATACAAGGTCTGCTGTGCTTGCGTGTGAATGGGAGGGCATGAACGGTTGATTCCCCTGATTCCGGTGGCTGAGAAGGAATCTCAGATCGCAAGGCTGAATTGTGTGGACAACGTAGTTGAACCAAATGGCAACATTAGAACTCTCTGTTGAAGTACCTAACGTACCCAAGAATATATAAGTTAGTCCTAGCACGCTGCAGTAAAAGGAGAGGTAAGTAGGCACCTCTCCTCTCAAAAAGTCACGTATCTTGAGCACAAATACCATACAGTTTGAGTTTTACGGTAACTTGAAATTGTTTAATACTGTAAAATTGCATTTCTTGAACATTTTATTAACGTAACTCGCAATTTGTGGTTCTTCGTGACCATCATTATCACGTTGGTAGCTGAGACGTTCCCAATAGAGCTGCTACCCGTAATTTTCAGTGTTAATAACCGTATTATTATCCCTTAGTGCCCAAACTCTGCCGTCAGCCCAGAAAATATGCTTAAAAGTCACTTGAAAAAGTACTTCAGTTGTCCACAGGTCTAATATTACCGCAATTATTCGACCGCATTTCCAAAATCGTAACACACTGCAACTGGCTGATAGCTTATTTGAACTTGATCCAAATCTTTGCGAACGGGAATAGAATTCAAGACCTGTGCGCCTACCATGCAGGACGCTGCACAACCCTGTCATAACTGTAGTCCGTCTTCGACTGCGGCCGTCTCCAAGCTGTTTCTGTTTCCGAAAGTCATTTTTACCAACATCTCATACGCAGAACACGGTAATGAAGATCGAATTTGCCATTCTATTGCTGATACAATGCTAGAGCGGATCGAACTTTGGAATACAGAGCAGTCCCAGGAGTTGTGGGAATAGGCAGTAAAGTGGCCCAGCACTCGCGCGACGCTCACTCCGTCACCTACTGAGCAAGAAATGTTGGATGTCCGCTGAGCCACTAATCTGGCTAAGGAGGATTAATATGGCATAGCGGCACACGCGTGAAGCTCCATTAGGGTCCTCCCTCTAACGCCTGACGTATTCCAGGCACGCCTCGATAAAAACCCCCAATAGCCATTCACCGTCCCAGTGGAACAGGAGAACATACTTCATTTGATCATGAAAGCTCATTTCGTGATTTCATTGAGGATGAGGTTCTTGGAGCCGTCAGGGGTTTCAAAAAGAAATTAATTTACAAACAAAAAAATTGCGAAGACGAGGGAAGTGACGCAGATATGCAAGAGGTAGATAATACCATTCCTAGAATTCGAAACGTAATTTCATAGTACAGGACAAAATATATGTGTTAAACAGACAAAAAGGGCCCTTTGAAAGCATACTACAAGATATAAAAGCATTGCAGGCGGTTTTGTATCGTAGCAAAAAAGAACCAAGAATTGTTTATTTCGTTGTGGCAAGTGCCAAGGGAACAGAAAAGGTACATCTTATTGCTATAAGTAATTCTATACATCCCCTTTGTTCCCACAAAGTGGGAAAGGAACCAAATTTCGACTTAAGGAATGATAAGGCGCTGTAGACGAACATCCTTCCTTTCTTTGACCAGCTATGAATATCTGATGCTTTCACTAGAAAAACTAATTGGGAGAAACCACTTCTACTTTTGTACAACATGTTAGTGTAGAGACTCTTACGAGGTTGTAAAATTTTGGACATTCTTTACCACCGGAATTCTTCTGTAGTTATAAGACTCCTTCATCAAAAACTCCCCTGTCTATTAGCTTTCAGAACTCCCGAAGTAAAAAAACCCTTATTTACGCCTATTGTAGATTATTGAAGCAGGAATAATTGCTTCCATAAAAGTCCATATACAGAAATATGCAATATGGAAGGGCTTTTTACTTTAATTTTTCATCACGTATCCAACATCTATGATATCGATCAACTTACAGTACAGCAATGAGAATAATGAAAGAATAAAGGAGGCCTCTGAAAGCAGAGATAATTTCAAAATACTGTACGGCTACTTAGCTAATTGGTGCAATAAGTGGATATACTCTGAAAGCCGTCCGCAATGCTAAAACTCAAGCGCAGAGAACTATCCAATATGTTGTTCCAGCGTTTAAGTTATGTCTAGCAAATATTATGAGTGAAGAAAAAGAACGCATTATTTCTAACACATTAATACCCTCGTCGGTGACATCAAAAATGAGTCAGATTATCCTTTTCGTTCAATTGGCCAAATGATTATATTAAGTAAACTGTTGTGTAATAGATCATCAAAGCATTCTTAGGTTAAATGCGTGTGTTTTTGGAACGCAAATATATCGGGAGAAAGAGGTAATCTCATTTACTGTAATGTCCTACACGGGTTTCCTGCTCGTCGGCTGATATTTTCGCAGGTAATTTAGGGAAATTTATTTAGCGATACTCGGTGGAGACTCTTCACTCGTTACGCACTCCTAGTGGCGTGTATATAACCTACCACTTCTCCCATATATGAAAATGGCATCCGGGCGGTATCAGACTATATATTTTTAAATATTAAACTGCCCAAAATTTACCCTATAGTACTATTCACGGTTGCTCCTTCCTACGAAAATTTCCCAAAAAATCCTACTGTAATTACGAAGACCAGTAAATAATGTGAAAAGGATAACTTGTAGTGCAATTGGCACTTACACTGTACTGTCATCGGCAGAGCTGATTTTGGAGATCTTTTTTTGATCTGATTCACTGCTAACCAGCAGGTACTGTACTGTACAGTAAGGGCATTTTTCTCTTGTCGCCCACTCTTACTCTTGGTACCGTATAACCCCGAGAGGGTTTGAGGGCTTTCAATCTGGACCACTCGGCCCCCAAATTGTACCTCAGATGTTCGCAGATGAAAAGCACCTATTGGACCGAGTTTCGACTTTACTTATCTCTAACTTGGATTTCCATCACTTAGCTCATCTGAACCTTACTAAACCCGCCGTCATAGACAACCCTATCCTAGCTAACTAGTATTTACACCTACCTGGCCACTAGGGCCTGAGATTAAACAGCCACCCCGGTGTTGGCTCTGAACTTGCCTCCCAACTTCCGCTTTTGCAGAAACCTTGCCAACGGCAACTTTGGCTATAGCCACGTTTATCCGCCCGGGTCTCCCTTTTTATTTCCCCCTCCCTATCAAATATTATAATACCCCCTTTTATTTGTTTGTAATATTTACTCACATTTGGCGCCCCGGACTCCGGCCTCTATATACAGATAGGGACTTCAAGGTTGTCGTTAGTGACAACATCCTTATCCCCAAGGAGATATTTAGCACTGCTGACCCACTACTACATCTTCTTTGTCCATTATTATATCCCTGATGTCTACGGTTCTTTGAAATCGACCCTTATCAAGGTTCTAGCATTCCACGGACCACGTTCCAGCCTTACAACCCGAAAGAGAAGTATACCTTCCTGCCGTCCAAGTAATTACCCCCGCTCTTCCAGCCCACTTCTTCTCACCGTCTGCGATCTGTGCTACTGCATCTCAGGGTGCTTAAAGAGAAAGAAGGACAGCGGACACCCTGTGGGTCGTGGTGTGTGTATGTGTTGGCTTTCTCATTGTCTGACAGTGTTCCGTTCCCAGACGAGAAGAGCTGCGCACCGCGCATTGCACTACAGAACTTTCATTGCCTCCGGCCCCTCAAGAGATACAAGGGCGACAACAGGTGTCAATGAGTATGAGCCCTACAAAGGAGATCCCGCCTGTATATTAATGTATTGGACTTTAAATTACAGTATGCACTATGAAAAGTAGACAAATTTTACCCATAAACCCCCATTTGAAGACACCCCAAGCATCCTGAAATTCAGGCTACGCGTTGGGATCTCGTGAAGATACTGACTTCTTCGTTGTTACATTTGTCAAACATTTTGCGTGATCGTATTCCAGAGTCGGGAACTTCAAACCCCTAAAACCTCTAAGCGGTGCCAAATATGCTCAGCTGATAGGCATGCTGGCATCATTTTGGCGGAGTGAAGTGAGAAACTCGTTCCAATTCCAACAACAGCAATACAAGGATACTGTAACACCCGGAGATATATGCTTTCACTGCCGAATTACGTGTAATCGTGACCACAAAGGCGATTTAGAGCATTTAGAGAACCAAAAATGGTCATACGTAGAAGCTTTTCTTACAATGCCTGAAAACAGCTACAGAAGGATTTTGTGAAATATTTACAGTACTGTAGGATATCTATTTTGCCCTTACTAATATTTTAGTCTAGATACGGTAGTCTATATTTGCTCTATCCTGGTCATATCTTTACACCATGTTAGACATACTGTTAGTGTTTACTTTAGACTAGGTGGCTTTAGGACATCTGCACTGGATCATTACTATTAAAGTGTTTGGAGTGCTAGAGCTATACTGTAGCACCTACTTTGCTTTAAAATGCATAGACGCCTTGGGCATCGAACTAAAAAACCAGAACAAAAATTTTATTTTCAACCTGTCTGAATGCTTTGACGTAAGCGAAAACATGTATTGTTTTTTTCAGGCTCGCCCATAGCGTCTCCCATCTGCTTATTCTATCCTTTAAATCATCGCGACATTTTGTGCAAAATTATATAGCGCAAGCAGTTCCATCGAACGCTACATGTCTCCTGACCTGCTTCGAGCATCTAATAAAGTCAGTCGTGAGAGCGAAGCGATCCAAATCAGCGAATATTTCTTCTGTCAGATCCCTATTAAATTATATATCTAGATTTAATTCGTATCCTGGTTTCAAATGACGAAATGTACTAACCACATTTTTCCCCTTTGTAGATACAAACGGTTTAATTGTGCTACGGTCCTAGAAGAATTTTGAAAAGTGGAACAGCAGGTGAGAAAATATTGGAAGTTTAGATCGAAAATGGTGAATAATTCCAATTAAATGCAATAAAATACCTGGAATAGGACTTGAAAAGGTAATGAATAGAAATCCAACTATAAAAATAGATGATAGATAGGAGTCGGTCCATGGTCCGAAGATTTGCAAAGTAAACTTAAACAAACTAAGACTACTTATACCGTATTACTGGTAACTCTACAAGATACTACGTGCCACAACCGACAATATCAATACTGTAGATTTACAATGAAAACTTGCGCACGCAAAATTTTTAAATAGTCATATATTCCTCATATGCAACTTGCTGAGGTTTCCCTCCGCTTATGGCTGGAGCATGCTCCAACACCTCAATGAAGAATAATAAAGGAAAACAAACACTTACATGGTTTTACACGGTCAGTTGAAGACTAACTAAATTCTCGGTCAGAGAAACGTCAAATTTTCCTAATGCGCAGTTAACTGCTCTACAAAGGAGTTAAGTTGTTCTTAAAAGTGCTACTAAACGCTACTGAAACTAGCAGGAGGCAGTCCAGTTGTGACCTCTATGACTACTACACACTAACCAAACTAGCTACCATGTTCAGTCTACATCTTGTTCTCGGCCTTCTTCCATATTTTCTGTGTTGCATTCGTGTTCTGTATCATAGGATCTGGATCTCCTTCGTTCCCCGCTAGATAATAATATTGTTCCCAGCCTTCCAATCCTTTTTGTCTGGTGCCAGAATGCCCAACAACTCTTGCGCTGTCCAGCATGTGCTCTAGTGCATAAAGTTACATCACATGTAACACATTTAAATGTTGTTCTTCGCCTTGATGCAGTGCTACAGCAAAGGTAAAAATACTTATTACTCCCCGGTAACTGATTTTGATGATGCGGGGAGACATGAAGACGTATTTTGATTCCATCATCGGAATTAAAGAAGATTAACCTTTTGTTTCAACGCCTAATTGCTAGATTTCTCAGTCTTGCAACCTTAGTGCTTGATAGCTCAGAAAGTTCCTGTTCTTCACCCGCTTGCACAGAACGATTAGTTGAAATAGCAATTCGATATGCGTACAGTAGAAGCTCCATACATGTGTCCAGCACGTAGTCAGCTAAGGATTGCACCTCATTAAGAGCTCTGCAGTACTGATCTATTCCACCGAAATCTTCCTTCAATTCGAGAATAAGTTTTTTCGGTGAAATCTTGCAACAAATAAACGAATTGACGGCAATGGTTTTCTGGGTGTGGGAGACAATCTATTGTTCGCATGAAAGCGATGAAGTCGAAGATCTTAACGTAGCGCGCGCTTGAGCACTACCATCCACTCCGCCCTTATTTTTTGAATAAAGACTTTGCACTCCATGCTTGAAAAGCTTAAGAGGGGGGAGCGGACTGTTTTCTTTCATGTATTTGTTCCCTGCAAACAGAAAGGTGCCTCATCCGACGAAGCCACTTTTTTGTTGAATCCACAAATCGTGGCAGAGTTGTAGTTTCTTCGTGTGCCCATAATGGAGTAGTATTAAGATTTTTCCCTAGAGCACGAAAACATTCACTAATTATCTCGTCTATGCCTTTATCAATCGTGACATTCAGTATTCCAGTCTCCGAAGCTGAAACATAGATAGTATAATTAACCGAAAGAACGAAAATGTGATGAAGAAAATGACCAATATGCTGTTCCGGAATGTATTTCTTAAAGACACCATCACCAACTTTACAGAAAACAAGATCAACTGTAACTAATGTAAGCACCCCGTCAATACTGGAATGAGCCACGCTGGTCTTGACCTCCACATTAGCTAGTTATGTTCCTGAATTTTCTTCACTGCCGTCAAATTTCAACCCATCTACTGTAAAATTTGCTATTACCGAATGTACATCCGGGGAGCAATCAACTCGCTTTTGGTCTGATCTAGCCAGTTAAACACATTGATAAATTGCAACAATGAAGGGCTAGGCAGACAAGGAAGCAAACAGAGCTTGCTCGTTGATCGAATAAAGCATCATAGCCTTCGTGAATCGAGCCGGGGTGAACCTCGAATCCATCAAATATCGAAGGATAGTAGCTGGGCTTGAATCTACTACACTACTTTCACTTTAACCAAGTTTAGCCCTTACAGTGCTGTCCGAAAAAATGATTGGTCCCGCACGAGTAGCAGTTAAACCAAATTGCTTGAGTATAAACAAGTCCGCACAACGCTGACCAATGGTTAAAATGGAACACTTCAGCTTCAAGTGGCGCTCAATGACGTCCTTTTCATTTGTGGAGTCATCTCGTGGGAACAAAATGCGTCCCTGATCATCAAGTTTGCCGAATATAATGTGCATCACAGGCTCATATCGTTTTGCGGCCACCACTTTCTCAATACTATTGGAGAGGTCAGACGGTATTGTGTATGTTAGCCGTATCAAATTACTGTACTTTGTTCCACGTTCAAAAACAGTAACTGTGACCATCTTTGGGGTAATATTTTTTTGCCCTTGCACTCTGACAGCTTTCACAGCATAATTTACCAACGGAACAGTGTTCGGTTTCTCCCCAATAACAAATTCATTCCGTCGGTCAAATTACGTATCTATCGGACCATTATCGCACTCATTTTAGACATCACTATCCTGTGGTTCAGCGATTCCGTTGTTGTTCGCATCGGATTCCTGTTCATTTCTAGATTCATTCGTGTCACTATTTATGTAATTGAAGTAGGAAATACATACAAACGGATGGCATCTCTAGTGGTTAGATGGCATATTCACCATAGATCCAGCTCCATGTTTAATCAATTCTTCAATCAGTTGCGTACTCCCGTATCCACGATCTGCGGTAATCAGAAGTTCATAGAGACTTTGTTCTCCTCTTCCATCGACCAACGTATCTAAAAACTTCGAAATATTAACAGCCTGTTTTTAACCCTTCGACGAAGTCGCACTGCTAACGTCATACGAAAAGTTACGTCTGCCATTGCATCAGCACTGTGTCCTTCACAATCTGGCTTTCTGGCAATTAGTGTCTTCACCGGGTTATCCCTAGCTCTCTTTCTGTAGAGGTCGTCATCAAAAGTTGCGAACGTGTCCACGGGACGAAAAAAATATTTTTCGTGTCATTCGAGAGGTAGCATTCTCAAACTCTCTTATGTACTGCGTCCTTACTGCGTCTGATCTCTTTGCGAATTCCAGGTGGTTCCGGGGGTATTACCACGACCAATAGCTGAATATGCCAAAATGTTTGAGCTACTAAATCTTACTCTGTCTGGAGAAGATGGTGTGCAGGTCAATTCATGGAGTATCTCAACAGTTTTTCTCGAAACGTATCCCGGTAAGATGAGACATAAGAAGAATGGAGACATAGCGATAGAGATCATCAACTCCAACTGGAGCTGTATCAATTCCAAAGACAGCAATGTGCTCATTAATAAACGATTGGTAAAGATGAATAACGTCATCCATTAAAAGAACTAAAATACCCGATCGCGTTACCGGCAGTTGTTTGGCAATAAAATGCATCTTAAGCTGCTCCATTGCAGAACAGCAAAAGAAACGAGCGCGCTCTGACAATACGTTGCTCGCAAAATCGTGTTTGAGAGAAACATCTTGAAGTGAAGGCGGGTGTATTTTGCCACCCATGAGAAGGATCATCTTCCCTTCTCCTCTCCGCTGGTCTCCGACCATCTGTCGAGCTTTGCGCACGTCCCTGTCCCCGCCCTAGTATTCCTCGAGCTCGACCACGACTTCTTCCACGCCCTTGACCTCTACCCTGTCCCTGTGCCGCCTCAGTATGCATTTGTGAAGGTATTAGATTGGCAGGAGCACCTCGTGCAGGGTTTGCGCCGCCTTGAGCAACACCAACTGCTAGGATGGAATCGTTCTCGAGCGGAACGGTACCCATTGATGGAGTAGGCTGCTCTTGGATGGTAGGGGCTGTATCTCTGGAACTTTATGGCGTCGCTATAAATTGAGGATGAGGAATGGGTGGTGCCTCACAGACAGGAAGGCACAGATGCACAGATTTAATTCCCACTTTGACATCGATTCAGACCGTCAGGATGCGTTGAAACATACATGTTACTGCAAAAATCTAGGTCACGTTTCTAGGTTCCAGAAGGGAGAAAGAGATAAGCAAGCAATACTACGGCAGAATCTTTCAAAGGCTTCGAAGCAGCGCTTTACTTAGGATGAATCCAAGGCACTACTAAGTGCGGACGAGTTGCGACTCACCTTAAATCTTCTCGCTATTACCGGTGCACTCAGCACATTCGTTCAGTTTGTGGTCATGTCAAGGGAAACTGCCAGAGTTCAGAGGACTGAGAACTGGGGAGTATAGGAGAAAGGCGTTGTGAAACGAAGAAAATGACAGACTTCTTCATTCTTTTTTGAACTGGGGAAAGTGGATTTGATTTACTGCGAGGGGTGCTGAGTTTGGGGAAAAAGCATTCAAATCACGCTTCAGGATCTACGTTTCGAGTAACAGATCATTTCCACCAACTAACTTTCTGGAAAGCACCGGAGGATGAACAAGACGAAGAAAGTGATGTCGCAGCACAAGGATGCAACTAGATAAGGGTCGCTGCAGTTCCAGTAAAATGGGTCATAAACTGGTCAAAGATATATCTCAAACAAATATTTCCGACTCAAGTAACCAAGAGGAGGTCAACTGGGTTACTGCGACTATTTTGAGAGGGATTTAATCCCGCTCTTTACCGGTCAAAATTTAGGGTTCTCTTTGATGACTGTGGCAAGTGTGCCTCAAAATGGTATTGGGGTTTATCTTCGTAAAGACATTTTTCTCTAAGTGTTGTTCCAAGCGGTTTCCAGTTGCAGGTTGCAATTTGCAGTTGAATTGTTTTCATAGCGGTGGACGTATGCGCCTAAACCGGAACCTGTTTTTGCCATAAATCCCGCGAGACTTCTTCCTGGCGGCAGAGGAAGTTTATTCGAATTTTTAGGTGGACGGTAGAGGCTTCAAGTGCGAATATTATCCATGAGGCGAGGAGTTCACTGCAAAATGAGGTGTACAATTAAGTAAGCTATGCTGTAGTATCGAGGATCTGAAAGAAACAGTGAGACTAGTGGAATCAGATATCACGTGAGGATCTGTCTAGATTTTTCCGTAGCACATCACGGAGGCTGCAGACAATTTTAGATAAAATATGGGGAGACAAATGCTATAATCGCCCATTTGTGGAGCAAAAAGTGTTAGGAGTAATTCGTTTCGTGCTGTTCCAATCGTGCTGTTCCAATAACCAGATACATTGCGAAAGCTTGTTATGTTTTAATGTTTGATAGGGCCATCTTTCCGGGGGATTTACAATAATGGGTCCAGGCTACAACTGACCGTAGGCCAACCAGTGGGGGAAGAATCTTTACGGCGGTGGGGACATGCACGCAGAGGCGCCGAGGAGGAATAGGATAGAAACTAATCGGAAAGACGCCGGGAAAGAACCTGACGGGCTCGCTGTCGTGCAGGCAAAAGGTGAAGCGGGTATAGAAATCGTCAAAATCTGATGTGGAAAGGTTACGGCGCCTAGCGTCAAGGCGGCGGACCAGTTAGCGTGCTGCACCTCACGTTCCTGTCGATTTCATGATTTATTGAAATCTTTTTCATATCACTCAGTATAAACGACTGAGTGAAGTTGAAGCCTGAGCCTTGAATCACAACTGACTGTTTTATCTCATTAAATATAAGCTGGTGTGCCACTGGAGGGGTTGGCCTATTTTTGGAGTGGAGCTAGCGATGTGTACAGAGATCATGTACAGCTTCCGTGGTGTTCTTTATGTGCAAGTGATTTCTCGCGCTAGCTCATCGTGAGTCAGATGAGGGGATGACGGATCGGTAGGATTAGAGGCCGTAGGCAGGATGTACTCTTAAGCTTGAACTTATCTTAAGCTTGGACTTATCTTAAGCTTTGACTTGACGTACAGTAAGGCATTTTCCCTCTCATCATGGTTCTAGCAAACCAGGGATTCAGACGTTCCCTCTAGGTGACATGCTGTTTAATAAAAGTATCAGGTTTCAACCTTTCCGTGGGCAAACAGCACATTCAGTTTGAAATCTTTTCTACCCTGGTCATCTTCATATGATTGCACGCAGGAGTGGAAAGACCATTTTGCTTCCGATGTCTCAACCTTTCCTGTAAATTGAGAGAGGGTTAAGTGTGTGGTGCGTCAGCAGCGATTTCAATTTAGGTTGACAAAAGGGCTAAAGAAGCAACTTTGCCCCTGTGTTTCTTGTCCATTCACTTACCCTGATTCGTTGTGTTGTGTCGGTGAAAGAGGGCTTTCAACTCGAATTATTTGCTTCCAGCTAACAAGTGCTCCTCAGTCATTGCGTGTCTGCCATTGCCACCACATTTTTCTCTAATTCAGTTGAGCTAACCTATAGTAAACATAAAGCAATTTTGATTCAGGGTTTATCATGCATACATAGCTATTTTTAAGCAATTAAATGATCGCCGCCGTGTTCGAATACGTGCAAGAATGGCCTTCAAGGACAGTCAGCCATAGATACGTGATCATTGAAGGTTAATCCCTTGCGGAGCACCAGGTATTTCCAATGAGGAGGATTTTGTTTTCAAAGCATTATCGAATCAAGAATTGTAAATTGAGGTAGACCATCGAGAGCCATTCAGGAGCATGTGCCTGGTTACTGAGCCCCGATTATTGATAGTTGGAATCATGTAAACTCTGGAAATTTACGTCTCACTTGGCAAAAATTGAATTTCTGTGATAAATTTTGACTGAGGATAGTATGTGCCCAAACATGGATCTAGAGTGATGTTGGTGACGAGGCTCTCGCGGAACCTGGCTGGTGTTCAAAAGCAGATAAAATAAAGCAAGGAGCAGTTGTAAGAATAGGCTTTCACTGGATCGCTGGGTGTTTGCATTGTAAGCATGAATCCCGTGCCATTCCCCGCGGACAGAGGCCATTTTCCTGCCATACATGGTCCACTTATTGTGAAATCATCAAAGTTTTAAGCCTAGGACGCCGTTTTCACAATGTGTACGCAAAATTTGAGGATTTAAAAAAATGCATTGGCGAACAAATCTAATTTCTAAACAGTTTTCGTACTGAAATCCCAGTTCAGATCACCAACTGATATCAACACTTTACAGAAAAGGCTGACAATGTTCGGATCATATTAATGGTGCATATGATAACCTTTACCTAGAGCAATGGCGTTGTCGTCATGCCAATTTCAAGAGAGAGGGATTTTGGTTCCTGCAGTTCATTAACCGCTCTGTATTTACACGGAGCTAACATTGGCTTGTAATAGAACCAGATTTAATCTTCCACAGCATTGCAATAATCTCTATGGGATCTAAATGCACTGGAGGTATAGAATGCAGCCTCTGGGGACCTAGTTGCTCTAATATGCGAGATCCCTGAAGATTCAGTACTGGCAGTAACAGCGACCACTACATAGTTCAAACCTTTTTTTTGTATCTCTACTCATTCGTCATCTGGAGTGCACACTAACTTGGAACTCACTAGTGGCTGAGTAGATGCTTGGTCTGCAAGGAAAAAAAATCAGCTTTGAATGGTGGAACCACATGACAGCAGTGTAGTGCGGTATTGAATGGTACTTGTGATTCACTCGCCCAAACTCTAGCAGCTGCATGTTGCAATGCTAAGAGCTGCATGCTGCAATGCTGTCGATAATAACTGAATTTTTTCAACGCGATAAGATTCTTGGCAGTGCTTGTTGATTTATCGCGAAAGCTGAAGAGCGGTTGAGCATTACATTGTAATGACAGCAAGTTACTAGCTTGGCGCAATCCACACCCTGCAGTGCGACGCAGATGCATTCTCATTGTAAGCAGCCTTGATTTTCGAAATCTCTTGAAAGGTAGAGAGTGTGTGGAATACTGTACCTATTTAAAATGCTGTAAATAACTCGATTTCTATTCCACAATAAACCGTTGAATTTAACGTACTTTTTCGCCGTCATACCTTTTTCAACACCCTGTAAGGCTATCATCTGTACAGAATAGCTTGACCTCATTTTGAATTTTTTTGAGACCGTTGTCCTTATAAATCGATGACCGATGCTCTCACCAACGTCGGTCAAAGCAAATCCCAATAAGCCCATGCTCTGCAGAGGCGGCCACTATGTAACTTCTTGTACTTCTTCCTTCCCCTGGGCCCCTTTCCTTGACACTGCCGTCGTCTCAACTGCCCCTCGTCCTTCCTCTCAGATCAATCCTTCCCTTCGAAGCAGCAGTCTTTTTCACCCTCTCCCCGTATTTCTTCCATCAACCCGCTAGATTGAGTCAGGATGCACTCCAGCCGTCTACTTTGCAAGTGACAGATTCATGATGCGTAATCAAGGCCCCATTGGAAAACGCGCGTAAACTTGACATGCACTATCCGTAGGGAAGCAATCAAATACTGCGCAAGTGGCGGGCTCAGTGAGAGTGCGATTTGTTCTTCCTTGTGCAACCCTTTGCCCCGCTACGGATAGCGCATGTCATGTTCGCTCGCGTAAACCAAGAGCCTTCGCTTGGCGACGTACTGATGTTGTAGGAAAACTCTCCTTCAAGTTTATGTCAAATCGAACGGTGGCACTGGCTGCGGTTTATGAAAGGTTGGGTTAATGTGCGATCCTGCATGACATGTGGACGGATCAAATGCAAGACGCTGAGAGAGATGAATGTTGGCACAGGAGATTGGCAGCTTTCAAATACGATCAAGGCTACAGAATCATGGAAGAAGCAGACGCTTGCGGAACGACGTATTATTTCGCCTACCTTTATCCACGCCTTTCGGCCTAATGAAGCAAGATTAGTCTGGATTGTTTAATGACATCACTTCTCTTATCAGGGCCAGTTACTAAACTCAGAACTGTGAGAATCCCTCTTCTTTTGTAGCACCTATTTCACTCAGTTACATCAGCGTTGGAATATTTTCGCCTGACGCTCCGTACAGAAGCATCAGCTAAAGTGGGGCGGTATTAGATCCCCTATTCGCTTTCCCATTATACACTGCGATAGGTTATATTTCTATTTATCCATGCACGGTAAGAGCGTAGCAGTGCAAAATCAGGTTCTTTCAGCGTCAGCCATGCCTTTCTGATTGCACTGGGCATGAATCTTCTATTATTTGACATATCGACAGGATACGATCTAGTGATTTCTTTCAAATAGCAAAGCACCGAATTCTTTTCCCTGAACATTAATTGGACGCATGCCCACTCGCAACTCTCTGCGTGCGAAGGAAATCTGCAGAATGCGCATTGTTGCTATTTCATGACATGCATACCTGACGTAGCATGACTCACCTCGTAAGCCGATCCTGCTGAACCAGTGGCTCCGGTGCAGCATGTCACCTTGCCGGCTTTGAGGTGGGTATTTTTTTCTCAGCAGTTCAAAAAGTTGAGTCTTCGAATTCAAACTTCATTGCTTCACAGCCTACGGGATATCTTGAAGGAATACGGCGCAGTTCAGGTATCATGAGCCTCGTCTTCATGGTCTCAGGTAATTGAACTCTGCCAAAGAGCGTGCCTTGCGGGTCGAATCCCATGCAATGTGAAAGAGTACAGTCCGCTGCAAGAAGCGGCGCTCATGTACATCGGAATGAGAAAATTCATGGGGGACTGGCATTTTCTCATTCCAAACTTCTAGCTGAACCACCTTACCACTTAAACCTCTGACACGTCTCCACCAGAATTTGTAGTCAATAGACTGCAGTGCCCCCAGCAGAGAGTCCACATTAGCCGAACAGGATATCGAGGAACAAGTTTTGATTGCTCATCCATGATGAGTCCACACATACAGTGTTTCCGCAGAGGAGTGACTGTCGGCCAGAAGCAAATGCGGTACCCCACTGAGTGGTGAAGCAAACAAGACAATCATCTAACCTGTGTCCTTTAAGGCCTTGTTCAACCGACTCTCCAATAAAATACAAGCAATAGTGGTGTTGTTTCCATTGCTTGCTTAACAAAGTGCAGAGGCGCGCATGCTGGCTCCTTATGAAAGGGCCATTTCAAAAAGTAACAGAGGACCACAAGCAAATCAGATGCAGCTGGTGGTCACCAGAGTGGAAGACGCATCTTGTAGGGAAACCGAGTAGTGACCTGATCTGGTTAAGAATCCAACTGGAAAACATGAAACAAAGCGTGAAAAGACGTAGGAATCTCGGCTTGGGAGCTTAAAGTCAAAAAAATTGACATAAGTCAACTATTAACGCGGCCATGCAGTCTTTGACAAAAGGAATCGAGCTGCGACGCCGAAATTCGCGACCGGAGCTCTGTGATCGTTTTACAGCTGGTAACCAGCTGTTTCCAGGCAGATCTCGTGAAATCAGCAAAATGAGCGGGAGGGAACGTGGGGATTGGGGAACTGTCCAAAATCTGTTCAATTCAATGGGTGCTTCCGCCCTACGCAGGCTGGAAGATTCATGTCGGCATAACAAGCCAAGCGATAGAAGACGAGAACGAAGAGATCTAAGTCGTTTAAACATACAGGAACATAATGGCTTGCACGGGCAGGAAAGAAACTGGACAAAATACCGCGGGTTTCCATAACCGGTTACGGGGATGAGATCTGAGCGGAGTTACTTGTGCAATGTTGTACACGAAAAGGCGCGATGGGGCGCTTCGGAAAAGTCAGGACGGGAACAAAATAAACAGATAGGGTTCGAGAAACTCGCAGATTCAGACAAACTTTGCGCCAAAAATTAAAAGCCAGTTACATTCATAGTAAAGGAAGCATGCAAGCTTCAGAAAGTTGGTTCTAGCGTTGACGTGTGAGTAAGGTGGTTCTAGATTGATGATTGAGGGGAGTAAGGTTCAGACGGTCAACGAAACAAGTTTGACGCAGCAAGTTGGCGTTTGAAAAGCGAAGATAGAATGTTGGCAGTAGACTTGATCGGCAGTAGCCCTGTTGGTGGCTGTGGTGATCATGCAGCAGATTTGATCAAAAGTGATTGAAAGAGTGAAATGGTCACAGAGAAGTGATGGGAAAGGTGGTTGAGTTTTTATGGTGATGGAATGTGTGTCACGGGCGGGGGGGGGAGGAGGGCAATAGGAACAGTATGGACGATGTGAGATTGATACAATCGTCAGGGCGCGCTAGGCATACAAATCAATTTGTGGGAGAGCTACAAACGGGCATTGGGATTTGATCTTGCGCTGGACCGAGAACGGGTCCACTGGTCTGCGGCCTGGAAAACACTGCTTGAAATTACTGTACAGTACAGTACAAATCTGTCCTGCATTCCGCATTACAGTACGGTACACCTTTATCCATTGCTCAGAGAGTATGACTGCTCGTACTACAGTATACCTTCATCTTGTACAGCGTAAATTGCCAAGTGTTGCATTAAAGTTACTGCCCATACAACATCCACTACGGCATTTTATGGCAGATTTCAGTCAGAATTGATACAGGACTGCATGAATTGAATTAAATTAAATTAAATAATAGAAACTCCAGAAACAACAGATTGGCAAAGGGTTAACTATCTTACAGTGTAAGAAATCACCCACCTCGGCAAATTAAAATAAACCAGTACGCTCTTCTCAATTCCCAATTCCGCAGATCTCGGGCGTTTTATATCCTCGCGGCTAATGCGTTATGCGGGATAAGTCGTCGCTGATGGGTAAAACTACAGTACAGTAAATGACCTTCCTTACAGGGCCGGCTCAATGCCGGCGAGCAGGCATGCCGCGTTGGACATGACGGCCGCAGCAGCGTGCCTTTGGGTAAGCACCGCTCTAACCATCCCATAAGTCTCCATCGCTCGAACGGCCACATTCCGCGCGACATCGGTTAGCACCGCGTACGCGTCTGGGTGCCAGCCTCCAAGGGTGGATATTGGGATAGGCACAAGCCTCCCTCTCGTAGCAGTCGCGAGCAGTGGTTCATACCTTCTACGTTTGGCGGAGATGGTTGCGTTGAGGGAGGTGAGCGGGTTGAAAGTGCCCACTCTTCTATTGGAGGGCGCAAGAGGATTGACGAACGTGATATCAAAAAGTCCGTTCCTCCGTTGCTACCCATTGCCTCGATATCCGGCCTTGTGCGGTGAAGCCCCTGTCGTCGCTCGATAGCCGGATGACGGGCTGCCTTCTGCAGGTCTTGGGCGAGGAGGACGACTTGATGGTCGTGTCGTCGGGTGCGGTGCCCTCCATGCAGGCAGTCCATGAGGTGAGCCCCGTGGCAGTCGAGGACCTCAGGGCAGTTTGGGCGTGGGCACGGAGCACAATAGACCCATTCCTTTGCGCCGGGAAGGCCCATAGAAGCCCGGAAAGCTTGTCTTCGTTAGTCGCCGAAAGGGATCTCTTCTTGAACTGCCGCATGGACTGCTTCTGTTAGCGTCTTTTACGGAGGGGTTTTGCTTGAGCAAAATACACTAAAGGGTAGGAGTCGTGAAGGCAGGCAGGAGGTCGACCATATTCAGTGGGCGTAGACGGCATTAATGGCGCTTGGCCTTTCAAAATGGGAACTGAAGCGTACCGCCAGCGTCTACAATGCTGTCGCTGACGGACTACGTCGGTGAAATTTATTCAAAACACATCCCCAAGACGACGAAGTCCAAGGAAGGCCGGAACCGAGATATCAATATAATCCTACAACTGCGACGGCGACATTTTCCACGGTAGAAGAATGGAAATTCGACGCCACTATGAGATCACTGTCGGCTGTTGAGGTCCGCTCAGTTGTACAAAAGATCCAGCGCATGTGGCTCAGTGGTTAACGTTTTCACCATCAGTACCCCGTATAGAAACAAGTAAAATTCAAAAACCCTTCTAAAGCCCCACGATAATCTAGCTACAATCCAGCAATGACATCCAAGCAAATGTGGCCGCCACCGCTGCAGGGCTATTTAGGCATCCCGGTTCTGGCCTTCCTAGGCCTTCGTCGTCTGGGGAATAAGTGTTGAATAAAATGTACCGATGCAGTCAATTGGCGGCAATAACGACATTTATGAACTAATTACTGCCCGCAAAATACTGCACCTTACAAAATACGCTGGAGTCTGTTGTGAGTTTTCTGTGTTCCTGTCACTTCATGTGCTCCTGCGGCGGTCGTTTTTCTCGTGCATAGACTGATGGAATTCCCGTAAGGGAGCTACTTGAGCTGCATCTACAGAATTGTGATTGCTAATGTACTGCGGCGGTGAGTTTCAAACCAAATTTGTGGGCATCTGGTAGGACGGGGATTTATACTCCTCTTGGCTCAAATGCCGGTTCAGATAAAGTTGTTTCACATAGTTCCGGATCTAAACCGAGAACCGCTTACATCCGTAACATGAAACGGTACAATGAATCGGACCACATGTTGCTGGATTCGTTGCTTCACTATCTGACCAGCATGTCAATGTCGCAAGTTATGGATCAGCTCAAAATTATGATTGATGTCGATATGATGCTGGAAGAATCTCCGGTAGTGGTGTTTGAAATTTATTGGAAGATACGAGCAAAGGTGATAAAACTGGAGTACAGTTTTATTGGCCAACCGGTCAAATCGATTCTCTCGGATACAATCTTCTGCAAAGAGTAAGTGGACTGCTTGGCCGTCAACATATCGGAGTCCACGAGTTGGAGTGGCAGGGACGTGAAAGCAGGCATTAGCCGGAGATTACTTAAATAAACGTCACTATTGACGATCCAAAGAGCCCTTTTGAAAATTACTGCCTCTAACACTCTTTCTGGACACTTTATGAGAGATCTTGCTACACTTCCTCCTATCAAGAATCATGGAGGAGTAAATTCGCGCGTTGGTGATATCGCCTATTATTACAGTGCGACAAACGTCCGATATTTCATTAGACCACCGAATAGTCAAAGCTTGGCTACGCGCCATACGGCATACTATAATAAATCGCACACATGCAACAGTTCTGCTAATTAAGCCTAAAAAGCTCTCATATGCAATGTGGAACCACAGAGTATAGCGTCTCATTTCTATTTCAGTGAGATTGTTGTTAAGTTTACGTCTTTGAATCTTACATTTGAAAAGTCGTGCAGATGGGATCGCCATCATTCAAAACTGGAAGGTTTTTAATTACTGTCGCCGACAGATCTCGTGGGCACAGTTTATCACCACTCATTTCCCAAGTCAAGTCCAAGTCAAGCTCAAGTCGAAGAATGCTGAGGATACCTAAGTAACCTTATAACTGCGACGGCGACATCTTCCACGGTGGAAGAATGGAAATTCACCATCGCCTTGAGATCACTGTCAGTACCCCGTATAGAAACAAGTAAAAATCAAACAAACCTGTAAAATACTACAATAATCCAGCCAAAACCCGGCAATGGCATTCAAATATTGTTCTAATCGCCTGCAACCAATCTATTCGCAGTATTCATCTGTTTCAATAATCCAGTTTTTAATCGGATTTGACAATGTGCAATGATCCATGACGTCTAAAAGAAGAATTGGTTACGTCTAATTCGTTGAAGGGTTGGCAAAGTTGACCTCTGACGAGATGTGTGCAGCATTGTTGAGTTCCTCATTACAGAACGAGTCACTGATGGATGACATATCGATCAAAAATCTCTTTTCACTAACTGAAGTCAGTTTCGTGATAGTATCCAACGACTTGGAATCTGTGCAGACTACCACGGAGCAACGTATGTCGTTCATCGTCACAAAATCATGGGCATATGAAAGTGTGCATTCTAAGCAACAAGAGAAATCATTTACTATGCGTCCTTTGTCAGGGTTCTTATGTCCAAAGATTACCAGTATGGCTTTTCGCACTGGATTGGAAGACTGCGGGTTCTTAATGACCAGCACGAACCAGGAATCCAGAATACTACAGTGCGATGGCAAATAATTTTCATCAACAATTTCATTTGTTCCTTTCTCTAGCAGGTTGCGTAGTTCTGCAGATTTGGTCGAGTTAAAGGTTGGATCGTTAAGATTATGAACAACGATGGATTTGTACATACATTGAGGTACCTACAAATGGTCCGAGATTAGAGCGTGAGTGGTATTCTGATCTTTAATTACCCTTAAATCCAAAAACATTCTTCAATTGATGACCCCTGCCACTTGTCGGATACGAACTTCTTCGTTGTTAGGTGTTAGGGATGGCACGATGCAGAACATATATATGGAATACTTTTGGTCACGTCTCGTTGTTCATAGTGATATGTTTTTTAATACCTTTCCAGTCAAAACTATCAAACAGGAGTCTACTTAGTTGATACCAGCTGTAATTACAAATTTAGAAGCTGAAATGACCAGTTATCGGAGAAAAAATATGTCTAGAAGTCTGAACAAAAAGAAATTGTCTCTAAGAAGCACAGGCCGCAAAAAGTACTGTGCAGCTTAGTAATGCAAAGCTTAAAAGATCCCTTCAGCTGATAGCCAATATGGAGATGAATATCTTACATGACCAACAACGACCACCGTAATGGTTATGAGTTTATGTATAAATTAGCTTATGTCTGCCTAAGATGGATTCTTCTAACAGAAGCCAAAAAGAACATATCTTCAACATTCTCCATTAGCCATGCAGGAACTATTTTTGCATCATCTCTTCTATTCCTATTATGCTCCATGAAAAGAAAAGACACCCTATTTATCAGGAGTATTTGAAATGACGCTCCGACGGAGAGTGTACCAAACAAAAAAATCGCTCTCTAGATGGGCATTGGGGAAGTTCAAGATAAAAAAGCCCCAAACCAGCCGAAAATCTAAAGAATCTTAAAAACGTTTAAAGACAAACGAGTGCCAAAACGGTTGGCGGTACATTAAAGATACCGAACTGGAGCCAATCAAATTCTTGAGCACGCACTATTTGGCTGGGTTTGTGATCAGTATAGTCGGAGAATCTGCATCTCAGGAAATATGATACATCTTATGGCTATAAAGTTGCAAATGCTCGCCAATGCCTCGCTCGAAGACTAGGAAACTATAACCCTTAAACATGTAACCGGATTGCTTTGAAGATAACAGTCTCGATGGAATCTAAAATGTCGACAAACCGTGGGCAAATCCGATGATGTCGACAAGGATGGTGATGCGATAGGTCTGGACGATCTCAGGAAATTAGTCATAGATCATATGGTTTCCGTCTTGCGAAATGTAGATGAGTTCGGCTTTTTTAGAACATTCCCCCTGACAGAACTATTTCTTCGATACAACTCGCTGTCAGAAAGAAGGGGAATACTCGGATTACTGGCTTGGTATATTGTAACGCAGACGGAACTAGAAAGTACCCGCTCATGGTTATTGGGTATGCGGACAAATCACGGTGCTTCAAAAAGAAAAGTGGTATGGATTTGGGCTTTGACTATCATAACAACAAAAAGACTACTGATATATTCTTTGGTTAGTTGCAACTGTTCAACGCGTTTATCGAAGCGGAGGCGGGACATGAAGTTCTTTTACTACTGGAAAACTATTCGGCCCTAGGTACAAATAGACCTTGACAATTTTTCCATTCGCCCGAGTTGAGTTTCCGCCCAAAAGAAAAACATCCAAACTACAAACTTGTGATGCCGATATTACTTCTGCGCCAAAAATAGGGGGTTTAAGTTGCAAATAGAGAGGGTACTATATCTTCTAGATGTTTACTCTAAATCGTTTTACAAGTTGGATCAACTCACTGCTAGGAGATGACCGCGAAACGTTTGGAAATAAATCCTGGAATCGTCAATCGCAAACTGCTACGCTTATTGTTACCCTGCTATTTATTTCATTACATTGCCGAATGGTACTGAGATTGGCTCCGTTGAGTATTTGATTTATAAGGTGGTTCCTGCCATAGATAAAATGACAATCAAAGAGTTTCTGAATCCCTCCTGAGATGATGACGTAATTGAAGTAAATTCGGATTGATATATTGTAGACAAAACCATGGTTTGGTTTAGGGGAGAAGAGCACGCTAATTCTGATGATGACGATGCCGACAATAATCTTAATTTTCCAAGACTTCCGAGACTAGGAGAGCAGAGGAAATGACCGGGACCCTACTCTTTAATTATCGGAGGAAATTGAAGGCCACTAGTCGTGTTCAAAACGAGTGGCCGAAGCTTCAGGAATCTTCACTGATTCAGGCTCACATTGAGTCCTATTATTGAAGGGTTTTATGTGCTTTTGTAATGAAACTGTTTGTTGCTTCAAGTCTTTTTGAATAAAAACACACGATTGGTTGCCTAAGGGTCAATATGCCTTAAGTGGAGTTACAATGAGGATTAAATTTTACTTGCATTTACCGGTTAAGCCGCATCAAGTTTATTACCAGAACCAATATCAAATTAAGGGGAAAAATTTTACATGGATTCTGGAAGGAGTCGGGGTTGAGGTTCAAACCATGAACGTGGGTCATTATATTAGGAAAAATAGTCATTTAATTAACCAAAATTTCGATAATAGAGTTATATAGAAATTCAGCAGATTTGAAGCAACAAAGCAAGCAACTGAATATCTTGTTCCATTTTCAATGATATGCAAATCGTCATGTCCTTAAATTGAGAACGAGTCTTCAATCTCATTGTTTAGTAATATGTCCTCTTGGGGCATCGAAACTCGAAAAGACACAGGTTTGTCAGCAAAATGTTTGAAATTCTCAACACCTCGACGTAGAAAAATGGAAAACGGTGCTCTGGAATGATAAAGATAATATTTCGGTGCTTTTTTGACAGCTTTCCAAGAGTTGTAGGGATAATTATTTCATTTATATCAGTACCGTACGATACTGACTCTAAATGTTCAGCCTCTTTTCCTCGTCCTTCAACCTGTGTGCATTTCTACGGCAATCCGGAAAAGCGTAAAAAACCGTGGATGTGATAACCAAATTTCAACTAGCTCTCGTAACGCTTTAAAGTGCATAAATACAATTCCTTGCTTTTTGAGGGACATTGACGACATCATATGCTATTCTAGTTCTTTGCGTTTAAAGATTGAAGAATTTTTTCTAAGTATTTCATTAGTATTACTTTTCGGTCATTGAGGAGCTTTCATGACTGCTCTGATGTACTTAAATTTCCTTGCCAAAATTTGAGATATGTAGTTTTCAAGGGCTTTATTTGTTTCTGTGATTACTGAATAAGATTTACCGCTCTCCTCATTTTCATCAAAATTATTTCTTATATGAAATCTTCCTGAACCAGTAATGACCTAAAGAGTAGTGTTAGTGTGCGAAATAGGTGAATCTGTAGTATAAATGGTATTTTTCTTGGTAAATGTATCAGAATCGTTAAGATTTTTCATGAAATCCTAATTGACAAGTAAAACTTTTCGTAAAGCCTAGTTATCTGAGTTACCTGTGGCAAAATATTCCAATGTGTACGTAAGACAAAGTAAACCTCATTTCTTTTACAGTTTTATCCTTTTGAAACATTTTACGTCCTCAACATAGTTTACATTTGGTGCATATACGGAATGTTACTATGTTTCTCCTCAGACTGCCGTTGAAAGAGAAAAATTAGGAAAGTGGCTCATAATGGGTTTTCATAACAATGAAAAAAGACATTGGCACCAATGCAATCCTTTTTATTTAGGTGATATCTTTTGAATTTTGGTATCCCTGTCATTTATTACTCGGCCTGGTCAGCAAAAATCTGGAATAACTTAGTCGAGAAGCACACTCCTGGAATTGGAAAAACTCGTAGTGGTTGGAAACCTCAGTTCTGTCTCTCCGTAATTGGCTTTCGCTGTGGTAGTTTTCGATTTTAAATGTTGAAATATGTCCGAAGTTACGGAATCCTTCCTATATGTCACATATTTTCCTCCAGAGTTGTTCCCATTTATCCGTATAATACTCTAATCCTGAATTATTCGAAGTTATCATGCATATTTATTCGCCAGCTCGAAATCACTGTTAGATTAACTGGAATTTGGCTTTAATTCTTGTTAAAAGATCTATGAAAATTTCAAATTTTGTACATAAATATGATTCCCAATAATTATTGAATCATTCTGCGACGAAATATTTGATTTAATTACACGCTAGATATAAGAAAATATCTAAACACAACTATAGAAAGCATGAAATGCTCTCACAAACTAAAAAACATCCTTTTTGATTAACTGTCCATAGAAACGGAATGTAGAATTTTGACAGAATCTGAAATTGTTAAAGGCGTGGTTGATCGCGTCATAGATACGAATAGACTATATTCTGCTGATTAATCTACTGAATAGCAATGCTATATAGAGTGTTCAGAGTTTTTAGTAGGACACTGAATAGTTCAACGCCAAGATATTCTTGCATCTTTTTATAGCATGAAAAAGTAGAACATTGGTGTAGTTGATAGAGTCAGATAAAGCGATGGTATAGCAGAAAATCAACGATTTTTGGAACAGTAACGGCCAAACGTCCGTATGTTTGCTTACCAGATATTAAATTGATGTAGAAAGGTGATTTATCAATCAAATTAGTCATTGCTTTTAAGGATTAGTAGGTTTGGATCTTATATAGAAAAGGTGGGGTACGATCGGTTCAAGGAAGAAGACATATGCGAATCAGATAATTTGTTTAAGTAATGATTAGAACTTCAATTGCACTGAAAGTTGGAATCGAAAAATCAGCGTCAACTTTGGATCTCTTACATTTCTTAAAAATAAAGAAGTATTAAATGTATCCAATCTTATAAGAAACTTAATTATAGCAACAGAAATTTACAAAAGCTTTGGGGCTGAAAATATTATTTTATTTACAAAAGGAAAAAGAGAATTATAAGTCGTAACCGAATTGTAACCAACTGATTGTTACAAGAAAATGACTGCAAAATACTCCTTTTACGTACTTATCTTGTTAGTGGACACAATAAACTGTGAATATTTTTGGGGGATTCCAAACAAAATGGAATTTTTAAATTGACTTAACTCAAGCGATTCTGAACACATTTATTTTCAATAAGGGTCCTCGTCCTTAGCTTTTTGTATGATATTTCTATTAACTCAGAATAGAGCTCAGGTACTTTTTTATTTTTAAAGGATTGTTTTTGGAATCAGAAATGTACTTTTAGATTAATATCAATTTTAATTGGCATTATGGAGAATTTGAAGGGGGTGAGGTATGTTTTTAGCGATATAAATATAACTATAAAATTAATTTTGAATATCTTCGGACTGGATTGGAAATTCCTTTTTTCGTATATTTCTAAACTCAACTTTTTGGCCTAAATATTTCATTGAAAATGTTTTTGGGTACTATTTATCTGAAAAAGAAAGATCGAATACAAATAAAATACTTAAATTCAATTAACACATTTTCACAAATAAATACTTTTAGGGGACAAATTTAGCAATATAGGACTTATTAATTACTTTAAATTCAAACATAAATGTCATACATTACCCATTAAATTCAATGGGCCGATATAAATGGATAAAAGTCAGAAATATTTAAAAAGGATTAAATATTTTGTTCTTTTCTATTAAGGAAGATTAATTTCGAGCGCTTTATATTATCTATGTTGACATATATTAAGTTTAAAATAATCCAAAAATAAAATATTCCACCATGGATGACATGGATTTGTTTTAGCTGTACTGATATCGATTGGATCCTAAATAGTATTTGGAACTGTTTTTGATGTGTTCAATACAGAAGATGTATTCTTGGAGTAAAATGTTATAAAATAGTATTTACTTTGCCCTCTTACAAAATATACTTCATATTTTAGTTCCTAGTTTCTCCCAATTCTATTTTTCTCTACTATTATTGCAATTTTAATGTCTCTCTCTGTACATTTTCTCAAAACAATGCCTTCTTTCAACTAAAAAAGAATAAAAGGACAAAAATATCATCTTCTCCTGACATTTAATTATGTTCTCAGTTTCTGATGGAAAAATGCCTTGAAAATACAAAAATCTGAAAGTATCAATAAAATAATGTAAATTTAATTTAGTATCAGGAAAATGTCCTCTCCATTTTACCCTCCCTTTTAAAAAATTACAATCAATTGTTCTAGACCATGAACTATCAGCCCAAACGGTTTTTATTTATTAGCAAAGTTTTTTTGTTTTAGAGAGTTTTACCCTCCATTATTAACCTTCCGTGACCATTCAATCTTGCTGAAAGTAATTCATGATTTTCTTACTACAAAAATATCAGACATTAGAATTATTTTCTCATAGTTTATGGAACCTTTCTATTTCAGTAACAATAGGGCCTATTGGTACAGTATCAAAAACAAAGAGAAATCAAAACAAATTTATGCACTGAAATATTCTGCCTCAGTGTAAACCGCTCACGTTATCTTGGATTATTTTTTGATGAAACATTACTCCCCCAATAGGGCACAAAAAATCGTATCATGATCTAAAGATTTTAAACCACCTTTTCAGTAGTTATTCTCGTACAAAGTTTTTAAATTTTTGTGACCATAGATCTCAGAGAGTTGCAGAAAAGAAATCTCTTGGATCAGCAAACCCAACTAATTTCAAATCAATGGAGGAAATGGCCCCAGTGAGTTCAGAAACGCATGCAAAGTTTCGATGGGATTTTTTTGGGAGACCATATAGCCCTCGAATAATTACTAAGTTCTAAATGAAAAAGTGATTATATCAACTATTTAGGATGATTAATTCATTTTTAGAACTTTTTAGTTAAATAATATAAAACTCTTAAGAAGTTTCCCTGGAAACTTTGAGGGGAATCATTCGTTCATTATCAGTTTGCTCATGCTCAATACTAATATTAATTTTCCGGAAAAGCTCGATAAGATAAAGATTAACTATAATTTTGTACTCTTTATATTAAGGAGGATTCAAGTAATTCAGATCTGTCGAAGAACCTTTTAAGGCTTACGACCAATTTACAGGTTTTTTATTTTTCAATAAAATAGTTAGAAAATCCTTGCTTAGCTCGCCTACAAGACCAGTAAAAGCTGCATGAATATTGTGATATTGAAAAAAATTGGACACAAAAACCTCTCTCAATGACAAGGAAACAAAAAAATTAGTTCCCTGTAGTCATAAGTAATATTAAATACTACGGGAAGGTAAAGTGTAGGAACTAATGATGGGAATAATATCTTGATGCAATTAGCAATGGAAGTTGTCTGTCCAACTCCCCAACCATAAATATTGACTGCCATTAAAAGAGCAAAATGATATATCTAAGATGTCATGACATGCTAAACTAGCCTTCAAAATAGTAAACTAGTAAAAATAGGCTGATATCAAAAATTGTTATCAATTGGCCCCTTCTGTCCGCATTTAATACGGAGTTTTGATAGGATAGGCCACTAATTTTTTTCAAGCCTACTGGTTTCCTTCCATATTGATCTGGTAATTTATAGCACATCATGTTCTTGACATATACTCAATCTTTTGCTAACAATCATTATCAATAGAATTCCTGAGAAACTGGGCCAAAAGTGTAACATTTGAAGTAAGCAATCTTTAACTCAGTAAAAAACCGGTGAACTGCTTAACATATTTACAGATTAGGAAAATTTAATTACACATTTAGTTGAAATGGTTGGGATATAATATCCCATATCGTGGGGTTTAGAGAGAAGCCATGGGGAAAAAGCTCCTCACAAACACCACCAACATTCGCAAACCCATGAGCTTCAGTCTATCCAGGAAAGTCTGACCCAGTTAATTAAAATATTCAAATACAAAATATTGCGGCTCTTTAGGGCCTCTCTTGAGAGATCCATTTAAAAAAGTGCGGGAAAATGATCCGAAATCATTTGAAATTACTCTTCGAGTAACTGTGTATAAATTTCTCAATAACTAAATTTGGGGCCCACGGCGAATAACTAACAACTCAAATACAATTTTAGAGGTGTTTTCAGGTAGCAGCAATTGTTTTGTCTTTTCTAAATATTATTTGGAGATCTGAAACGGAGTTCAAATTATTTTTACAGTTTTTAATAATAAAAAACATTTCCCCAGTTTCTAACTACAGAACGGGTTTATGAGACCTCCTATTCCTTTTTCTGTGTATTTCAAAAATAGCAGAGGATTTTCTCATGATTTCCAAGGACAAGTCTAGTTCTTCCGATTGAAAAAGCAAGAACCGGTCCAATTCTGTCTGAATGTAGTACTTGATATTAGATGAAACTATATAATATCTCATTTTAAAAGTATTTAATCCAGTGCATTACTAGCAATTTTGTACTCTTTACCCAAAACTCATAAACGAATGTTCTTTTTCCATGGTTCCTCTGATATTTCGATAGCGGAAACCAAAACATGATCATTTTCTAAAAGTTTTTCTATAAATTTCAACTACTGGATTAGAAGCCTTGTTTTTTCACTCCCTGATCAGCAACTGAAAATTCTTTTTAGAAGTGTAAACGCTGGCTAAACTAATAATTGCGGTAAAAGATTTCTCAAATACTCAGAACCATCGATAGCTGCACCCGATAACGGCCTTGGAATACCTATTGACGGTTAATGCTATCATATATTACTTTCTGATGTAACTGATTTTGAAAAATCGTAATTACTCCCGAGGAAAAGCTCTTCCAGGATTCTGCGAGGCCTCTTGACTGACTATATCTTTTCTTTAGACTTAACTAAATACAATTAGCAGTTTTTCTGCTAAAAATATAATCTACTAAAACAAGTGAAGTCCCTTTTAACTTATTTCCTCCGTCATTGAAATGAAAATTATGAATAAGTCCAAATATGGTCTAGAAAAATACGAGAAACGTACCACAGAATGCATAATCTGATAATTTTTCTCGAAAATTACGACGGGTAAAACATAACAGAACAAATTATGAAATTAAGGTATGACATTATCTTTTACGATTTTCCCTTCAATTCCTCTACATTTTCATTTTCAAGTTTCCATATCTCACTACTATTTCCCGTTTTACACGGAAGCCTGCACACTACTCATTATGCCAGAGTATCTGGTACAAAATACAACTTACACAGAAAATTCATATTACAAAGAATTCCCTAAAACATCAAATCATCACCTCTATGCTGCCAATGTCAGTTCATTCCAGAATGTTCTCCTCTAAAATGTCATCATTGATAAAATATATTGTGCTATGCAGATAGAAATATTTATAATTGGCCGCCGTAAAATATTGATAATTCTGTAATAGACATTCAGCGAAGTTGTTTCAGCATTGATACATTTTCTGTAGTTTATACAACAAAATTTACAAAATGGGGATAATATTATAATTATTTATATACGTACAGTAAAATTTTAGGTTTGCAGGATTTATTTCTTAATAAATACGAGTTCAATGTTTTCTTGCACTCCAATTGTGGTTCATAACGAGTGCTGAATATCTCTATCTACTTTCTCGTATGAATTAACATAGAGATATACACAAAAAAATTTAACATACCTGCGTTCTCGTTCGCATACGTCGTTAGTAGCCGCCTGGATAGAGATTGTGAAGCTAAGAGGGCTAGGTGGGTTCACATTATGAACAGACGATTCTCATGACATGGTTAGGGTGCTAGGGTCCCATTCCAAGTTACGCTATAAATTGAGGTTTCGCCAGTCCATATGTTTACGATGAGTGATAGTTGTCTTGAGGTGTCCATCATTCTCCTAAATCTCTGTAACATAAATTTAACGCTGAAGACTTCTCGTTTTTATTTCGCTAAGAGGGCCGAGAAATCGGTTGACCACTAATTTAGCACCCTAGTAAAAGACCTCTGTCGTATGGAAGCTTGCGGCTTGTCCGGTTGACGTGTTGCGAAAACGATACTCCTGCAAACGAACTTGAAACTAGGGAGCGGTCACGATGCATGTTATGATATGACATGAAAGAGACCCAAATGTCCAAATGACAAGAGATAAATCAAATCAGAAGATTTGCTTCGGGACTGCGGTCTCAAGAAGTGACCGAAGAAGAAAAACGAATCATTACACGGTTGCACTCTTCCATTGAAACAAGACTCGCGAAACATTCGACCGGCTGACCAATCCACCCAGACGATAATTCGGTATTCTTGGAATCCGATTGCTGCACATTCGGATGCAGCACCCATTCGTAGAGAGTGCGAGGACCAAGTAACCTGCGGCGGCGGTGTTATTTTCAGGCGCAAAAACGTAGAATAAATCCCGATAGATAGAGTGCGAGCGATAGTACACATGAGAGTTCCAGGTAAAGGCCAATAATAGCGCGACTTAGACATATTTCCACGGCGTAGAAAATCATAACGAAACACCAAGTCAATTAAAATTTCCGAATAGTTTGAATTGCGACGATAGGATAGCGGGTGTATCACCAGTTATCGGTTCTTGTGGGGCGCGATTGCCGTATAGGTATACTTATTGTTGACCGTAATATTATCCAGTAAGAGCATTATCCCAGCTTCATCCCGCTCTAAAAATAAGTAGCTCACGAGTATCTCGCAAGAACTTGGTATAAATTCAACATCAATAGTTGGAGAATCCATGAGAGCTTGAAATATTTAGCGGGCCACGGGGCTTGGTAAGGCGCGGCGTTCTTTTGAGGCTTCTGGGTTACTACGAATTTTTCGTTCCAAATAGGCTTGTTGATACGCTGTCACTGAGAGTTGTTTCAAAGGCGTGAGACTGAGGGGGCGAATAATCCGGGTATTGGCAGTTGTAACAGCAGAGAGGTAGGTACGAACTTTCACAGCAATTACGCGAGCATTATCAAAGAGAAAGCCCAAGTATATTAGTGAAGGACCTTCAGAGCGATCCAGTGGGTCGGTTCCATCCTAAGTGCCAAAGGAAACCCATTTTCCACAGTATCTCACTCAAAGCATGTGCTCGGGTTTTTTTCCTTGGGCATGAGCCTTGCAATTGTTGTCCCCCTGACTTGTTTCTTCTTCCTGCCGCTGTAAGCACTGATTGTTGTAGAAAAACTGTGAGCGGTAGCGATCGTGCTTTTTCTGCGAGATTGTCCAAACGGTGATATTCCACTGCGGGAAGGGCGTCGACGGCGGAGCCCACAGAGGCGTTAGGTGAAGATTGTCGGTGGCGAGCACACGTGGCTGCTCAGGCTGAGAAATCATGATTGAGCCAACCAATACGGCTTAACCAAGGTTTATGGTGCCTGTTAACTGATGATTCTGGCCACGACCAGCGTTATCAACTTCAGAGGCGGATTCCGAAAGTTGACTACGTGTTGCGAATCCTGGTAGAGTGCGTCTTCGGCGAGGGAGCTAGGTGCCGAAAGCTCGCTATTGTATCTCTTGTTGATGCGATTGGTGCTGTCTGTAAACCTGTCGATCGTTGGCGGTAAAGCCTCGAGGAGTGGCTGAAGGGGCTCTATATTGATCCTCTAATCGTCTAGTGTCTGCATGCGTGGCAGGAGGTTGGCCAAATTATTGACTGCTGAGGACAGATACTGCGATTCTACAGTGATTCCGAGCTTCAGAAGCAAGCGGTACAGCGAAGGGAGCTCTCTCATCAAGGGCGGTGACTTGGTGTTCATCGCTTTGAGTATGGATATCACCGCCTGATTTTCCTCCCAAACCTTGGGATTAGTCCCGTTCTTCAGCAACGAAGCAAAAAAGTGATTATTGTTCGTGAAGGCCCGTAACTCCAAGAACATTGTTAGGTTGACTTATTGGCTTGACTGGAAGTACGGGGTCCCAGAGTCCGTGAGCTTCTCAAGATCTCTATATCCCTGGCCTCAGATCCGATCCCAACGTTGCCCCCTGACCGACTCCCGTGAATGCGTCCGTTTTTAGGGCCTGTTTTGGCTGGAGAGTAGCGATAAGTCTCTCTGCAGGATTGGTGATGAGGTCCCTCCAGAAACGCAGATCCCTAAGAGCGGCGCTTAGAAGCATCGGGAGTTTCCCAGTTTTGGTCAGATTCGTCTTGAGAGAGTCATAAACTGATCGGATGAAGAAACAGGTGAGGGGAAAAGCAATAGAGCACGCGGTAGCGAAGCGTAAGAAAAAACTTAGCTGCAATACGTCGAAAAGTCGGTGATTCAAGCGTGCTGGATGTGATAATTACCGGGTAATATCGCGTCACCTTTCCAACATTCGAGCCTCAATTCCAAAAAGGAGACAGTCTATATCGATTAGAAACCCAAATGCTCGATTTGTCGCGTCCCCTACCAACGGCCTTTGTCCTCCTTCCTTTGAAATCCACACGAGTTAAGTAGCGAATCGACCTGTTAGTGGGTATGAAGCAGCTACGAAGCGGATCTATAGTCGTAAATCAGCGAAGAAGTGGATCTAGCGTTGTAGGCTATCTAAATTGTCCTTCGTGGGGCGTGAAGGACGATTTATAGCCACTAATAAGTAGTACATGTAGATATGGATTCGGAGACATAGGCTTGTTCGAACATATTGAATGAAAGTTCTTATGAACTTGGTGAATCAAGCTGGAGATAGTTTCTAAGCGAAAGAGATTGAAATGCAGCGAAAATGACGATGTTCCACTTTGAAAATGAACCAATTTAGAATATCGGAGTGTAGAAGAAAGTGGCGGCGACCCTTGCCGATGTCGAAAGAAAGCATCAAATCTAATTCATGAAGGTCTAGAGCAAACCCTTCCAATTTTTCCATGCGGACTGGAAATCAACGAAAAGGTTCGATTGTCGAGAAAAGTTGACCACTAGCCGATTCTTTTCGGCTGATTTGGCAGAAAAAGCGTTGGAGATAGGAATCTCCTTCTGTTGTAAATAAAGGGCCTTTCGACTCCGAAACTTCTTCGCGGATTCGCATAATTCCCGGCCTTGAGGATCGATGGGAATTTGAGGTAGTTGGAATTTGGTGCGTAAAGGGGAGGTTGGAATGGTTTTTTCGTAGACTTCAACCCGTACTGCACGGACAAGGAATTTTGAAGAGCGGGGGATTTCTGACCAAAAGGAAGCAGCGCACTGGGTATTGCTCCAGAGGACGTTGGAAATAGGGAAAGAAGTAAAGATTCGCGGAGGCGGCATCTTTAGTTGAACTTGGAATCTTTGGGACCTTTTCCGGACTTGTTCTTTTGAGGTCGAGAGACTTGAGTGGCCTGTTTGTTGTAATCTTTTGAGTATGCCTGTGAGCGCAACTCAGCGAACTTTGCCTTGGCGGAACGATACAGCTCAGTGGACTACGAGTAGTCGTCTTCGCGGAGATAGCGCTCGAGGAGGATTGCTTCGGAATTTCCAGATTCGATCGAGTCGGTAAAGTAGTTGACACGTTCCAGAACGCGAATGTATGCGGCCTCAAGATAGCAGTGTAGAACAGAAAAGAACTCTTTATTGGCTAAGAAGTGCTCGTTCTGGAGATTTTCGATGACCCGGTAAGCGCAGGCGATGGTGGTCTAATCAAATCCAAAGTTTCTTCATGGCCTTTTACAAATATAAACTTTTTAAATATAAACAAAACTAATATTAAATTTTTTCCATGACACACTACAAATGCATTGAAATCTAGCAATAGAAAATGAAAAAGTTTCAAATTATTGAAAAACATCTATTTATGGCACCCCCAATTTAAGAAAATTTATGAGAGCGAAACGTGTATGAAGAGAAACTTGGAGAGATAGAAATATTTTCAGTGAATTTAAGTTTTTTTCCAGCCCGCAGATTCAGCAAACCTTCGGTAGCATTCTTACTTATTTGTTCATGTGGAATCCAGATATTTTCTTGTTTGATTCTTCTGCTTGCGAAGTTTGAATAATATGCTTTGGAAGTCGTTGTTATTTTGCAGAAAATTATGAACCGAAATGTGAGAATGAAAGCTGATTATTTTTAATCAATTCTGCGTATCAGAAATTAAAGGAAATATTTTTATTATAAATCATGATTTACACTAAACACATAGAAGCCGTTAGTGCCTATGTACTGTGCACAGATAATTTGATTCTTCAAACTGAATATTTTGTCGAAATGTTTATTAAATAGGATATCTATATTTGCAAATAAAATTCCGAAAAGAGACACTTTTTATGCATAAATTTTGTTATAAGAATTTATAATAAAAACCAATTCATAGAAAAATCCATGAAAGTAGTAACGATTCCCGAAATAATTTTCTCCTTATATTCCAACATTTGTCATCGGAAAGGGAACAGATCCACGTCTATTCAATCTTAAAATACATCCTGGTCACTATAGTCGTCAGGAAGTTCCATATTGGAATGTTTAAAGTATCAGCAAAATCTTGCATCAATCCTCTCACATTTCCATGGAGGAAGAAAATTTTCATTCCCTGAGTACCTTTGATGGTTGGATTTCAACTTGCTGCTAAGATAGCAGACATTCAAGAAAATTTTGACATTAAGGAAACCACAGACAAGTTATATCTCTACAGATCAAAATATTACACTAATGTGTCGTCCTAATACGTGCCAATAAATTTCAATTGAAACTACCGAAGATTTTAATAGCTTTTATTAAGGTTAAATACACTAAAAACGATATTTTTCTTCAATGTTTTCTTCAATGTAATTTTTTCATAAAAATAATATTGCTTACAGAAGAATGACTCACAAAAACTCTGCGTAGGTTTTTCCCATGATTTAACTGCATTCAATGACTGAATAAAACTCAAATATAGACTTAGACTGGTAAACTTCTCGTACAACTTTAAGAATGGTACCTAAAATTTTTAGATGCCATTCAAAAAAATCCATTTTGGGGAAATGCTCCTTAAACTTTGAAATTTTACCTGACTTGATCTGAAAATTTCCAAGATCGATTTTACTTCTTTCCAATTCTTATGATATATGAGAACAAAGAAATTTTTCAGAAATTGTTTTCTCCGCGATTGGAGCAAATCAGGGGTATATGTATTATAATTTATGTTCTTTCCGCAAATTTCTCTTGACAAACTCATCGATATACTTTTGTGAATCAGATAAATCCAGAAAGGTTTAGAATTAAGAGAGAGCAGGTAAAATTACTCAACTCTCACACCTCAGAGGGATTATAGTTTATCAATTTCAGAGCAGTTATTTTACGTTTCGAAAGAAAAAGAGAGAATAAAAAGAAATAGAGATCATTGTACAGGGGTGGACAAACTTTGAAAATGAATTCAAACTTTTCATTTTCTGTCGTCAAGTTCTTTCAATGACGAAAGTGCTAATAAAGATGAACTCTAGAAAAATAGTATTCATTTTGAGTGAAATGGTTAAATATCTCAATGGAGTTGTATTTTTTCATTGATTTCAGTGATCTTTCAAGTGTACCATACTGCAAAAACATCGAAGTTTTTCGTAATACTGTCAGATTGGATTCTTCTAAACTCAAAAAACGAAACTATAAAAGTTTACTATAAAAAAACTACGTGATATTACTACCTTTGTTAAGGGTAAGCTTTGCTCTTTAATCAGGAAAACAGCCCAGCTGGGAACTACTTTTGCAAATTGGATAGAGATTTAGAGCTATTTACTGCACATAACAGCAGGATATGTGGGATATGCGAGATATATCCGAGTAAGGTAGATGTTATGAGGGAGCGCAGAAATTATTTCCACTAATTTCACATGTTACAAGGTAGAAAAGCTGCAATGGACATGATGAAGGTATTTTTCGTATAGAATAGTGAAAAAATGTAGCTTTTTAGCCTAATTTTCAAACATAATTAAAACTTAGAACGCTTAAAAATAATGTTGCTCGATTATTTGAAGGTCCGAAAGTTACTTTGGGCATTTTATTCTCCGAATACTGAGCGCAATCACAAATCGATATTATTAAGGAAATGCAACTGCAGCCCCTACAGCACAACTGCAAAAAAATCATGCAACATTTGCTAGTAAGTAGAGGAAATTATGGAAGATTTAATTAGTCCCTCGAGCCTCTCATGGTTCCATTAGTCGAAGAAAAACGCACTAAATATTTGAACCGAATAGGACAGTGATTCTATGCTAGATCCATCATTACGATTGAGTCATGTGAGAGATGGACTACCATTTCGTTTTATGCCCACACGCATCACGATATTCGCTTGAAAAATTTCTATTCTCATTTAAAAATGACTGTGTTGACTTCTTTTCGAGAACGAAACCTGTCTTGAAATACGATGCTGTTCTGCTTCAAAGCTTATGTTGATACTAAGTCAGTAGTATTGCTCCAGAAAATGCTTACTTTTCATCCGCAGTATGTTCCCGCATTTATTTAGTAAGAATTATTAGTGATAATTGCTAAATAAATAAGCCAAAAAAACTTTTTTGAATCACTTTTCAAATACATTCCCAAACTTTCAGCAAAATCATTTTAGGACCCTAAAAATTCTCTCTATATTTTCAAATGTTTCCGGATGAAAAATGCACGTTCCTGCAAAAAAGTTTTGAGTCCCTTCAGTACTTCCATATATTTGTTGATGAGCCTTTCATTGATATTTTAGATCTTCTTATTCCATGTGTACTCTATAGAGCCTCTATTTTGATTAAATCGGCGCTGCACTATATTAATAGCACGACAGCTGAATGAAATGATTATTGCTCAATCTGAATTTCAGCCACTATTCTCTACTGATAGCATATACTATAATTTTACATATCAAAGCTGAAGGGAGTATATTTATCTTATACTTCACACCTATCAAGCCGTTTCAATGCTTTATTTCTCTTTTTTCTTTGATAAGAAACACGGAATAAACACCTTTGATATTTATAGACAGGATCTGGAGAAAACTCTAGACAGGATCATCGAATACTACTGTTATTAACTCTTTTACTACATTAAATAATATTTCTTTAATTTTTGAAGCTATCTCACATTGCAAAAGGGCTTATATTCTCATATCCCCTCAAGAGTTCCAAAAGAAAAGTCAATTTAATGCAAGATCTGAGCTTAATTCCCAAATTGTTCCTATCAAACTCATCTGGCAAACGGAGGTTTGCTTATGTCCATCATTCTTATTTTCCAGTTTTATTTAATTTTCATCCCCATACACGTATTTCTTCTTATGTATTTCTATTCATTCCATTACTTATTTTTAACTATTTGCCATTCGCTACTTTGACTTCGGTGCATAAATAAAAATGTAAACTTGAACTTTGTCTTGAATGTTGAAAACTCTATAATAAAAATGACATGTACAGCTCTCTTGAAATTATCCGTTTCGATTCTACTTTGGTACCTTATTACTTTTTTTACCTCTTACTATACCTGATCTACTATATTTTGCTGACTAGAATATGAGAAATGTTTTCACATGGTACATATATAGTCAAACTTTGTAGTTTACAAATTTTTCTTCGGATTTCTGAAACCATTTTTACTGTCAATGCGGCGCATGTCAATTCAAAGAATAGAAAAATTGACCACAACTTTTCGTAACGAAACATTAGAACGCCCTATTGGAACAAAATTGACCTGTTTAAGGTCCAGTAGGTTAGCTTGGTTTGTAAAAACCTTTTAGATCTAATGTAGCTAAAAATTAACTCCATCACTTCTTTCAACAGTAGAATTGTTCGAAAACTTTGCGTTTTACATATTGCTGAATACCTTTCAGAGCTTGCGTATCAACATTAGAAAAGATATTTTAGGGAAATCTCGTACAAATCAATATATCATACAATAAGAAACTTTATTGTAAATAGTGTGATAAGACGCCGAACTTTGACTCTAAAAAGGATTTTAGTGTCAAGTTGAAACAAAGTTTTATGTTAAAACTATAATTGAAACCAAAATTTAAGTTCTTAGTTTGTAAAACATTTTCACGGTCTCGTTTTTCTCTCTTTGACTTAGTTCTTTCGATTTCTATTTTCTAAAATTCCCTCCAAATTTCTTCTTTTAGGAATCGAAAATATTTTTTTCTTTGTAATGGATGCCCACACTACTTATTTATTTCAAGATTCCTTTTGCTAAGATGAAAAATGAGGAAAGGGCCTACGTAGGTCCATCTTTATTCACTTTCTAAGAATAGGTCGCAAATTTATCCACCTTCTGTTTTAGATAGTAACAATTGTGGGCTCATTTTTTATTCTTAGTCTCTTAACCTTTCAGGAAATTTTTTGGCTTGGCCTTTTTCTGTACTTGATGGGTTTTGCTCCAAACTTATACCCAAGCTATGTTTGAATAAGGACTTCTGCGTGAAACGAAAAGTTTTACTTAACATATCTAACCAATTCAAGCTAGTCTTCAGATATACCGCGGATATTTTTGGACACATCCGCAACAAAAAAAAATTTGCAACAAATTGTTTATAAGGATGAAACTCTCCTCCAACTACGCGGCCAATTCACTTACCAAAAAAGTTTATTTTAGGCCCTTCAGACACTTTTGGATAGCCAGTGCAAATTTCTGCACCCGCAAATATCATTTTAAGCACTATTTTCTCTGCAAAAGCATTAAGAAAAGCCTTCTATGCGAAACGAGGAATTAACACGCGATTAAAAATCATGATCGCTCCCTCGAAAGTTCAATAAGATTCTAACACATAAGGACGTACGATTTGCTCTCCTGAGGCATCTTTGAATAGAGGAAGCGAGGAAGTCATTGTTGTACCTTCGCGGTAGTCTCTAGTGAGAATTATAGCAACGCTTCTTTATATTTATAACGAGAAGAAAAAGTTGGAGTAGCTCATCCAAATATGCATCTTGCCTCTAAATATTTACTGAAAATGATTTTACTGCTTTCTTGGTACCTTGCTCACACCTAAGAGCGACCTAACAGCCAAGTTTCAGGAAAATTTTTGAGGGAATGAAGGAGGTTGCAGCTGGACACTTATTCCAATAAGTGCCCTTAATTTTTCTGGGAAGAGGACAGAATCGGATTAAACGGTTCTGTCCAGGACTAAGCGAGCTTTAGTTAGGTACTGAGTGCTTTTGAGGAATTTAGTAGTGCCTAAGAGTGGAACTTTGATATTGCAAAGCACACTACGAGTAGCTGTCTGAAAATAAGTGGGGACAGTAGTGATGGAGAAAATGGCCAGCAATAAAGGTGATAGAATCTAGAAACTGTATTTTGGAGTCCAACATAACAGCTTTCAACTGGGTACGAGAGACCCGAATATGATAATGAGAAGCGAAAGTCTGAAAGACCGAATAAGGAGGGAGCTGTTTGAGAAAGGCACCAAAGACATTTATTTGGAAAGAGTACGTGTATTTATGTTCAATAGAGTATCTCAAAGGTATATGAAGATCTGTGGCTACTTTAGTGTGGTCCATTTAGAAAAAAGGGGCTCGTTAGAGCAATGTAGACATTAAAATACGATTCCCAGTGTCCATCTGCTATGGCGCTGTCCTCTCATGAGGACAAAAACCTTTATCGTAAAAATATTTACAGTAACTGGCGGACTAAAAAAAGTTTTGGGTTCGTAATTATTTACAAAATGGGATACTTTAAAATCATATAACTACAGTAAAGAGGTGCTCAGTAGCTTAAACTCTGTACAAATTCCGCTGAAGCATCCACTTACTGGTACTGGAAAGGTGAGTAGTGTCAATTTGACACTAATAACTAATATTTTTGTGTAGAAAAAAGTTTTTGTCACCCTAACTAGCATTAAGTTACCGAAAAAATTATTTTCGGCAAGCTTCAAAATTTCTTAAATGTGTATACTGTCACAAAAATAAGAAACTTATTTCATAACATTCTCCCTGGCTCAGTTTACATACGAGAATATTTGGGCTCACCTAAATACAGTGTTCTGATCGACAATGGAGATCCTATGGCCTATTTGAAAATCTAAATAAAAGCTTTAAAAATTCAATTCAGACTAGTTCTAAGAATAAAAAGATTTCGAGAACCTTGGAAAATGGTTATATGATAACATTGAACTAATTTTGAGGTATATCATGACCATATTCTTCCTTTAATGTTTTCTATAAAAACCTAATCATCTCCTTAAATTCATCCTACTCCTGTGAAATTGTGAAGTCCGTAAAATTTCTGCTAACGAGCCATTTCAATCATTCTCGATCCAAATGCTTCTATAATTCTACAGAAATACTCTTGTGTCTTTTATTCTGTTAATAGTAATTTTTTCGTTTTGATTTTTAGATATGGAAGAACATGCTTCTTGTAGTCTAAAATAAATTGATTATTTCAGAAAATCAGTGGAAATAAATGCTATTCTCATAAATATTGTATTTTATGATGAAAGTATCCGCTATTATTATGTAATCCGTTTACCCTAGGACATTATGTCAGAAAATCAGAATATCTTTTTTAGTAATTCGTGCTTTTTAATTCCTGTTAAATTTTTTTCTACAGCTATGGTTAATAAATGCTTCCAAAAGTGGGAAAATTGCACCAACTATAGCGGAGAGTAATTAATTTCATTTATTACTGTATTTTTCTGGCGAACCTAAAGTAAACATAAATGTCCCTTTTTTGTTGGCGGGGAGAGCATATTCAGTGTGTTTTCATATTGATCCTATCAACTGTTGGCTAAGTTGATATGTGCCTAAGTTCAGGAAAAAATGAGAGGCAACAAAAACACCAGTTATAATACCTTGAAAAGAGATATTTTTATATTTTCTACACCATTACTAGAATATCTTTTCAACAAACTATTGATCAATCCTGGTGCATAATTCCTGCAAATAATCCGAATACATGTGTATCTGCAAATTGTTTCTTTTTGGTCGACATGTTATCCGAAAAAAAAAGACTGGATGCAAAACTTCAGAAGTTTAACAACTAGAAGCTGAGAAAACAGGTTCAACGAAGTGTGGTATCGATTTTTTATCTTAAAACACATTTCTCGATATCATTGGCTATACCAACCCTATAGAGCACCATATGGCAGGTCTTTATTTTCATACGAGTTATTCGATTGCCTATCGCTGTAAGAATCTGATCACTCTTCATGGATCTGGATGTTAAGTACGACTTGGATATCTCGAACATCCTCAGTCTCACTTCATTATACAAACCTGGTGTAATAAGTGCTGTATTATGTAAAATATAGGCTCCTTTAACGATTTGAGTTAGAGCAGTCCACTGTAATGATTATGAACTATTTGCACAACAATCAAGATGAGTTGGTCAATTCCATTAATAATTTCATTTCTCAGATAAGAACACTAAATAACTTTATGTCAGGGCATTATTCAGTTTCGAGGCAAATAAGTTGTTTTACTTGGCAAGGTTTCAAACTTGACACAAAATTTTTGCCAATTTATCAAGTCTAGAGGTAGACGAAGAAACAATCTGCTAAATGTCACAGGAACGCCGCCAAAACTTTCTCTTGAAGCGCGAATACTGTCGACCGCAATTTATCTGAGGGTATTATATGGAATTAGTCAGGAAGCGCCAGCGTGGAATTAAAGTATTAGTGCTTTTCATGAATACTCTTTCTTTGTTCTGGGCGTTATAAGTGTGGTCATAAGTGACAATATATCATGTCTAAGATCAGCAAGACGATCCCAGAAACTAAATCATATTCACTTGTTTACAGGCTGTATGGGCTATGTTGATAAAACTCTGTTTTATTCGGAGACCAGCTAGCGCAAACCATTGGGCGTACTTCAATGGGCGGGAAAAAACGTATTGCTTTAATACTGAAGTATTCATCAACCGTCGATGTCTTTTGGATTTTCTGAGTTATGGATACGCCGGATAATACCACGAAGTGACGGTAGATTTAGGTACAGATCACGTTAAAAAATCAAGATACGGGTTGGTAAACGACTAAGATGAAAATTGAACAAAGAAAACCTTTACTGGGAATCTGAATTCTAATCCGCTGGGCTAGTTTTTCAGCCTCATTTTCTACTGAATTCTTACGCAGTGAGTGCTTAAGTAGTGACGATTTCAACTAAGTTGACGAGTTGTACTATTCCACTGAGGCAATAACACTTCTCTACTCAACTCCGTTAAAATCATGTATCGTACGTGACCGCTTAAATTTAAAAGACTAAAAATATTTAATTCAAGTAAGTACCGATTCAAAAAGTTACACCATGAATGCTCAACTCAAATAATGCATAACAACATGGTTTCATCATCATTAGTCATAAAAACGTAAAACTCCCATGGGCATATTTCACGACCCTCTTTCACGACCAGTTTAACACCCTTTCTTAGCTGGAATGTTGCCTCACGATTCTTTTTGTTTCTAAAATCCCTACTTTTCTCCCCTTCTCGAACTGATTCTGGCTATTCGTTCCATATCGGATCATAATTTTGGACCATACAGTAGTTTGGAGAGAATATTTGCGAATATAGATGAGGTAGGAGCCGTTTTGATTGTGATCTGATTTTTCTTGGCCATATCCCTTATATGGTGTACCTTTATATCGATATAATTATTTTTTAAAACTTTCCAAAGTCATTAGCCCAAATTATTTTCCACTAAATCTAAAGGGAGTTTTAGCATGATAAACATAACGATACAGTTGAAAACTAACGACGCAGAGCCTCTAATAGTGGGTTCCGCGCATCAGAAAGAGATAATTAGACTTTTCTTAGTAGGTCTGATTATCATGAAATAGTATCGCACGTTGAAATTTTGTCTCATACTACCACAATAACCTCCTGGACTCTAATACTTTCACACCAGAAAATGGAAGATATGATAATAAACAATTCGCTATTCTGAAAAGGTCCCGACATCGCCAATAATATAGGGGAAGTAGCGTAAAGCAGTCTTGAAGATGGATAGAGATGTACTGCTATCCCCGGATTCAAGCTTTAATTGCACCTCTGTTCAAAACTTTCTACAAAGGGAGAGTGAGGGGTTGGAGGTGGGTACATACGTACATTTCACTGAGGACCAAGAGGAATAGAAACCCTGACCACGGCTTATCCATCGATAAACCGATGAAAGCTGATATTAAGACCGGAGGAATGCATTAACATAGTCACGATCAGAAAAAAAGTAGGTTGAAACACTTGGATTCGGCTGTAATATCACTGCGCAGCGAAAGGGCTGCCCAAGCTTCACATAATCCTGTGCAGTTAATTCCCGTCAGCCAATGAAGTTGAAATGACTATATCAATTGGATAGAGGTGCGGCAAACATATACGTACCGATGCAGCCATTATTGGATCATCAGTGGGCATTAATGTCAAACTGAACTTGCAGAGTGTGAAGTAGTCAATCTTCATAAAGAAAGCAGCTTCTATTAGCAAATATGTCATGAGAAATAGAAGCCAATTCATTGTATTCAAAATCCGAAAAATGTCTCTGGAAGATTGAGAATCTGTCAGATAAAGAAAGCAAAGATCTATTCCGAGAACCATTGTGTATTGCAAACTAGATGGCTCCTACTCCGGTTACAAATTCGTTAAAATGAAAATATGAAAACACAGGTGGAGGCACCATTAATGGAATTGAAGTCAATACATAGACGCTGGATATCCTACCACCACAAACAGGTCGTAAAGAGGGGAATTGTACTGTATATATTGGCTATTTTTAACGTCTTAATGGTAGTTCTCGAAGTTTTAGTGAAGCTACTCCGCGACAAAGTCCATAACGTACATTTCTTCGTTTATTTAGGTAAATGAATGAAATAATTGCTTAAAAGTTCACATAATATGTTCAATATCAACGGAATAATTATAGTGATACTCCAAAAGCTACTCAATGCTACTCTAGAGGAGGGAAACCAAAAATAATTTCAAACTAATCCGAAGCTTCATTACTCATCCAATACGGTATAACTCTTCTGGATTCGTAAAAGTAACCTAAATCGATATAGTAAGTAATAGAAGCATCCAATCGGACCATCATTTCTAATTCAGTTTACTTACCTTTCGTGGACTCATATCCCTAAATAGAGCCTTGGAGTACCCCACATTCATTACTCTACAGCAATCACTCAGTGATTTAACTTATCAGAAAGCACCACCATGGACCTGTAAGATAATTTCCTGCCAATTCCTGATCAGAAAGTTATTCACTACCGGGTATACTTTAAACTATCTGTTTACATAGTCTTTGCTTAAATAATTACTCCAGTTTCTCATCTGATGCTTTCTAAATCTCTCGATAATTTGTGTATATTTCCAAAAAACCCTATTTTCGAATAATATCGCGCTGTTTATGTGCTTACGTGGGGGAAACGAATGTATATAGGTTTGATGAATCTCTAGATACGGAAGTAGACATAGTTGTGAAATCCATAATCGTATCCTGCGTATCTGGGTTTTCAGAACTGAGAAGCGGAATATTCATCGATTAATTTGATCGGTTAAAGCACCAATCTGTTTTCTGTAGCACTTTCTGGTGAGTAGCGTGAGTCTTTCTCCACCCATCGCATTACCAAATTCTCTTCTAGGGATACGTGAGCCACAAAAATGACGCTGTTGGACAGCCGCGTAATGTTGCTTAAGTAAACCTTTCTTTTCTCCTTGCGCTTTTCCTGCATCACGCATCCTGTACAGTTTACTAAGAACATTCAGAGAAGCTTCTACACCCGTCTTTTTCCAAATTTTGTTCCGGTCCGAAGTCACCTTGGCACTATGCATTTAGTGCCCACAGGTGTGCTTTTGAATCTTTTGTACGATGTTCGTGAGGTATTTCTGTGACCTTTAGCCTGAATGCGAAACTTATTATGCTGAAGAAAAGTAAATTATTTAATGTTCCATATAACTCACTATAAAAAGTAAAAGCAGTATGGTTCACATAAGTTTGTGTATTTTTCAGGATGATGTTGCTTACTTTAGAATTTCCAAGTTTATCCGAATGTGAATCATTTTTTTCTAAAACCCCTAATTAATATGCATAAGTTAGCAGTAGCTAGTTACAATGAGATGAAGTATAAATCGCGAAGACTGGTCGATGACTTCATATCTGATTTGTACTAATCTTCCTAGTCATTTCGCTCCGCGGGTAGTCCTGAGTCAGAAAAAATTTTCACTTAACCTTTTTGCTTGCATCTTGCGAGCTGCTAACGTTGAATATCTAAAACTGACTATAGTCGGGTATATGTAACCTCTTCTTAATATAGGTTACACTTTGAGAGGTGATTTTTAGCTCTGCAGAACTTACTTTGCTTTAGAGGGCGCCTTCGTCCAATTGTTCAACAGATGTCCTTCAAGATCATTGCCCATGATTCTCATCACTGAGCATGGAAATATTTAATCTAAAACCCATACTTTCATCTTTATTTTGTAATAATAATGTCAACAGATTTCATTCTTGGCTTGAGATTTACCTTTTCTTCCTGGTCTATTTTCATAGGCCCATACTTATTGCACCGATATCACTTTGTCCTCCCTTTGATTTCGTCGAGATTTTCTTTAATTCTTCCTCCATCTAGTTCTTCCATTTATGTATTGTAATTTGATCCAGATCTTCCATTCCGACCAGAAAATGTGGCGGTGTTGATCGAAATTACACACAAACTGATTGCTCTCCTTCTTCCCTATCACTCTTGTCACACTGCCTCGGCACAGACGCGAAAGATTTTTAAGAGACTGATGTAAGATATTCCGGTATAGTTGACGATTTAACCAGATAAGGTTTCATTAGGGCCGCATATAAGACTAATGAAAAGCTCCAGTTCTGATCTTCATCTGCGCTTGCAATAACATTAAAAGCCACATGTTCGTCGAAGAATTGCTTTCGAGCCATTCCCGTTCAAGCGCGAAACCTGTGCTTGAGACATTCACTCAAATATCTAGAATGGTTTTTGCATTTTTCAGTGTTAAGTAGTTCCAAAACGTCTACAAGTATGTCCGACACGATCTATAGAAAGCGATGTTTTTATAACGCTTGAATAATGGTATTAATGCCTTTTCGAGTAATTTGCATCAACTGAAATTAAATTATGAAGATGCTTTGCGATATCTTAGACCTGTGACTGAAGGTTGTCTCGCCCCCTTTTTTCAAATCCTGTTGCTGTTCTAATTTGCAAGCTTTTCCTGAACATATTTCTACTTTTATACATCCTCTTCGTACTGCTCCTGATTTCCGCGTCTATATACTCATGATTCAATCCAAATATGCCAATAATAATTCATGATTCAAGAGTAAACTCTAAAAATAAAATAAAATATGAGTTTTCAGAGCCGATAAGTATGTCATAAACTCTTATATACCTTGAATAACAGTATTCTGTTTCGTAAGTTTTACTAATTTCACGTTATTGTACCTATTATTAGCCTTCTTAAACGATCAAAGCTACACTGTGACTTGGACATTTTTAATTTCATGCAGCTTTTACTCACGTACCGCAATATTGCATTGCGGTATGTGTTAAATAACATCGTCTTGACGCTTTTCGATGCTAGTTGAACTACAGTCTCTTAAGTATTGATTTTCAGTACCTTTTATCTCTTCAATATGCTCCAATTACATGTACTCATCTTAACTTGACCAGCTACTTCCATTAAATTATACTACTTTTATTCTATTAAAGTGCGTTTTATTGATCTGTGTGACTAATTGTGCGCGGAAAAGTTGCATGTTATGCGAAGTGCATCATTTTAGCAATTTCATTTGGAGTTCTAATGGAAAAGTATGGGTGAGAATATCGAGCGGCCTCAAAATTGATGTTTTGATGATGGCTCTGTAATTTGGTCTAATGATTTGAAAGTGATGGGTGAATATGATAAGGAGCCTTTTTCGAGGCTTTGATCCAGTACTTTCGGAAATCACGTTAGGAAAAGATCATCACTACAGAAGAACACGTAGGAAGCCGAACGTTTGCGGGCGGAAAGAAGTCTTTAAAAGCGAACGGATGCTCTCTAGCAGGTATAAATACCCAATAACTATTGCGCTTCTACCAAAAGTTCCTGTTCTTCAATTTTTAGCTTGTTCTCCTTCCCCCTGCCCTCGACTCATCCTCCACATTCTAGTAAAAAATCTCCATCGCTCTTTTTTCACTCTTTTAATGTTTCTCCTCACTACGTTCAAATCAATCCCTTTGTTATTTCTCTAATTTCATGTCATGTTTCATATAAATAGCTCTCAAATTAGCCGCAGTCTTATCACTCAACTCCAACGGCTCTCATTATGATTTATTATGATTACAGTTGATACCGCATCGATATCAGAGATTCCATAAGGACTTATTATAATATCAAGGTTGCCAAAATATCTTTCGACCGATTTCTCGATCCTCTAGACCAAATAGCTAATTGAAGCATTTATTTCTAATTTCATGTTTCTAAGACGGTTAGACGGTCCAAAAATGTTAAAATTAACAGACAAGCCCTAGAATCCAGACCCGAAAAAACTGTCACAGTGCGTGAAGAGTGACAAAACTTCAACTTTTAGCATGAGTTGGGTTGAGATGCTGGAATCCTGGCCAGTTTATGAAAGTCCTCTTTTTCTAATTTGGTTTATCTTACACTCTTGTCTTCAGTACCTCTTCCGAGGCGGTTACCGACGACTTATGAGATCGAGAACGCGGGGTCAGCTGTAAGTCATGATAATTTAGATAATCTTCAGTATTTTTGTAAATGTGTTTCTGAGCCTCATTAGGTCTCAAAGCCAGTTAGTCATTAAACCGCGGAAGACAGGGTAAATGAAAGAATACCGGGAGACATTGTAAATGATTTACCAAAAACCGTTGCCCATTTGCCAGTATCCTAATTACTTAGGAAGTATATGTAAAATTCAGAGAAATCACAAGAACGTCGGGGAGATTTAATCATACGTAAGATGGACAAATCACTAAAAAACGCGTGAAATTTCTAAGAAATCATATGTTTCGACAGCATCCATTGCCTGCAACAGTTAATGCCGTCAATACTGGGTCAGAAGCTCAAACTTCACTACCACTCGGCCACCGCCCAATGCTAGCGCTACTTATAGCACAAAACTGCACATCCATTCTGGCCTTTCGTTTCCTCCGATACTTTTCCTGCACTTGCCGGTGCTTCCTTGTAGTGTTGACACCAATATCCAACAGGCGATTTCTGAACCGACGATACACATCTAAATATAAATTTCGAAGTGGATGCATGCGAATATAGATGTTAGTGAGCGCTACACAGCAACGAAAGTAATGATCATAGCCATCCTCCTCCCATCTCATTTTCGACGAAATGACCCCCCACAAACCACACAACCAGTCAAAATAATTTTCCACATCAACGCGATCAGAATACACCCTTTCATTCCGTTACTGATCGTCCCTTTATAAAAAAACTGTTCTGCGCCTTTTTTTAGGTAAAATTTCACGTTAGAACTCAGAAGCACCTTGGTAGGCTTTGTAAGACAAAACAGCCCAAAAACGAGGATACGCTGTGGACAATTCACCGGTATCCTCGCCGTGGCGTTCCTCTATATTTTTACGCAGACATTGGGAGTAGAACTAGGGATCTTCTTGAAATATATTCAGGCCCGAAACTGATCCATGGTAATGCCTGGTACATCCGATCGCAATGCCGTTAGGCAAAACCGACATCTCGACCTTGAATCCGTAGAGCTTGTGATTACCGCTAAAATACAGTTTACCTTCTTGTAGATTTCCACTCGAACGGCATGGTTGTTGAAAAAAAAAGTCGGTTGCGTACCTCGCATACTTGAAATGAGAAAAAAGAACACGATCACTTCGTAGTTTATCCATCACGAATTGAGCTCCCGGTGCCAAAACTGTGAATTCGTACATGAATTCACTGATCATCTTCACAAACCTGTTGACTAAAGTCTCGAAAGTTGGCCCCTTCTTACCGAACACTCGCGCCAGAAAATTCCATTGCCCTCCGTTCTTGAGTACTGTCAGCATCATACAAAATGCATCTTTACCGGAGACATCGGTTTTTTATTCCTCAGCCAATGATGTAGTGTGTTGTCACGTAGTTACCAAACAGGCTCCATATGTACTCGAATTCCTCCGGATTAAAATTTCACATCCTTAAAATTAAATCCTACCCCGGGACTCATAAAATGTGTCGAAGATAGGGCTTGTGGGGTCATTTCCTTCGTCGGAGTCTTCAATTCTATCGTGCGTATAGGCCCTTAAATTTGCATCTCGCTCTATCGAGGCCTCGAAAAGGAGGCGGAGGCCGTTCGTGGCCTCTGAGACGGTAATGGGGCAAGGCGAGGACGGGCGTGAGTCAGTTTGGGTGCTCTCCGGGGATTTAGGAAGCATGTTGAAGGCAAGGGATGGGTGGGATTTGCGGCGTGCTGGTGGTGCAGTGCGTTTTCGGGCTTGTGTGCTATATGTCTATCGGAGACCCACTGATATTGTAAACAGCCTATTCTTTTGCCAAATGGGCGGTCTTTTGTTTGCCCGCCCAGTGTCTGTACAAATGTTTCGACCTCGCTGTGTTACCACGTGTTTGGTAAAATGAGTCATGTTGGAATCAAAAGATATGTTTATTGTTTTAGTGTGTGTGTGTGTGTAATCTTTACGAAATTTGGAAAAAGCATGTGGGAGAACATGCTGAGGGGGATTACAGAGAAACTAACATGCGAAGGGAGATGAGAGAGGAACTAATCGGAAGTCATAGCAATATATATATTTTTATTGTTTGTCTCATAAAATCAGCCCCTTCGCCACAGAAGTACTGACACTTTAAAAGGTTCCCTGTTAACAATGTGATAGCTCTATTGTATAGTTTAATACGTAGTCTCTACTTTTATCTCCCTTTCTGCCACCTTTTTCAGCCTTTGCAACTTGTCCCTTCCAATATTTGTTTCACATCGCCCGGTTCCAGGCCATGCTGTGCTCAAGCGGCTTTGTATCGCGGCCTACTCGGTCTTACGGAACGCTCGTCCCCTCTCCGGAGCCCCCCTTATGTCAGTTTTGATTTTTTTACCGCTTTGGTTGGATTGTCCTCGCCGCCCCTGCGCGATGGGTTGATCTGGGAAAGGCGTGAATGAAGGGCCCTCCCCCTCGCTCATGCTCGGCAATGCTCAGAGTATCCTGCTGCACTCAATTATGATTGTCTTTGTCACAGCAAACGAGGGGAGCTGGCTGTGCCTGTTCCTGTCGTCGCAAAATATTCATCGCTGGCGTCGTCGCATTCTGTGAGGTCGTCCCTCCAGACTGCCTCATCTTCACATTCTGTAATTCACAGGCCTGCCCCCTCCCCCTAGTCTTCGGAAAGTAGCCGTCCTAAATCCCTATTCCGTAAAGCACCCCAATTCCCCCTTTTCTGTAAGCACAAAACAACGCTTACAGAGTTTTTCAGGCCTTTGATACCTTGGCTTGTCGAGACCTCATTAGGGGAATTATCTATCAAACCCTTTTGCCGTAATAGGCATCAGTGTAGCCTTTGGCTGGATCGTCTCTTTGGCTGGCCCACTGAAATCTATCAAGGGTCCTAGTTTCTCTCTCTTCCTATCCGTGAGTACTTTGGATATGGATTTGTTCCAGAATTTGGAATTCTACGAACCTTTGTAAATTTTAACAGCACTGCCCGACCGCCCTTATGCGTGTATTTCTTGGCAGGTTTTATGGATAAATACACTCAATTCAATGGCGTTACAGTGAGAAAGCGACAAGTACATGATTACCGCAGTCGGCGAGACGGCCCGAGGCAGGACGGAAATTCCGCAGACGTCTAAATGATATACGGTGAGCTGTGCCGGTACCTGTTAAGGCGCGGGGAGGCGAATGGCGGTACAGTATGTGACGGGGCGCGTAGAGAGTCAAACGCGTTGTGCTGAAGGGAAATGTTGTGTAGTGTAGAATAAATTTTGTAATGTAGGTCGCGAATGTCGTCACGATGGGCGATGTCTGCAGCCCCAGCAAGAAGGCGATGCGAGTGGTGCGAAAGTTTGGAGTGTTATGTAGTTGTGATGAATGGCGAGACAAATAACTGTTTGCGCAGTGTACGGTGGTACAGAAGGAGCGCAAAGACTGTACTCTCTCCCACTGGACAGTCCTGTACAACGGAATCGGGCACCGTAATGAATTGCAAAGCAGATACTGTAATTGGATACGTCAGTTATAATTACTGTTGCAATAGTGTAAATCCCGTGGTGCGTTGGGATTGAAGAGCAAGGCATGGCAGTCGGTTATGGTACAGTACACCACTGTACTGTACTGTAGGCAAAGACGATTGCATTTGCGTGCCATGCAGCGGTACGAAAACAGGATTGCTTAGACGCCATTGCGCAATCGGTGTGACAAGAGTCGGGCATTGCAAACGACACCAGAGCACAAGCGGTATCATAAAGCGCGTGAGCGGGTGAGATAGTTGCACACGGCGGGAGACATAGGCGTGGAGGGTGCGTGGATGTGCGGATGCAGTGGGTTGGACAGGAGGGGTGAGGGGGTGGAATGGGAGTGTGTGGGGGTTTAGCTGGTTGGGACGATGCGGTGGTGGAGGGAGTTTGAGGGTGTTGAGAGGCGTGGGAGGCTTGGAAATGGTGTGGTGAACGTTTATTTGACTTTTGAAGAAAAGTCGCCTGTGGGTTTGTATTGTGGAAGCGGGAAGACGTGCGGGGTGGATTTGTACAGTGGTGTTTTGATGGTGAGAGTGGCTAGGGGTGGAGGGCGGGGAGTTCTATTCCATTGGAGGGAATGGCTGGGACGAGGTGGTTGCTTCCTTTACCGTACTCTACAGTACAGCACAGTGCAGTACAGTACAGTACAGTACGGTACAGTACATGGGATGACCTGCAGGGATGCATGGTAGGCAAGCGGGTACTGTACAGTACAGAGCTGTGCCTGGCGAGGAAGGAGGGCTGGCGTCGGCGACGGCAGGCCTCCACCGGTCTCCTGTAAAGGCGGTGAGGAATAGTGAGTGAACAGTGGCGTACACTGTACTGTACTGCACTGTGCTACCCAAGGACGTTTTGTAGGGCTTGTGAGAATGAGGGAGGGTTTGTCGCCGTGTGACTGGGTGTCCCGCGATATTGTAATGGTAGTGTCCTAGACTGTAGAGTGTACTGTACTGTACAGTCCGGTATGTGGGTCAACAGCATCGGCGGCCGCCGGTTTCCGATTTAGTTTTACCCAGCTTTATGATACCATACAAGGTGCCGTTGAATTTATGTACACTAGGTACAGTACAGTACAGTTGTAGGTCATCTATTCGAACTGTAAGCAAATTTGGATAGAGCAATAGTGTAGCGTGCGTATCAATATGTCTACATTACATGGGTGAGCTATGACCCTTTTGACTCTAGGTTTGAGTCACCCGGCAGACGTTGAGACAGCCTCAGGTGCACTGATCCCAATCTGGGACGTTGCTGTTACTATCCTCTTTTGTATTGTACCGAACAGTACTGTCTGGACAGTACTGTACTGTACTGTACAGCGTGCTAACCTTACAACCTGTGCGCCGCTGTAACCGTATTGTTGACGTTATAGTATGACAACACTACCGTACGTGACACCGATTGTCACCTCACAAATCCTGTGCGCCGCGGGAACACATCTTCCAACTGCCGCCTACCTACCGTACCTAGTCCCACCCAGTCCCACACGAATCATCCGGGAATTTACTCACCTCGTTATTCCCCCTCCTCCCACTCTGTTGCCCCTCTGCTTCGTAATAATCCTCACAACCCTCTCACACCCTCCTCCCCCGCCCAATTACCCACCCCAAACCCTCCCTCCCCCCTCCACCCGTCGCACCATGCCACCCACCTTTCTCCCCTCCTGCTACTCCTGCTCCTCATCCTCCCCGCAACCCACAATGCCTGCACTCTGCATCAACATTGCGACGACCACCTCCCCACCACAATCGACTTCTGTCTCCCAACCATATCTCGCTGCCTTCATTATCCCTCCCCCATTTCCATCCGTCAACAATCCCCCATCTCCCTCGACACCCCCACCTCCCCTCTAGCAGCCCAAATCAACCTCTCCACCCTCGTCAACACCACCAACACCCCACCCCTCTCCCTCTCCAACCGCACCCTCACCATCCGTGCCATGTCCCTCATCTACACCCACCTCAACCCTAACCTCCCTCTCCAACTCATCCGCCACAAAACAAACATCACCTCCCTCCTCACCACCTTTCTCCACTCCCCCTCCCTCCCAACCCTAACAAACCTCCAATTCCACCAAACCCTCCGTCACTTCACCTCCTTAATGCGCGACCGTCACTCCCGCTACATATCCCCCTTCCCCCTCGCCGCCACCGTCGCAATCCTCGGCTTTTCCGTCGCCCCCTTCTTCCCCACCCCCCCTCCACAACCCACCCCCCACCCTCCCCACGCTACATTGTAAACTCCGTCGCCCTCGGTCTCCCCTTCAACCATCCCGCCTTTGGCATCGCCTCCGAGATTCTCACCTGGGACAATCTCCCCATTCACCTCTTCCTCCGCCGTCTCGCACGTCTCACCTACGGCTCTAATCCCCCTGCCCGTCTTGCACTCGCCCTCCTTGCACTCACCTGTCGCCAACTCGCTGTCGATCCGCTTCCGCCACGTTCTGGCGCCGATATCGAATTTCGAGCCGCCGATGGACGCGTGTATCGCGTCTTTGTACCCTGGGTGTATCTCGATATCAGGGACTTGGATTTGTTGCAGAATGTTATGCGTGGCGATCATGCTGCATCGGCTATGGATACCATGCGTGTCGTGGAGCCGTCTGGCACACCGTATGATGGTGTGTTGTCTGGGCGGCGTGCGGCGCGGTGGTTGGGGAGTGTGACGGTGCGCAATGGGGCGCGGGTGGAAGTGCCGGTTGGGTTGACGTTGCGACCGTTTATGCAGGCGGAGATTGTGGGGACGCGGATGGGGCGGGTGGGGCGTATTACGTTTTCGTCGTTTGGGTCAGAGCCGTTTCCAGAGGTGATTCGCGATTTGAGGAGGGTGTTGTCGGCCATGCCGCGCAGAGGGTTGATTGTGGATATTCGGAACAATCGAGGCGGGAATGCAAATATAGTCAAGGTGTTTACCGAGCTGGCGACGGGGGGGATGTTGGATGCGCAGCCGACGACGATTCGGGCGAACAGTTTTACGAGGAGTTTGTTGTTTGCTGCGGGGTCAGGGGATGGGGATGGTGGGCCCGGCGGAGGGTTCCCGGGGCTGCTTGATTTGCGTTATCGCAGTGCGGTTAGGACGGCGCTGAGAGCGGGGGAGGAGTTTGCGGGCCCCGGGGTGAATTTGTACTCTGAGTTGGTAGCGGGGCGCAGAGAAAGGAGGGCGTACTTTGGCCCGGTGGTGACGGTGGTGAATGGGCGGACGTTTTCTGGAGGGGATTTGTTTACAGCGATTCAAAAGGATAAGAAGTTGTCGACGATTGTTGGGACAGATGGGAATGTGGGTGCTGGAGGTGCGGCGACTGTGGCGTATCAGGTTTTGGCGGTGTCGTACCCGAGCTGTTGGAGCCGCTGCCGGCGGGGATTGATTTTACAACGGCGTTTGCACGGTATTATCGGAGTGGGCGGAATGTGGGCGGGCTGATTGAAAGCTTTGGGGTGGTGCCCGATGTGAGGTATTTTCCAAGCAGGGCGGATGCGTTGGATGGGGACTGTGACCTAATTGAGTTTCTGGCAAAGGGGCTGGTGGAGGGATTCGAGAATGGGACGGATGGAAGAAGAAGAAGACGGTGAAGAGATGGCAGGAATAGTGTCACGCTGGCAGAAACTGGACGCTTGTGGTTTGTCAAGACAGGGCAGGAAGCGACTGTAAGGACGTATGGTGCAGTACAGTTACAGTTACAGTAGAGTGCAGCGTAGAGGCGGTAGATACATGCCTTGTTTTTTTTCGAGGGCTTGATCTAAAGAGTAGAAAAGCAAGCTTGAAGAATTTGAAAGAGGTTTGCCGATTCTTTTCCTGGATACGGGATTGCGAAGTGTGTGGTGTGTGGTGAGGGGAGTGCATGGTTTGAATTTTCAAGTGGGACTGATAGGTGAAGAGGGGATCTCTGGGTAACCTTATTGAGTAGAGAGGAGATAGATAGACAGAGAAATAAAAGTGATCCGTTGCACTTTTGGGCGTTGGCTAAATACCAATGGCTGAAGTCACTGCCAATGACAGGTACAGGATTGTATCTGCACCTGCCTGTGTCTTTTTAGGGACAATTCCAAATTTCATACTCATACTCATACTCATACTCATACTCATACTCATACTCATACCGATATTTTTAGAAATCATCTATTGTACGGTACAGCACAGTACCGTACAGTACAACGTCTTGCCCTGCACCTCAACGTCCATACTGAATTGCTGGATTGCGCACCGCCCTGTCCTACAATTCCACTGATTTTGTTATCCAAATCCACAGCTACCGTATTTCTACCGCCCAACAGAGCCCGCGTGGAGCTACTCTATCTTCACCCGTTGCAGTCACCATTTCACTCTCACTCTCATTTCATCCTTTCGCTCGAACAAACCCATCCCCTGCAGATAGTCTATTCAGAGACCCTGTTGCCGCTCTTGGGGGTGCCCCATCAACACAACCGTTTCCTGCTTTTTATTGGCAAGCCCTACTTGCCTCTCTGTCACTGAAACCACTTCAGTCCAGACACCGCATATTTTGTTCCAAATTCCAAGTCCCATCCCTTCCCGACCAATTCATCAAACAACTACCGTCTCTTTTCTGTTCTATCCACCTTCCCAACCAGACGCTCCCATTCTGTCATTGTCCAACGGCAATACATTGTATTCAAGCCAAGCGCCCCGCTGTACTCTACACACTGCGATTAGACTCCGTGTCCAACCTGCCTCATTAATTCTCGTTAGTCGTGCTGCCCATCCTCTAAAACACCACAGATGACTCAAAACCTGACTGTGTGCATTCTTACAATGCCACGCAACTCAAGTGTAGAGTGGTACTTCAAGATCGTAAACTCATCTAATTAGTCTAATACCTTGCGTCCCATAGTCCTCGCCACGTCACCACAGAGCACCACTATCCAAACGCGAGAGCGCTTCTCTCGTAAACCCTGTTTTGAACACGACTTGAGCTCTCACACCATGTATGACTCTCAATTCCGACACCATCTAGTTGCCAAACCGATGACAAACCACAGTACTGCACGACTTTCACCACAGGCAATCCTGCACTGACTGTGAGCACTACCACGGGTTGAGCGTCTGCTCCGACCATCTTTGCTTCGTCGGAAGTACACCTTCCCGCAATTCCCACTACTCTCAACTCTTTACATTGCTCAAATTTTTCCGTCCACCAGTTTGCCACATAAACGTCTACTGCAGACTGCTCACCACTTCCAGTCGTTCAAACCCGATCTGGAATTCCATAGGTCCCCCCGGGCACCCGGCATTCTCACCCACCCTAACAAAGTCCTTCTCCTCCTGCGACAAGCTGCCAAACAATGTTGGACCATCACACAGTGAGATATGGAACATAGGGCTCGGGCAACTCTGCGGAACCAAACTAAAATTGCGAATGTTGAGCAGGTAAAAGCGCCCCACCATCAGCGACGTCCCGCAGAGTGCATTGTTCACTGCCGTTCTAAGATAGAGGAGATTGTTCTCGATCGTGGCCCCTTTGAAGGTTTCCACAACTTGCACGATGTAGAAAATACCACCTGATACTTGATCGGTGAACGGATCGCACTTGCCGGGGCAATTATCATAAGTGGCTAGAATGCGACCGCGTATGGACAGGTCAGCTTCGCAGAATCGTTTCTGCATCGTCTGAGAGATACAAGAACAGCAGAGGCCGCAGCTGGTCACAGCGAGGACAAGGGCGGCGAAGATGAGTTTTCGGAGCATTTGTGGCGGGAGAAGGAAAGGGTGATGTGTGGACTGCGAGTTTGAGAAGATTCAATGGTGCAGCGGATAGTGAACATCACTAAGAGGATAACAGGTTGTGCTATGTAAATGGACATGATACGTAGGGGAGGTAAAGTGCTGCTAAGGGTTCGGTTGGAACGCACAAGGCAGTCCGACATTGTAGCAAGGGGGAAATTTTGGGATTATTTTAATGCGTGGAAGATGTGGTCGGTTGTATCCACGCCGCTGGTCTACCAAGCTAGTGTGGTGTGGGGATAAGTCGTCATGTTATTTAGTGTTACCACTGATGGGTAACAGTAAATAACATTCCTTACAGGGCCGGCTCAATGCCAGCGAGCAGGCATACCGCGTTAGACATGACAGCAAGTGTTCTTAGGCTCTCATGCGATTTCAAGGAGCGGAGTTAAAATTTTTTCTATGACATGTCGACGCAATTTGTTGTAGAGTAGGCTCTGAATGCAAAGGCCGAGACATGATTTGCATGAACGGTGGTAAGTAGGGGGCTTTACTTGAATGGGTTGGTATGGGCAGGTGTAAGGAAAAGAACTCATCCACCACTAATACATGACCACCAAGGTGAAGTGTAGACCTTGCATGACAAATCCACGGCGATCCCCGCGCTCGAAATAACCTCACCCGCGCGCCCATTTGAACCCTGCCCATGGACGCCTTCGGGGTTGAATGTAATAGGGGTGGCTTCCGTAGAAGATAAGTGCTGCTTCTCACCGATTGGTGACGTACGAGAGCGTTTCAGTAGACACGGGGGGTTCACCGCAGACTTGTTAGTATTGTGTAAATTGGGTTTACTTGAATGGGTTGGTATACTTAATTTGTTAGTATTGTTGGTTTACTGCGAGTGGTGTGATGGTCGGCATGAATATATCGGCTAGATTGCAATGACCTGAAAACATGGACTTAGCAATGCTATGTGTTGAAAATTTCTTGTATCGAAACAGAAAGGTCGGGAGCCGGGACAGAACCATATAGGAAAGCATCGGTGCAGAACGGAATGGATACGCATGTTGAGTATTTGCCTACATGTTAGAGCACTGCTTCTCAAACAAGTCTTAAGTCTTATGCAGTGGCGAGAGGTACCGATATTGCTAGATTTTACTAGAAGGCGATCATCCCAAAATTGGAATTGGAGCCTCTCTTATGATTTTTAATAGCGAGGCCCTTCCAGAATACTGTAACATCCCAACAGACATGACCTAATTGGAAGTCAGATTTTTATATGACTGTATTTTTTGTATGACTCACAACACAGAAGACCGTGGAACAGCAGAGTTTAGGGAGATAGTATTTTTCAAGATCCCCTACCTCATAGAAGGGCCTATGCCAATGGCAGACAATGTGAATGCAAGGGGGCAATGCTGCCAAAGAGGCAACTGATTACCGTTGGGGTCAATGAGGCTGATTTGCTGCGAGCAGTGCAAAGGTTGGTGGTTCTATGAACTTCAGCAGCCCATAGGTAAGCCATTCACGCATACCTACCAATGCGTTGCATTAGTATTCGGTTTTGGTAGTGCACGGGAAGCACGCTTTCACCACACTCTGAGCGCAATTTTGAATAAAATGCACCAGCCATATTCACAAAATACCGCATAACTTCCCAAAACTTTAACCTACTTCACCAATGCAGTAAACCAACCTCCCCTCCAAAGCTAGTCAATTGTAGTGACCCTGCACGTCGCACTTCCCTAGTCTATTGATAAAGCACAAATCAGAAAGTTGTAAGAATTTGAAAAAGCAACACCAAGTTACCGTTTATATTCAACTCCCTTCGCCCAAAAAATTCCCTGTGCTGGTTCTCAGAGCGTGGTTATCACTCCGAATATTTCATAGCGGCAAGGCTGGCTCCTGATTTATGCATTCTATAGCAAGGATTGCAAAAAATCTTCCACTGCACGCGTCATCTTCATGAAAAGGCAAATAGGAAAAAAGTAACACTTTTCAGCTGGATCAATAGAGAAGCCTTCTCCCATTCGCAGTAGTACAAACTCTATTTACGCAGAGCAGGCCTCGTCTCCGTAATCTCTAACTCAACCCTACCTGCAGGTACCATTGATGCTTGACAATAAAAAACACCTCTATTTACGTCAAGTTGCAACATATCATCGTGCGCAGTCCGCAGTAGATTCTGAATGCATTAAACTTCTTTCATTGATCCATAAATCTATAAAAGTAGTGCATGCTGCCTCCGCCGCAGTGCTTACAATGGGCTCTAAACGAATGCGTAATATCGGTCGAACATACAGTATATTTGATACCTTAAGGGGCCTACACGTGCTATGGTATTGAGGGACCCTTGGGGCCATCGACCAGCGAGTGGTGTAATGGTTACTGGGAAGGTATGTGTTGCAGGTTTCGATTGTAACCTCGAGGTCAGTTGGGCCCATGCGTTGGCCAAAAACAAACCTAGTTGGACAACGAAAAGGGGAATGGTGTGATGAACATTTTATTTACATCCGACGAAGAGCCATCTAAGGCTCTGTTGTCGGGGAAAACTAAGACGGTAGCCGTAGAGTTTTCGGTGCGGGGTTCGAGTGTAGTTCTTGTGATCGGTCGGATCCATGTGCAGGCCCAAAAAAAACCCAGTAGGAAAAAAAATAGGCCTTGAATTCGAAGCCGATCCTCCTCGTCTAGTGCTTTTCTTCGCGGAATTCTTGGAGTGTGAGGTAGTCCTTGTGCGAGAGTCAGTGCTTGAGCTCGTGCTTGATTCTGTCCGTTCTTGCTTTGCCTGAGTTAGCGCTTCTGCGTTCGTGGATGAGTTTTACGCCTTCCCAGGGCATGGTGGGGTAGTTAATTTCATCGTCGGACACTTCTAGCAGGAGGAATCTAAGCGGAGTTTGGAGAGAACGAAAGAAGAAAACGGAAACGGGTCTGCGCCTCCGTGACCCTGTGACTACATCGACGGGTCAAGACAACGAAATGGGCTTGAATTCACCCCGATTTTGCTGGCGGCTGTGCTTTTGCTTGTGGAAATCCTTTTGCAGTTGAGTTAGTCATTGTGATGTCATTTCTTGAGCTTCTGTTTCTGTTTGAGTAGTGCTTGTACTTTGCCTAAGTTTGTACTTCTGTGCTGATGGATGATTATTAAGCCTTCCCAGGGCATGTAAGATAGTTTTTGACGAAATGAAGTGCAACTTGCATAGTTTGCTCTACCGTCTTTTTAGAAATACATGCAGATCTCAAAACCAGTTGGCAAATAGTGCACGATAGCTCGCCTAAGACTCAACTGGAGTGGAGTCGTTCAGTCGGTGCACACTCGAAATAAGTAATAAGTAAACATCAATCATTCAAAAAAGACAGTACACAAGAACATAACCTTATTTTGCTTCGATACTGCCTAAAGAGTTAAGTGAAGTGGAGGAAAATTGTGGTCAACTGGCACTGGCATCTCTTGATAATAAGCCGTTTTTGACACGCGAGCTCCTTCCCCATTACTGTGTCGGTATACCCTTTTGAGTCGATTGTTGTTGAAATACAGGACACACTTAATTTATTCATCTTCTATTTACAGTCCTGTAGTGTATTTTTGCCCTTAGTACTATTTTATCCTACATAGTCTATATTTTCTCTATTCTATTGTACTGTTAGCGATTCCTGCTAGGATTTTTGTAGTGTAAGGGTCACTAATGCCATCCGCAGGACTACCCGTTAGGGAATCTAGTAAGTATTTAGTAGACGTGCTAGAGATAGTCGACGGCATTGACTGCCTATAAAGGCCCAGCTGCTTTGGGCACTGAAGTAAAAACATCGACAACTTTATTTCAACCTACTCAACTTGTCTACCCTAAGCAAAAAAGACTACATTTTTTAAGGCTCCCCACTAACGCGGCTACTCTGCCTTTTATCCCTTGAATTTTCGCAAGAATCCTGCTCGAGTATCTCCACTATCTCCTTACAGGAAATGAGAAAAGATTCTACATAACGAATATTGAAGGTTTGTATGAGCATTATTCTAAAACTCTAAAAGATCTGGAAAGTGAATATAATTCAATCTCAAGGCAAAACAGAATTGCTGCGTATCTTCGCAACATTCGAGTCAGTCAGCATATTTCTCCCAATTGTACTGTAGATGATGCCATCGAGAAAGTCCACGAGGAAATCTCTAAGCTCACTCCCCAAGCACCACTTCACTTCCGCTCGGAAGGGCACAAGATTGAGTATCTTCAGTCAGCCGTTACTGGATTCTCCTGGGCTCGTGATCCTTGCAGCAGAGCAAATTATGGTGACTTAAGTTATCAATAATTTTACAGCCAGCTCATTTCTGCCGCTCAATTCGAGCAAAAGGGGAAAGTTGGACAAATCAGAGATCAGAGGAACCTACGTATGACATCGATCTCAGATGCAGACCCTACACTACGTAGCCGTCTTGCTGATACATGGTATATTGGGCAACCTCAATACGGCCGTGACTCGCCTTCTACCAAAGTCAATCGTCACGATGGTAATGTACGAAGCAACGACGCTTACAGCATGAGGAAGAACAATCCTCGTGATGATAGAGTTTGTTTGTGTTGCAGTAAAAGGGGCCATAATCTTTCTCAATTCCACCAATCAATGGCTGAGAATGTTGCTCGAAAGCTTCAATACTACCAGAGAAACTCATTTAAAGATCCGGCCAAGGCCACCAAACGTGTAATTTTTGAGCTCTGTCAGGACTTGGATCATGATGATCATTCAGTTGATGAAGAAATACTACCTGCTCAGGATTTCTTCGGAGACGTCAACAGTGATGGTGACATTGAAAAATCAGAAAATGGAAATTTGGACAACGATGACTCAACGTATGTCCCTGAACAGTTGTTTTCGCAAATTTCAGTTAACGACCAACCGGTTTTGGATGAAGAGGATTTTTAAATAGGGGTACTTAAACAAGCCAAAGTGCTCTTAACGAAAGGCAAACTGTAAGGGAACGAGACAAACATCCCATCTATAACGCAAAACTGGTCCCTCCTCCACGGAAACAAAGAAAAATGGAGAATGATTACGTAAACTACATGACATATTAACTTTTGAAAGCAGCTAATTGCCAAAACACTCTAATTCAGAGAAATTTCACGGAATTCATCTCGACACTGGTGTTAAAAAACCAGTGATTGGAAAATCACAAGCAAAGGCATGTTGTGACCTAGCTGGGATTAGGATTAAATGTAAGCACGTGATAACTGCTTACAAGTTTGGCAATGGAATATTTTCAAGCATTGCACAGATTCCAAATCGTATTCCAACGCCTGACTGGGCTTTCATCCCGCTACAAGTCGATGTACTTAATGCAAATATTCCATTCTTGATTGTCCTGGAAGGTTTAGACAAATTTGGACTTGTTGCAGATAAAGTTGACAACGTACTTTTGTCCAAAAGACATGGATGGGCTATGCCAGTCACACGCAAACATGGCCATCTTTATGTCGCGTGGGATTTTTCTAAAATCCTGCCCACAAAGTCTCAATTAAAGCGCCTTTATTTACATTTTTTGTATCTGTCTGCCTCAAAGCTATACATTCTGATAAGAAGAGCTAGAACAGAGGAAGAAACACCTGAGACGCGAGATTTGATTTCGGAGATATCTGAACAGTGCCGCACATGTCAGAACTTTGAACTGAAACCCAGATCCTTCTAGGTTAGTACGCCCAATGGACTCATATTCAATCAAAAATTAGCTCTTGATATTATGTTTCTTGACAAAAATCCCGTACTTCCTATCGTGGATACGCAAACCCATTTCTGAAATGCTATATTCTTACACAGTCAAAGTACTGAATCTATTTGGAACTCTTTTCTTGTGTGCTGGGCTACAATTTACACTGCGTTTCCTGATACAATGAAAGTGGACCAAGGTAGTCAATTCGTTTCCAAAGCTTGGAAAGATTTGGAATAATCGAGTGGAATCAAAAGCACCATATCTGGAACTGAAAGCCATAATTCTGTTTGTTCCGGTGAACGATACCATGATCCGTTACGCCTTATTTACCACAATATTCGCCATTCAGAGCCTGAAGTTGAAATTGAACTCGCTCTCCGTCTCGCCGTTAAGGCTATGAACCTTACTATGAACCCAGAAGGACTGGTTCCATCGTTACTCGTCTTTGAAGTTTGGCCGAGGTGTCTGGTCATGAATAGAGAACTTCCGAATCAAATAGAACGATTGAGAGCGCTCCAAATGGCAAGAGCTGAGATGGAAGCTATCACTTCAGAACTCAAACTCAGAACCGCTCTGAATTCGCAGCTTTCAAATACCGCTCACCATGATATAACATTGGAACTAAAGTTGTAGTCTATCGTGAAAAGTGTAAACCTAAGTGGACAGGACATTACAAAATCACGAAAATTAAAGACAGACAAGTCTTTATTTGACAGAAATGGCGAGGAAGTGCAACATTCACGCTCTCAAGTAAAGCCAAATTTTGATGATCAAGTTGAAACAATAGTAGTAGCTTTGCATTCATCAATCAAAAGGGTCTATTCCAAAAATCTTCAACTCATTGACGTCAATCTCAATAAAGGTTTACACCCACAAGATCCCAGATCCAATTTGGCTGAATTTCTGAAAGCGAAACAGAAAGAAATAGAAGGACTCGTTGAGAGAAATACCTGGAAAATAGTCGCTAGAGACGACATATAAAAGAATGCTAATATCATCTCTGGAATATTCGTTCTGTCAATCAAAAATAAGAACAATGACAAAGAGATACACAAAGCATGGTTTGTAGTACAAGGTCATAGGGACAAAAAAAAGAACTATCTCGTACATGAAACCACGACTATACGCCAGCGTTCCAAACACTTGCTGGTTGCAATTGCTGCAATACAAGATTTCAGGATTCGGTCTCAAGACGTTAAACAGGCGTATTTATAGTCAGATCAAAGTCTGATGCGCAAAGTTTACCTTAGACCAGCCAAAGACTTTGGGTTACCTGAGAACCAATTACTCGAGTTACTGAAACCTCTTTACGGATCATCCGATTCAGGAGACTATTGGAATCGCACTATGAATTCATTCCTGAAGAAAGATCTCGGTATGACGCCAACCGATGAAGATCCGGCACTCTTCGCAAAGCATACAAACGGAGGACTTCAGGGATTAGTTGGAACATATGCGGACGATTCTCTACTTTGCGGAAACAATGAATTCGTTATGTTCTCCCAAAAGACTCTTGATAAGTTTGAATGGAGAGAGAGGGGGTTCGATGACACTGTATTTGCAGGTGTCAGAGTAAAGAGAACTGACTATGGATTTGAGTTAAGTCAGGAACAATATGTTAAAAAGTTACGCATTCTGCCGATGGACGCCTCCTCTTCTGAATTCAGATATTTAAGGCGTAGATTGGCTTGGTTAACACATACAAAGCCTGAAATATGTTGTGCCGTTAACATGGCCGCGCAAGTGACTGAAACCAAATTCTCAGTGGAAGCAATAAAGCAGTTGAATAAAGTTGTAAAAAATGTGCAGAAAAACCCTGGTTCGCCGCTTAAGTACTACAAGTTGGACAAAAATCCATAAGATTGAAAGTATATTCTGACTCGTCATTCGCAAACAACGACAAAAATACTTCTCAGCTTGGGTACATTGTTTTGCTCACTGAAAAGACCGGAACTTGTAATTTACTGAGTTATTCTAGTCATAAAATTCGCAGAGTAACTAGATCTGTACTAGGTGCCGAAGTTTATGCTTTTGCTGATGCCTTAAATATTAGCTACATGATTAAGTACGATCTTGAATCCCTGATTGAAATGAAAGTCCCACTCTCAATGTTTACGGGCTCCAAAAGTCTAATTGATGTTATCAACAAGTGTTCCTACACTTTGGAAGTGCGCCTTATGATTGAATTGATACTAGTTATGTAAGGGATGCAAATGCAAAAGAGGAAATATCCAATGTTGGATTTGTACGGACTGTGGACAAACCCACAGACGCCTTCACGAAGATCGCAAAGTTTGATGCACCTAATTGCATCATCACAGCAAGTAAATGTGTTCTACCTGTTCAACAATGGGTAATTCGTGAATAAGGATGGAGAAAACAATAGCTAAGGGCAAGGGGAGGGAGTGTTGAAATACAGGACACAAATAATTCATATGTGTTCTATTTACAGTGCTGTAGTGTAGTTTTTTTGCCCTTAGTACTATTTTTTATCCTACATAGTCTATATTTTCTCTATTGTATTGTACTGTTAACGAATCCTGCCAGGATTTATGTAGTGTAAGGATCACTAATGCCGTCCGCAGGACTATCCACTAGGGAATCTAGTAATCATTAAGTAGACGTGCTGGAGATAATCGACGGCATGGACTGCCTATAAATGGCCCAGCTGCCTTGGACATTGAAGTAAAAACATCAACAACTTTATTTCAACCTACTCAACTTTTCTAACCTAAGCAAAAACGACTACACTTTTTTTCATGGTCGTCGCTAATGCCGACAGTATGCTTCTTATCCCTCGAATTTTCGCGACAATTGTGGTTGTCTGGAAAACCATGGGATAGATCGGATATATCCTCCAAGAGTAAAACACCCAAACCATTTCCCCCTCGAAAATATGGAAATGCTGTTGAGAGAAAGCAATCCAAAAAAAGAAACAGGAAGACCATATGTGATGGTGCCACAAAGGTTTTAGACATTCCGGAGGTACCGGTGCCAGTTGACTACAATTTTTTCATTCACTTGACTCTTCAGGCACTATATCAACACTTCTCCGCAAATAGTAGCTGAGTGATATTTTGCGGACACACTAAGCTATATTGGAATTTTTAGTTCTCGTCAGTAACTTGGAGAGTTCTTCGGGATCGTCTCCTGTGGATGCAAGTTGTTGCTATCAAAACGGACTGTTTTCAACGGCATAGCGCGGGTGGTGATAAGGGGGGAAAGGTTCGGGTGTTTTTCTCTTGGAAGATATATCTGATCTATCCATTTGTAGCGAATGGCGATATTGTAAACCTTGTGAATACCTTTTATTCGTTCTTCCAGCTGACCACGGCAAGATTGTCTTGATGCATGGCCGCTTGGCCGACGTTCTGCATTTCTAGTTCAGCCAGCGTTAGAAGGATCCAAAGAATGTCGAAAGTGCATTGCGCAAGTGAAATGAATTTAGGCTCAGTTGCTGACTAGGCAATCAGAGTTTGTAGGCACTATTCCCCAACCACAAGGCCACTTGCCAACTTGAAGGGGGTATTCAAAGATAGATCTTCACTTTTGGTAGTCGAGCGCCCAGTTTTTATCATACTATGCCTCGAGAAAAATGTACTGCTCAGTGAGAATACTTTTCCGGCTTGATAAAGAGATATATATACCTTAATAGAATTCAAGTGCTAAATCAGGGGAGCCTGTTGGTATTTCACAGCATAGACACTGTTGCTGTGAAATAAGGGCGAATGGAAGTCGTATTAAAGAAGAGAGAGCTGAGGAAAAATGAACAGGCACGTGTGCGGCACTCGCACTAGCGACCTTGATCCGCTGAAACATGTTGGGTGGCATTCAAGAAAGAGCTGTGATACGGGCACGTGTCGGACCCAATACTAATCGTTCGTTGCTTAATCGAGTATTATATGAAGCTACATTTGCATATACATACAGGACTAGATGTTACATCAAGAATGATGATCAGACAAGTTGTCAAATATGAATGAACTAATTTGATGACAGGCAATGCTAGCAACAGACAAATTGCGAGAGTCCTCACAGGAACAGTATTATGACCAGATTATGCCAATGGGTACAATGTGAACATGTATAGGATGCAAATATTCACTCAGAGAGAGCTAGGATGGGATTGTTTTACTTCTGCCAGAAACTAGTATATAACGATGGTAAGGCCCGTCGCTGTGATGATAGGGGCACTATGAAGTGCATTGAAAAAACAACTTGGAAAGAAGAATTGACGTTACGGAAATTCATTCATAGACATTACCTCTTTCTCGGTGGGTTTCATTTGCTCTTCATCTAAGGGGGCGAAAGAGGGCGGGTGGAGAGTCTATCCGCTTGATTTAAGTCAATCAGAAGAGCTCCAGGATCTTCTTCTCTGATGACATTTGAAACAGGAACAGGCCAGCTAGATGACGATTGATCCTCATTTCAACCAAGTACTTTCACAGGCCCAAGTATGTCGTTGTGAAAATAATTGGAAGAAGCTTTTTGATCACTTGGACAGCACCGAGGTCACCGAAGGCTATTATTTAGTCAACATGAGTTAGTAAATAAATCTGTGGGCCGTCTTCAATGCTGAGAAGAGGTATTCATAGGTACTCGATCGAAGGAGGCTACACCTCTTCAGACTGATAGGGGTAAATAGTCGGGAGAAGAGATACTTAGAACCAACTACCCCAAGACGGAGGTGTTGCGAGCGGCAAAAGTGCTACCGTGGTATAGTTGAACGAATAAAAAGGAGTGTATATGGGAGAGAGTTGAGAGGGCTAAAAGCAAGTATAGAAGTGGCAGGGTCTACCACTGATGCTCTGCGACCAGCTTAGGAAAAATTTTTCTTGGGTGTGAAGTTGACTCTCAACTTCCTACTACTCGGAGCTTGACCTGAAGTTTTCTGGCAACTTGCTTGACCTGTCAAGGAGGAAGCACTTTACTCAGCTTATATAGACTTTTCGGCTAATCCTAAAGTCTCAATCAAACATACTAAATACCATAAAACGCATAAAAGAGCATCTTGTGGATGTGATTGGCCAGAGAGAAGATATGAGCAAGGAAAATATCTTTATCTACTCCTCACAATCGTCATCCTAAAGATCAGAACCAAATGACTCTTCCGAAATATCCATACTCTCAATGCAATCCCTACAAATTCCCTCGAACGGATTAGAGTGATAAATGGCTTCATCAGACATATCAAGATCCTCCAACCCTTCCCCGCGACCCTCAGCCTCCGCTCCAACCCCATCCAAAGAATCCGAGATGACGATCACGGCCTCACTCTCCCATCCATCCCCCACAGCAACTTCCCCACGATTATACACCATCGGTTCCCACGGAGCTACAAAGTCTTCCTCATCCTCGGATCCCTCCACGTCCGACTCAGTCCCCTCTGACTGCTACTCCTCCGCCTCCTCCAAGAAGTGTCGACGAAACCACTTCCGAACACGCTCACGGTCCATCCTCCTGAAGTAGTCGTCGTAGTCTGTTGGCCCATTATTCATTAGAGCTAGGCCGTTGATGGGGCGAGAGGGGCGGTTTTTGGTGATGGGGGCGGAGGGGCGAAGGTTGTGCATTTTGATACACGTTGGGGAATGGGAGGCAATGTAGGGTGTTTTGGGTGTGTGGGGGGGAGGGTGATGAGTAAAATGATCGGGGACGTTTGGCACTTGGAATAAAGGGTTTTAAATAGGCTCCCGGGCAGGTTCTATAGATTAGGAACAGGTAAAATAAATCTGCAAGGTATTTTGCAGTAGTGCATTTGCGCCCTTTTCCTCAAAAAAGGCGAATTTGAAGGAGGAGGTAAGCTAAAAGGGAAAAGGAACTTGATTCGGGGTCGATTCAGAGGGTTAAATACAGTATAAAAATATCTAAATAAAATGGAAGTAAATGGAAAGGACGGTGGGAGAAGTTAGGGGCGGGATCATTGTAGGTTGCTGGATTACACGAAGGGAGGACAATTTACTGTATTCATGAGGGGAGGACCATTTCCTGTATTACATGAGGGGAGGACCATTTTTTTTGTATTACACAGACCTTTAACCAATAGCTTATAACAGATCTTCACTGCTTGTAGGAGTCCGTGGAGTGTCTTCGTTATAATTTAATGGGCCTCCTGAGGCAGCAGGGCCCTAGTAACAGTCAGGAACATAAGATAGATCTCATTGGACTGCGGTAATAACGCCTATAAAAAAAGTAACCTTGATAATCAGATATTTGATGCACCAGCCTATTCGGAAAGAGACAAAGAGCTGAATGTACACGGCTTCAATGCAGAAAACGGATGGTGACAACTCGAACAACTAGTAGTCGTAGTCCCAAATGTTACCAAGGGATAAAATTTGTGCCTTGAAAAGTTCTGGCAGGACATATTCGTCTCGTTTGAGCTTTAGATTTATCCCACATCGAGTAATTTTCGAACCACTTGGGAATTTCTTGAAGGATACCCAGATACCTAGACGGATGAGAATCTTCAACCTACATTGGATGGCTTTGAGCCATTCCGTACTCTCGGCCAACGAAAATGCGACTGAAAATGTCGGCTAGCCTGCAGTCGATGCGGCCACTGGGACTGCTGATGCTGTGCAGTGCTCTGTTGCTTGAAAGAGAAGGACGCGTGGTCTTGCGTGCACAGGGACCGGCGGTTCACCATCATTGTAACTGTCATAGTCGTCTTGGTAGACGAATTCGGAATTCTTCGACGTCCCGAAAGTGTAACACGTACAGGGCTTGTGATGAAGCGAAGCTGGTGCGAAAAGGTAGAGGTAACAAGAGATTGCGTATATAGAGAACGCAAGGAGACGGGTGAATAGGGAAAAGTATATGATAGAATGGGAATTGGAGCGCACAGTAAAGGTCGATGGCGATGACGGGCTTCAATATCAGGTTTCTCGAGCCCGCTGCCTTTACTACGGAATAAGTTTTTCCCCCGAGCTTTGGCAGCTGCCGCCGGAATTCGCCTCGCGGAGGTTCATCATCACTGATTGTTGGTGGTACGCAGCAGATATGACCTTATTAGCAATTATTCAGATAGTGACTACGTCTTGAACGTGAGTTAACATGTGCTGCAGACCGCCACTCACCATCGCTACTTACTGAACCACCGCCTCGGCAAGTTCCAGCTCCTCTGCTTGGTCAACTTCGTCATCGACGCCGTCGCCGTCTTCAGAGTTGAGTTCAGACCAATCAATCCATGTCAAAGGCACTCAGAGGTGCATAGTTGCGTACGGTCCCGAAAGAGCCAGGCCGGTGGCCATCTCCGTCCTCGTGATAACCTCACCCGAGCGCCCAGTTGACGTCTGCCTATAGAAGAAAGGGTTTCAAGGGTGTAAATGTTGCAATCACAAAGGTTTGCAACATCCTGCGCCCATACGACCTGAAAACGAATGTCCGGAGAGACATGTCCCATTGGTATTTCATACGGTGCTCATTCAGTCCTGCTGTGCGGAACAATGTTCTTGGACAAGACTAGGTGCCTGATTGCAAATTGCAATTAGGCCATCGTTAGTTGCACACGTATAGTCAGCTCGGGTGACAGTGACAATAATTCCGAAATATTTTTCAGCAAGCCAACTGAACTATGGGATGTAGCAATTAGATCCATTCACGTGTACTAGTTGCTCATATTGAGTCAGTACTCGTTTGGTGAACTCCTTGGTGGTCACGTGCATGTGACCATATTTTTCATGCATTAAAAACACCCCAAATTTCCCCCCTTTACGTGTAATACAGTATAAAACATTGACCAGTGAAAATAGATAGAATTAGTTTCGATAATTCACAACAAATAAATACTGTTGAACTCTGATAAAAAATTGTGAATCACTGTATTCGATATGGAAAACAAATGAAATAGTTATCCAATACTTTAAAATTATTTTTCCAATTTACAAAGAGAAAATGATGAATGAGATTTCCGAAATATGCCTCTTCAGCTGTGATATCACAAGGATAGGTCCTTTGTGCGGCACCGAGACCAAATCATGAAAGCATCTGAGTTTTTCTCCTCTCCCTCTGGTGCAAATCGACGTCTCCATCTGCCTTTGAAAAGATTCACTGTTTGGTGACCCTGCAATGTTCGGTGACTCTGTACCCAAATATAATCAGTACAACGGCGCCACACTCTAGAATTGAAGAAAGAATACAGAGAGCGAATGATCTTGCTCCTGAGTTAGTTCACATAGTTTAGTGACTAATATTCTGCTCATATCGCATCACTAGGACAGTTCCTTGACTCTATCATCAATCTGGAGGAGATTCAACTGTGTCGGTATACCCTTTTTGAGTCGATTGAATTGTCTGGAAAACCATGGGATAGATAGGATGTATCTTCCAGGAGTAAAACACCTAAAACTTTCCACCTCAGGTGGCCTTGCAGCTCCGAAGAAAAAGCATTGAAGTCGGAAGGATCATCTACTCACTCAGCTTTATGCTGACGTCGTGCACCCCGGGTGGTGCTAAACAATTCAACTACATGATGTAAAACTGCATTTGGATCATAGAAGGAGAGGTCCTTGACAAAAAAGTGCTGGAAGAGATTTAAATTCCATCAAGCCCCACCAAAAGCAGCCCACTCTCGTCATAGGCATCCCATAGGCAGTCAATGTAGTATCAGATGCCTTATCAAAATTCAGTTCTGCTTCAAATAAGCTCTTTAAATTCTTCCTGACCAGAGCATTGAGGGCACTCAAAAAATGCGAGGATATTCTACATGCCTACAAGGATTGGGCTGAATCCTTGCAGAAGCCGAAGATGGTCGCCTTCGTCATTTTTTGTTCTAATAGCTCACCCTCGCAAAAGAAAATGACAGGCGCTACGAAAGAGGAAAAATGTTTGGGTGCTTTATGTTTGAAAGATGTGGTCAGTTGGGCCAAGAATATCTTAGATTGTTACCGGTGATGGAAAGTCCTATTTGCCAGCAAACTCACCTGATAACTTGTATGATGCAAAGTGCTTTGAGCATACCACGAGATATGCCCGCCCCTTACTCATCCTTCGCCCCTCCAATTTCTGACCCCTCCAGATCGGCAACGACATCACTGACGTCGTCGCCTTCTAAGGAGCTGAGATCAGACCAGTCCGTCCAGCGAGGAGGCAACCACAAATGCTCCGTGCTGCAGGGTCCCATCACAGGCAGGTTAGTGTACTTCTCCGTGGCCGTAATAAACCCCATATCACGCCATGAAGTCTGCCCATAGACGCCTTTGGGTGTTGCTTGGTAATCGACGGCTTCCACCAAGGTGGAATATTAGAGATTACCACCCCCAGGTGGCGGGCGCAGGGTGTTCGGTACTACAGAGTAGTTCACTATGGGCCTGTTTCTTTGGGGAGCAGACGGAACCGAGTGAGAATCCGACCTTAAGCCATCAAGTATTACGAGCAAAAGGTCCCTCACGGAGCGGTTCTTTGTGGGATCCTCCGGATGTCCAAATGACAGTCTCTTTTGTCCTCGCCATCCTCTCCGCAATCGTCTGACAAGTTGAACATTGTGACGTTAAATGACTAAGGATGAAGCTTGGAATTTGCCAATGTTGGTACTCTGTGGGTGACCAGTAGTACCTCAAAATTAATTTTGCAGTGACTTCACACAGTGTTGCATTCGGCCAAAGATCAAATAAAGGATGGAGTACAGGGCCAGATTCCCGCAGATGATAACAGAAGGCCATCATCTAGGGCATCGATGCCCATTCCTGGAGCCCAGGACCATATGAATTTCGTCCCTGTCCAGGCCTTAAAACAGATATTGAACAACCCGCATTTCATGTTTGGTTGAAGTACTGTTGCTAAGACACACTGTCTACGGAAACACTGTATGTCCCGGGAGCAATTGTACCGAAAAAAATTTGATCTGTTCAGAGACAATATTATGAATTACCCACACTGACTGGAGCTGGTTTCTAGGCATGAAAATACTTCCTGCATTTGGACCTAGCAAAGGCCACGCGATACACTACCATGAAACCTTTTCCGCACGTACAACTTCAAATACAACTGTATATTCGCGCAACAGGATCCAAAGGCGGGACAAATTTCGTCGATGTCACATTCATGAGACCCGTTGCCCGCTCCCACGGAAAGTCTAGCTTTTTCAATAGTATTATTTACTGAACGCATCAAAGGCTCCAAAGTTTTGGAAGTACTACGAGCTTGTAGCGACTTCTGCTAGATCTAGGCTGGTCCCAACTACTATTTCCACAGTCAGAGACTGGCACCCAGACGCAGACACCCAGTAACAAAAGTTGCTCTGAACTTATCTGTTAGAGCAATGGAAAGGTTCGGTAATGTTCGTTGTCCCCATGCAGAGACACGCTGCTGTGACTTTGCCGTAAAACGCGGCGTACCTCATAGTCTACTTTACTCTGTTCTTTTAGGGGACGATGTGGGACTGTTTTGTGGCCTCTCATCATCTAGGCTCGACTCGAAGACTACATGGAAGCGACCTAGCACACTTGAATACCATCCTGTACTCTCTTCTCGTCGAAGTTCATTAGATAGTCTAGGACATCAGTTGAAATAATTCATGCCTCTCATCCTTGATCTTCAAGATTAGCTGACTTTACATTTCTATCTCAGAACGTCTCATTAAACATAGAAGAGTTGCATACTGCATAGTTCCTTCAGCCTGATTTAACAGCTTACGAACTTCTCCTCCTTTCTTCTCTTTCCTCCAAGCGCGGTAATCGGAAAGCAATTTACTCCTCGATATTCATCTTGCACTCGTGTATCAGGTGCTTTTCGTTGCACTTTGAATTAAGGGAATCAATTCTCCAGAGCCTTCTCTCGTCGTTGGAACCTGAACCACCAGCACCATCTTCAGCCTTCAGATCGTTAGTCTGATCAGAGTCTCTTCAACGCCTGGTCCATCGTTCCGGCCGAGTTTTGCTCTTACGATGGCAATGATTTGAGGTCTTCGACTATCAGAAAGAAGGATTACAGGATAGGAAAGACGTAAAACTGTAATGGAATTATTGTTGTCTTGCTTTAGTAGTTTTAGATAATCGATTGTCTTTATTTTTCAGCCAATTTGTAACTTTAGAAGAGGCTTCGTTCGAAACCGTTGCTATCGCAGTCCAAATTGTGAAGCAATACAGCGCACTTCCATTTTTTAACTATATAGTTCTAATAAACTTGAAGATAGAAGGAATTGGTTCGACTAATACGCTCATGAGGTATTGAAAAAATTCTGCAAGAGACCTCCCGGGATGGTTAATATGTTTAGGGTCCTGGAGAGTGCTATATAAATCATGTATTGGTACTTTACTTTGAATTCAGGAACTGCACCTTCTGAAGGGGAAGCGGGAGTCTGCAGTGAATCGCTATAGTTGCAGTTCATTCAGCGAGATGATTGCATGGTGCTAAATTGTCGACTGAAATGTGAACGATTTGCTGCTCCTAGTATGCACTTCAAGAGAATCACACAGATGTAGGATGTTACTCGTGGAGTTCGTTACAAGTTTAATTGTCGAGAGGTAATATAAAATACTTTCATAAAGGGAGATATTTAGAAACTTAAAAAATTGCTCTTTGAAATCTCTTAGCGTAATTGCGAGGTATATTACCAGAGTGTAACTTGTGCGTCTGATTCAGTAATGGGCAAATACTTCTTGAGTGCATCGTTGCGTGGTAGTTGATATAGCCAAGAAAACTATCCTGAATAGAGATAAATTACTCCTAATTATGCTCACAGATGAACCTTTGAAGTTTTTCAGGGTTTCATCACCCCTCAAATTTACGTTTCTGACGTTTTTTTGTTGGATTTGGAGCAATTAGTTTAATATATTGGTCACGAAGTTTACATTTCTGAGTTTGATTGCAGAAAATAGCAGTTGAAGGGAGAGTCAAATAGTTTTGCTTCGCAAAACTGTTTAGTAAATTAATTGGAAAGTTGATGGTGGCTTCTGACGAATAAGAAGCTGGAAATCACCCTGTCCTGGAAGATTTCAGATGCTGCGGAGATATGAAGCATCTTCGGTTTTTCGAAGTATGGATCCATTATTATAAAGCAGAATTAAGTCTTGCTCTTACTAAGCAATTAAATGGATACCAGGAGGCGAACAAAGTCTTTACTTTCCAGAATGAGAGGGATAGAAGTATCTAAAGTATCGAAGAAGATAATGATTTTGCCCTACATCGCTGTATTGTGAATCTTCGAGACTTTTATTATCGAAAAGATATTCGTATCATGGTGTTAGAGTAAAATATTGAAAATAAATGAGGATATCTCCTAAGTAAAGTCTATTTATGAAGGAATATATGCTCATTATCTCAATTACCTGCGAATCAGCGAGCGTTATGTCGGCCACCTACCTACCGATCCGAAGGGTGGATGCCAAGGGCACCTGAAAAGGGGCTCAATTGCGGTAGTAGTCTCTGAGAGTACTGGAACGATGTCTTTCAACTCATGTATGTGTACTCCGATGACTTATCTAGCTTTTGATTCCTTTTAATGCTGCAACAGAGGAAAAAACGTGCTCGTAAAACGTTATCAATGAACGTCATTTTTTCTCGGATAAATAATTGAAAGGTACCCTGATGGAATAATCTAACCACCTCTTTAAATAGTTCTCTGTGTAATCTCCGGTACTTTTGTGAAGTCTTCCTCCGGGTCTAGTACATCTACAATGTACTTGGTTTGCATGGTCGCTTCCAAGCATTTAAAGCTTCTACGACATAATTGAGGATTTTTTTGTGTGCGGGTTTTTCAGGACTGGGGGATATTTTGAGAAATCTAATTTATGTTTTTCAAACATCAAATCAGTATGAATCGAGCTCGTCCATGAATTATGACACAAATTATTCACCGGTACGTTTTATGTAATCCTCTTGCGCAAGAAGAGTGATTTATCTACTCGTTTCCAAATTATGTCACAAGAGAAGGGTATAGCGTGTAAAAATACAAGTTTAAATCATAAAGTTACCATTTCTTTTTTTGTTGCATTCTCGATTTGTTGAAGAGCCCTTTTTCGAACAGTTACGCGAAAAAGGCGGTTCAAGTTGCCAATATACTGCTTCTGATGTAAACTAAAGTGATTTCTCTTCTTTAAAGCACTAAGATAAATATTTGAATCCAATTAGGATATTAATATTGACGAATTGTCAGATATCTTCTACAGTAGTGTGGAATTATTTCTTCTCCTTTTTACATTTTGTATGAGTTTCATGTTTTTGTCAGTTTACTTTAATTTAAATTGTAGAAAGAGTAAATCAAAGTTAATCTACAAAAAAAATAGCATTCAGTAAAAACTTGTATCATATCCTTAATGGTTCAGTCTATCCAAGTAGACTTAATACCAGAAATGCGTTGTTACTTTAAAATTTTTGATTATATGCTACCGTGCTTCAAATATTGTACTGTTTCGCATTATTATTGGCAAGAAACAGATATTTTCAAGGTAATGATATCTAAATAATGCCCTCCCCAACAAGTAGTTCAACAATTTTCAAATGTTCTTTCAGTGCACCTAAAATTACATCATTATGAAATAGCAGCACTCCTACAGGTAAGTTAAGACATTTTCTTGTCGTCTACAAATCAAATTTATTCAATCGATTCGAAAGAATATTCACATAATAAAGGAAGTTTGCACTACAATCTGGATATAAAATCTCATTCTTTAAACATCTGGGACGCTTCGTCCCCAATTTGTCTCGATCATAAATACTTGGCCTTTAATAGCAAAACATTTGCCTGAATGAATTCAAAGTGAAGAAACAAGGGAAATTAAAAGCCTATGATTCTCTTCTACAAATTCCTTTCCGTGAACACCGTATTGTCTTCTTTTTTACCGAGTGTAATCCTTTTCAATTAATTGTAAACGTAAAAGTCCGTACAAGATGAAATTGTAGAAGAATCACATGCAGTATCGACAGCTGTAGTATATCTGAACCCCCAGGAAAGCCTCTTAAAAAAGTTGAAGTCTTTATCTTGTTCCCATAATCGAGTTAAAAAATATGTATGAAATTAACATTTTCAACATCAATTGACGAGATATGAAGCAGTGGATGTCGAATAATATACCTTATGACTGCAGTCGCCAAGAAATTCTCTTCACCTATCTGCATTTCAGCTCTTTGACATACCAATGGTGACCGGTTAGGTTATTCAGTGTCTATAGCATCTCGATAATATCGAAAATACTCTCCAGCACTGATATAAATTCGAAAGTATCCTTTCCCTGCATAATGTGGCTTCTTTTGCAGTTTTTTTGCTTTCATGCTGAAGATATATCGAAACTTAATTCAACTGATTAAGACCACAAAAGGCAGCGAAATTATTTGATGTCGCTTGGGTGATTGGCTACATGCTAACAAAAGATTCAACGATGAAGTAAAAAGAAATAGAAATTATATGCAATTTTACCACTATAGTGTACTAGAGCATTTTAGAGATGGGTCAAATCATGCGAAAAATAAGCATCGAGCCGGAAAGGCATCCACATGAAAGTCTTATATTGAAGAAATCGCTTAATAATATGTTTATTTTTACCTGCACATTCTTCAAAAGAAAAATACACGGGGAACCGAAAATTGTATGCTGCTTGTAAATTTCATTACGTTCCTCTTCGGATAAATGAACAGGAAATTCTTCAAAGCAAAAATATCAATTTTTGCTATTCTCAGCTTTCCTGCATTTTACAGACTCAGACCAATAAAAGACCTTAAAAATCATTTCTGGTAAGGATCGGTATCCAAAATTGCTACTAGTAAAAGAAATTATTATGATTACTGCGATTTATGAAATTGTGGTGAGCGAGGTAGTTGTAGGACTATTGCAACGAAAGAAATAAATATGGTTGTCTGTATTAGCTATTCACGTGAAATTGAGATAAGTGATCACTAGTTACGAAGAACTACATATAAGTTTTCTTCAGTATATAATTTAATGTCAAACTTCTCTTCATAAAATAGTTTTCAGCAGCCATCAGCAGAGAAGAAAGGAATAATATGAACAGAATAATCGAGATGATTTAAACTTTATCTTAAAATGAGACCCAAAAGCGACCAAAAATATAAAGCACCAGTCAATTTTTTTAAAAATAATCTTCCCAAATAACTCCTTTTCAAATTTTTGTTATGTTATGTAGTTATCAATCTATCGTGAGGAAACAAATCTTTCCTAAACTTTGAATTTCAAGTCAAAATTTCCTAATATAAAGTTTTCGTCTTGATAATTTCAAAAATTATGTAAACTTTCTGCAGGGTCCTTCCATGTCTAGGAACATTCTTTACTAAAGAGAATTTAAAAGTATTCAACACATATTCACATTTTGCATTCTCATTTTAAGGCCAAAAATAATTCGAGCAAAATTTACTCTCCGAATAGAGACAATATCGTAGCCGATCTTTTCGATGCTCGTTTGGCCACTATCGACTAAACATGTAACATATAATTGTATTTGAGCAAAATGTTACCAAATATAGTAGTTCAAGCCCGTTTGGATCCGTTCCGTTTCTTTAGGACCTTTATCACAGTACATTCTTAAAATCCGCATAGAACGTGTCGAGACGGAATACAATGTGCTTAATTTGAAAAGAGCTGAGATGTAAGGGTTCTGTTGGCAGTTGTCGATGAGACAGCCGTTTCTGAGGACAGTAAAGTAATCAAGGGTTTAATAAAACTTTGGGTGACCTTTTTCTCTAAAAAATTGAATATTGTAGAGACAAGAACCGTTTCACTCATAGTTATGAAACGTAACACCAAATATTTGCAACACTGCTTACGAAATTTTTTTTCCATAGATTATTATCAGAGATTATTATCACTTACTGATTTTTCATATAAATATTGAATACTTCTTATGTCAACAAACGGCGGACGTAAACTGCAAAACTACTGCAATTTTTGCCTTGACATTTTGTGTGTTTCAATAAGTATCCAATTTAGTCTCTCTGAATACATCATATTTCATCTTGACCGATTGGGTCACGAACTATTACAGAGTAGAATCACAAGGAAAAGAATAAATATTAAAATTTTAAGTATTTTAGAGAGACTGGTCAGGGAAAAGGTACTACAAATCTCAAAAGGTTTTGAGAAAAACTCGATTTTGTTTATTGACAGAAAGGTAGCAAATGTGTTACATAAAGGATAGATTTTCGTTAACTAAATATGCACAGAATGACTGATGCGCCTCCTATTCAATGTATGAATGCAAATGTGCAAAATGGGAACGCGTGGGAAGCAGCTTTGCCGGCATTTAACAGAGCACGCAACATAACAAACGAAAACACGTTAATTGCAATACTAAAAACTGATTTATTAGCAGATATAATCAAAAATTTTCATTCTTACCATATCGAAGACGATGTTGAGAGCGAAAGAATGGAATTAGTTGCGAAATATAATTTTTGCTCAGTTTCATTTCTTTACTCATATGTATACTTTTGTTTCATGGTGTCGATTACTCAATCCTTTTCTAGGGATTTTCTTGTACCCGAGCTTCTCAATTTATATTTCAATCACCTCAAAGCACACGAAAAATTTGGATGCAGCACAAAATAAATATTCCTCGCATAGTTGAGTAGGCACTTTTCTCAGTTTTCTGGACTCATCTCTTGTCAAATAATTATAATATACACATTAAGTAACAAGCGCGAGAACTGATTACGAAAGGTGATTTGAAAGAAAAAATATATCACTTATAAAAAGCGCAGAAATTCCCTATCCCATATCCATAAGCAGCTTACTTATAAAAACAGCAGACAGATATTTTAGAAACTTATACACTCCGCCACGAGCAAGTAAAATCTATGCAGTATTATAAAAGCTAATAGATAGGTGAGCAGTGCATATCTTGATGTTTTGGAATTAATTTCTTTCAATAAACATAGAAAACATTAGTCTGGTTTTACTCGTCGCAAAAAGATATTTTTTCGAATTATATCTTGATTAAAATGCTAGATTTACAGTATGCTACTTCCAAAACTGAAGATAGCGGCCTTCATGTAACCCCTAAATTACTAATTCATCGGAAAGTTAGAGTGCTAAATTTATTGACAACTAATTTTTCTGGTGTGTTGGTGTGGGACAAAGATATTACATGGATTATTGTGAACATTCCGTGAAAACTTCAAACTAGTAAAACTTCCAAGGTGAACTACACGTATTAGTATATCCTAGTTAATTATTGAATTGAATTAATTTAATAATGGCTTGTATGCAAGGCATAATTTGAAATAAAATGTATGATGGAGTCAGTAGTACTGAATAATACGATACTGTACATTTAATTATTGCAAACTTAGTACAAAAAGTAGTAAATAAAGAGATTATTACTAGAATATTAATTTGATCAGAATTAGTTTGCTAGAAATTTGAATCTATTTCACATAAAACATATCAACTCGCCAAAAATTTGTCTTCAGTAGCAATGGATATGGTACGTAAGAAACACAGAACTTTAAAAAAATAAAAAAAACTCGGTAAGATGGGTTAAGAAATATATATTGATAAACAGCTAGCGAAAATTCAGTTCGATACACATCCTCAATAATAATGAGTAGAAGTATTCCGAGCTTTTATCTCCTGCCAACTAATATGGAGGAAAAGGAACAGATACAGAGAACTATTCGGAAATCAATGACCGAGTAGCTCTGTTTCTCATCTTCTTCAAGTAAATCGCACCTTTTATAACGCAATAATGGTTCTCGTGTTTGTAAGTATTGCAGTTAGTAATACAAATGTTTGGATAATCACAGTTAGCAATTAAATACAAACCTAAAACTTGAGGAAAAGAATATTTCATCTGGAAATCTGCCACTATTAACCAGTCGAAAATAGTTATGGAAATATTTAAGCAAATTTGAATGCTTTAATTCCATACTTTAAATTTTAATTTCGTGCTTCATCCTTCCAGAGCTGAACGATTCTTTATTTATCGGATGTTTTTTCGCTCTCTCCCTGATCTATAAATCATTCAAAAGCATAAAAGAAAGTGAACAGAGCAATCAAATTCTTTTCAATGCATGAAACTCTATTATGATCTTACCTCTTACCTAATCAATGTTCTTCAACGTCTGACTAAATAATTTCTTTATTTATTAAAAGAATTGATGCATTCTGGTATCGGGAAGTATTTGGTGAGGGCAAAAATGAGGAAAATAAAACAAAAAATGTATGCTCCTACTAATTGTAAATTCAACTATTAGCAAAATCAAATGCTTAGCATTATCAGCTCTTTTTTATCAATTTCTATGTATTGTAATAAATGAAATAAGTTGCGATTGCAAAAATACTCCAAAATCAGTCCACATGTCCATGAAAGTATAAAAATAACTTTAATAATGTTTTTCTTCATGCAAAAACTACTTGCTGAAATAAAGTTAAAAAGGATTGCACAGAAGAATAAAATATATGAAGGTAAAAATTGTTGTATATAACAACCCAATTGAAGCAAACGGACATTACCCCAGGGTAAATAGGAGTATATGATATGTTATTTACTCAATAACTCTTATAATTATTCGAATATGTGTTTAAAAATTAGTAAGTCATAGTTTTTGCAGCAATAAATCTCCGAAATAGATCAAATATTTCTATTATTTTCTTTATTTGACAGATTTCCAACTACTTTTTTTTGAAAGCTATTAAACCGGCTCCTATTACAGTCTGAAGACGCAATATTTCAAGGCTATTTCTCTAGTTGGTTTCAAAAATTCAATCCTCGAGTATTTCTGGATTTTTTTATGACTATCCTAAGTTTTTTAAATTTGAATTTTATTTTTGATAGGAACTTTTTATACATATCTTAGCCAAATAACTATTTCTTAACATTGATGACCCGTTTTTAGATAATATTGTAAGTAGTTTGAACAAGCTATGTGCTTACAAATTGGCGTTAATGATTATTTTTCAGTGATTATAAGATTACTGCAAGTAACCAGAACAAAGAAAATACTATTAAGTGCATTCATTTTAATTTTCATTCCTGTTGGATTTTGATAAAACTGTATGCTGTAATTCATATTTTTGAACTTTAAAGATACTTTCATAGGGCTAATCAATTATTTTCTACTCAATAACCCCTTCTGGTGGATAGATTGCAAGACATTTGTTAAAGTTTCGTAAATAATGTTAGCGGAACCAGCTTGGAAGGTTTGTGATTCAGTTGGAAGCTAGAATGATATGTAAGCCTGTAGTTTTTAAGTTGAAGTGCTCAATACAATCTCACTTAACCAATAAATAAACTTCACAACTTAAAACGATAAAGAATAGATGATCGCTTCACCTATGGTAGCTAAAAATCTATAACAACTATATAATTTGAAATTAATGTTGATTACTTTACACAGAAACGAAAACTTTGATAAGCAAAAAACCATTGATTCGCCAAAAATATATCCCTATGGAAAATTTTTGGAACAAAAAGGCATCAATCCCAAGAAAATATGGATATATGTTATGATGTTCCCCATTTACATAAAAGTAATGGTTCAAACAAATAAAAATAGTTTTAAATATAGTCCAAAAACTATACATAAATTCAATCAGCTGGTTTCTCGGCTTGCCGAAATTTCAGAGGGGTAATTTTCTTCCGTCCCGTTTGCTAGAGTAGACATTGGTCAAACCTTTGCCGGGTTGTGTCTGTTTAGCGGACCTAATTAAATCTTTAAATAAAGGTCCCAGTACCACACCATAAAATACATCTAATAATATGATCGTAATAGGATTAAGACTAAGATTCAGGTTTAGTCTTCCGAAGAGAACTAGGTTGGGGAAAGATTTGCTCGTTTCATATTGTTTCTGAAGGAAACCGATTTTTGCTGAGCGGTCAGTAGAATGAACTCTACACAAATGTCCTAAAAAAGCTAAAAATAACCCTTGCATAAACAACGACAAACCCTGAAAGACCCTAAATCGTCCTTTAGAAGAGGAATAGGAAACTTGTCCCGATATTTAGACCAAAAATATAGAGATTAATCTGGAATGTGTCTGCTATCGTAAGTCCTAAATATAGTATTTAGTTTTAGTATGAAAATTCCTGTCGATGCCTGTATATTCCTTAATATATTCTAAATAAATGTAAAGCTTTTATCAATTACTTTCTACAGACTTTAATATTTTTTTAGGAAACAACTGTCAAACTCGACGATACACATATTGGAGAACTTTCTTCGAGTTTTTTCGGCGCAGAAAATCACATTGCTCTTCAAGAACTTCAAAAATTTTAACTTAGTCTGTAAGTTTCCACAATCATGAGCATTAATTATTTGTAGAAGATCAATGAAGGTTCAAAACAAATTTCAAATAAATATTTTATACAAACCCTGACTATTTCACGGTATTACTCTTTTAAGATGCGAGCTTTTCTCGGCAACGGGGTATCCCTTAACTCCCTAGCCTGATGCATTCAGTTGCGCACCTATTCGAAATTTATTATTCGAAATTTACCTGTAAACTCCCATGAAGAGCTCTGGGACAAATAGCTCGTATTCATTAAAAATATATATAAAATATAAAACCTAAGTAGTCCTATAGAATTATAATTTATCATTTATATATGCGTTCTGGTAAGAGGTTTTGGTTGTCACTTTTTCGATTTTCCATCACATTTATAAAGAGAGTGCAGAATCTTACTTAAATTTGCTTCCGTTTCATCCATATATCTTCTGCTTTGATAAATCAAGCACCAAGGGTACGAATTTATCTGGTGTTTTCTTGGGTCATTCTTACTGTATGATGGGTTAAAAGCTTTTGTTTTGGGAAAAGTCTCTCTAAAAGGCACCAAATAGTTTTATATGATCTTAAAAATTGATTCTACCTTACTTCTTGAAAGTAAAATATCATCATAGTTGGGATGATTAATATTATAATGCATATACTGAAGACGGAAAATTTTTTTATTAGAGACATAATATAAAAAGATTCAAAAGGTATTTAGTTATCGATTCTCACTATTTTGACGTCTCGAAATAGAATTAGATTAAATAAATAAACATTTATATCGACCTAAATTAAATCTCTTGAAGTTGGGAAAAGATTATATTTCATTTATTTTGTTGAATCTGTTTGTAAGGATGAGCAGCACAGGACATTCAGGCAATCCGAGGAATTATGGAAACATTTTTATAACTGATAAGCCACATTTATTTTAAGCTCGTAGATATAATTTGTAAGTACTAGTTTTTGAACCAAGAGTTCTGTAGTTTGAATTCTTGTTTTCATTCAACGAAATTCATGCAATGGTATCTTAAAAAATGCAAACTTAAATCTAGAAAAAATGAAAAAGGACATTAAAGTTGCCAAATTTTGAAAGATATTGGGAATATCACTATGAATTTTTCCTATTTAAATAGGAAACCCGTTGAAAGAGGAGCAGAATAGCTGCGTGATGAAATGCTATATAATAGAATAAAGTTATAAAACATAGACGGGCATATATCCCGCAATATCAGTAACCTCGAGATATGAGGAAGAATTCGTGTCATACTGCAGACCTACGATAACGGCCTTTTTATTTCAGCAGCAAATAGTATGCAATCATTTGTAAGTAGTGGATGAGCTGAAAAGTGGTTAATGTACAAAATTTTAAATCAAACTATCAAAAGGACTCCAAGTCACCCATCTGGAAGATTTTCTTTTTCATTGTACTTTTTTATAACTGATATAATATGTACGCAAAAGAGGCATGTTGATACTTTCCATGCTTCTGTTATATTATGCAATGATATTTGGAGAATTTTAACTTATGTATTGTAATGCATAACGATTTCCATGTAGGAAAATATCAGTTCTTGATTTCAGATCAATCATCAAAAGGTTTTCATCTGATATTCTTTTTTTTCATATCTAACTTCCACTTTTTCGTGGGTTGGATTTGAACCTGTACCGCTAAGTTTCTCGTTTACCTGAAGATGTATTGGTAAGTTTTGAATATTCTCAGCTAAGAAATGAGTGAGAAGTTAAGGTATCTGAATTATACATTGCAGCATTGAACGAGAGGAGGAACCATACTAGACATTGTACAAAGGCCATCATCTGATTAAAATTTTCGTAATAATTTTTTATTTGGTTCTAGGAGAACATGGTATTTTTTTATTCACTATTCAATGTAATTAAGTACATTGACACCAAAAACGCCTCAATTATAGACTCGAACCCCATTAACCGCAGGAGCTACTGTATCTTTGCTGCCATAAGACTAGCGCACCATACAGTTTCCGTACACAATGTCTCACCGTATTGGTACACTTGGAGGAGTTAGACTCAAAGTAAATACTGAGATATATCATTATTGCTTTACCAATAAATAGCTGGCTCTCAATCCCATGCTGCCTGGACCAATACAAGACTTATATGTTGCCAGAGCGTGTCATCCACGCCAAGCTCCAGTTCATAAATCACTTCTAGTAATACCGCCAGTTCTTTTCTACGGGAAAAAACATTTCACAAGCTACTATTGCATAGCACTTGACTTTGGAAATTAGCTAGCTCTAGTTTGAAGAAACTCTGGATTCCCTCGTCTGGCACTCTTATCGTCCCTGATTCCCCTGGATATACTATTCAAGCAGCTTTCCAAGGATTAATACAGTCCTTGGATGGAGATTCATTTGCATATATGTTTCAAAAAAGCATAGATGTACTTGGCAAAGAGATTATTGCAATGTTTGAAGATCATGACACCAAATCCCATGATGAATCGTGTGATACTTCAGGTCAACATGTGGAACTTGGAGATGATGCGGATTACAACTAACCGTCTTTACCTACCCTTTCTGGTGACCTTATTGATGTCTTCTGGTATTTGAAAAACCAGAATAGCCTAGATCAAGTAGCATAAATTCAATACGGAAAGCAACATGTCACCTATGATGATGTAGTTGCGCAAAATTTTGACATGGTTTAGGAGACATGTATATTTTCTGTTTCAAGCTCTGATGTCGATACAATCTCTGGGCTATTTCCTTTTGAGCGCCGCAGTTTTGTACAAGAAGATCTACAATCTACGCTCAGAAACTTTGCAAACAGTACATTTTTAGGGACTGAAGCGCTACGCTTTTCCTTACATCGGCTTCAGAAAGCACACAGTAACGAGGAAAAGAGCTTCAAGAGAAGCATTCTTGCGCTTCCACGCTCCACTCTATGTAGAAACTCCAACATTATTCCGTCCCATGTTCCATATGAGACCAATATGGATGAGCGAAAAAAACTTAAAGCTCAAGGTACGGATATATCCTCACTGAAATGAAGATCGAATGAAGCACGACCTAAGATATGATTGTTTACTGTGTGCTCCTATGAGAGTGAGGATCTAAATTTCTATCGCAACGACCTTCAAGGTGCATCTACCTACAGTTGATGTTAAGTCAGGGTTCTCATAGACTCGTGAGACTGAGCGTATTGCCTATTTCATTCCTCCTCGTGAGTCAAAGGACAGATTCCGCTTTTTGTAGCTATCTATTACCGTTTCTTATGGATTATTGAATGCCAACGCCAAGTTTTGGCTTCAGTCGGATAACTTACTTCCAGATATTAGTTTTCTTCGTGTGGTAGATGTGCCACAATTGTTTTACGGTAAGGTCAATGGGAATTTGGCTGTAATAGTTGTCAAGATTTTATGGTGAAATTCTCGTTACTGGTTCAGCTCATGCATTTCATCAGCTCCTTGACTATTTTGATGTAAAATTTAAGTGTGGCATAATTGTTCATGGACCTGGATTGTTGAGATATTTCGGATTTAACATTGTGCAAAATGAAGATCAAAACCGGATTACAAATGGAAAAGACAAGATCAATGCTCTCGAAACTGCTCCACTATATCGTATCAGAGGCAAGAAAGTATCAAATGGCCTGAATTCGATAGAAAAATCTATGTTCTCCTCTATCAAAATCTCTTCTGGATGGATTGGTACTGCAGTGTCTCTGGTTTATTCTGCTGTTGCCACCCACTTGCGATAGTCCCTACCTAACGTACATGTCTCAGATGTGATCCAAAAAGAATAATTTGTAAAAATTAATTGATTTGGAACAACATTTCATTACAGTTGGCTCGAAGATGATCAATAATGTCTGATCTCTGTTCTATTTTTCAAAGATGCCGTAAACCCATCCGAAAGTGCACATCTGTCGAATTTTTGTGTTTCGCTGATCGGTCCCATGAATCAGGGATCTTACCATCACCCTTTGCGCTGGTCTTCACTTAATTCTAAACGACCAGTAAGTTCTATTGCAGAAGGAGAAATTCTAGCCGCAGACGAAGGACTCAATGATTGTATCATAATCGACGGCACTTACTCTTTTGCTCTTGTGCAAGGGATGTTGAACTTTTCATCGTTATGGACTCAAAATATCTGTACACTTCCTTATCTAATCAACGCCAATCTATCGATAGATCAGTAAGGGTTGACGTTAACTACATTCGATATCACTTTGAGGTTGGAAAAGCTGATCGCTTTTTTGGTTATCTGGACGCTTCATTTAAGCCGACCCTGGGAAAAAACTTGACAGCTCCCTAACCGAGGAACTTCAACTTCTTTTATACAGAGGTTACCATTTGATTTCCCTGATTTTGAGGCTTCAAGTTATAAAGGCGAGCCCCTTGGTATAATTTGAATATTCAAGTGAAGGTTTTAACGGAGAGGAATATAGAAAGAAAACATACCTTTGTGGTCCGTTTCAATTACATACAGTTCTAGTGTGAAGGATTTGTTCATTGGCCTTGTTTAATACCCATGCATTAGCATTTAGTATTCATGTGATCTTGTTTGATACAAATATATTTTATGCTACATGTCACACAGTAACTTCTATAATCCAAAAGGTCATTTTCCCTTCGTTTTGGTTCTTTATAAGCGATTATTCTGATCAGCAGTAAGCTATTTCGACAATATTTCGACTAATGTTCCACGATATACACAAAGCGTCCAAGCTCTACAACTTTTCAGCTATTCTTCACTCTACATCCTTCAGTTTAATTGATCGATGTTGCATCTATAGTCTCTCTCGCTCTAAAGTTCTCCGCTCTTTTGCTATTCAATTTATTGATCTATTGCTAGTCTGCTGCCCTAAGATTAACTGTTCTAATATATACTGTCGTTTGGTTCTGCCGTTCTTCTCTTAGCTTGTTTCCTGCTTCTGTAGATGTAATAAGCCAAGATATCTGTCTCCATTTTATTTGCGTTTTCCGTGCTTTTTCGGCAAGGTAAGATTCCTTGATCACCTCGTGTGGGAGAGCTATACTGTATTATATTTGCGCAAGTGAGCTCGTCGCTTCCTACTGTTGGGCTACGAAGCCCATACTGTACTCACGGAAAAATACTGTATTCGCGAAAGAGGCGTAGTGTTCTAGCCCAACCTCGCACTTTAGTCGTCCAACACCGCACTGTACTGCACTTGAGCAACGCAATGCTGTAATTGTGCAATTGGTGTCTTCAATTCCTTCGGCACATTAAGGGCAGCACGCGATGTACAGTAACCATTAATCTATGTGTTTATTTAGCTTGACTTTATGTAGTGCGCAATATGGAAGGACGCGATGAGCATGTAGATTATTACACGTGCATCGCTTGTGGAAATATCTCTGCAAGAATGGCAGCAGCAAGGCGGGAGGGGTTAAGGAAATTGAGGAATACAACAGAACGGGGTGGTGTGCCCTGCAGCGCTGGCGGGAGGAACTCGAAAGAAGTAATTGAAGCAATACAAATAGGCAATCCCAGTAGCTACTGGGAAAAGAAAAAGAAGACGGGGGCAGAGAGAAAAAAATAAACAAAAGAAAAAAAGGAAGTTACAAACTTTTGCATCCCAGGTAAGCCCATCAATTCCAAGCTGAAATTCGCTGAGTTGATCTCAAAGGGCGCTCAGTTAAGTAATTCTTTTTGAGTCACCCTACCAGCGACTTCTTCTCCTCGAATACTGACTCTTAGTGGAGCTTGGTGTTAGTAAAAAGAAATCACCTAAAGGATTTAGGTGGAATGATGCGGGCAAGCGTCAGCGTATGGAATATTTTAAAATGGATCTCCGTTGTTCTTGCAGCTTTTATCCCCTCCGCGCTGTTTATACGTAGATTTAAGCTGTTGTGTTTAAACACTGTCACATATTTCTCACTACAGCATTTTAACTAGTGTGAATTTCCCTGCATCAGATGATTCTCATGAAAATTTGTCTCTTCCATTGACAGTAATTCTTGTAGCCTGTATGATAATCTTCTGTCCGGCGAATAGATCAGTTAGCTGTAAAAGTAGTTCGAGAGATAATGTCTAGTGCAATCAGGAGAAAAGGAATCACCGCGAAAGTGAGTCCTTTGGGACAGGTAACAGCTCTCGTGAACTCTATATTCTGACAAATAACCCTGCATTAACCGCAGGAAAATGATTGGATGCTGACACGCAAATTCTGTAAGTCTTTTGGATAAACTCTGCTAAATGGGACTCTACTTTTAACGAGCCATTCATGACATTAGTAACTTCACAGCCGAGCGCCGAGGGAAGCTTCCTTTGTCTGAGTTCCGGAGGCTTAATACACGTGTCTCGGCATTTGTTCTCCAGTACACCGCGGTCATGCTGAATCACCGAAAACAGGGCACGTACCCCATCACTTGACCTCCAGACAGGGCTCTTGCCTGATCCCCACTATAATCCATGAAGTAAAACGTCTTTTTTCTCTCATGTTTTGTCGTTTTGTACTGTATTGCACATTACAGTAAAGCACTGTACTGTACATTATGCCAGCGCTCTTCGGAGTGCCCTTTTCCGACAGATCGTTGTGATGATGATTTACAATCACACCTGGCAGTAATTGCAATCTCAAAGAGAGCGTGCTCCAATTTATTGCTTATCTGCAATAATAAGGGCATTCACACTATCTGTTGGGAAAAGTTGGGAAAATATCCGGGCTTGGGATTGGCCAATTCGGGCTTTCAGCGGGCGTGTCATAACAAAAATCTCCAAGTCAGTTACTTTTACACGTCACTGTAAGCCTTCCGTTTGGGGCAGGGTATAGGCTGACCAAATTATCGGCGCATTTGTCCGTAACTGTCTTGTGATCCCTGAAGAACGGGGAGCTATACGCCAATTCAGGAGCTCAGGGGCTCCCAGTTGCTCGTGGAGAGGGTGCTGGAACTAGGAGCAGAAAAACGGGGGTGCGGATTGGAAGGGAGACGGTCGTTCCCCGAAAAGGGCGAGTATTCCAAAAAATAGTCATCTAGCAAGCTACATGAGGCCCCCGAGTTGAGTGTGATCTGTACCGCCCAAGGGCACTTAAAGGAGAGGTACCCACAACCCAACGCCCTGACTGGTCAGCAGGTAAGTCATTATTATCAAAACAGGACAAGCCATTCTATACATTTTCGCTGCATTTGCGTTACTAGAATGCCCCTCCCAGGAAAATTGCCCGAATTGCTCCCAAGCCGCCGAATAATTCCGACAAATCTCAAGCATTGTTTGTGTCAACAGAACCTCAATCTACACCCCCCACCGTTCCGGTAAATGCCTTCCCGGCCTTTATTGTGAGGTTTCCCTCGGAAAAAGAACATGTGCCCTAAGCAATCCTTAGCACGCCGCCAGTCGCACCCAAACACGCCACTCCGGCCTATGTCGCTCTGGCATCTTCTGTTTCGATGAGAATCTCTCCGATATCCTCTGCTTTGACACCTATGAATCCTAAGCGCGTACCTCAGGCAATCACTGCTCCGGCCCTTGCCGTTCCGGTGCCCGGCACTCCGGCTACTGCTGCCCGGAATGCGAACTCTTCGCTACGAATTGCACTGGGTACAAGTATTCCAGCTAATTCCGCCCTGATATTCCCGTAACTCTGGCTCCCGTATTTCAAAATCGTACTGCTGTACATTCCAGAGTGAATCCTAAAGAAGGCCGGAGGCCAGTCAAAATCCTCCCTCAACCAGGCCTTGTGTGGACTGGACTTGCTCCATCAAATGCACCCTCTAAACCTTGTACCCCTAATTCAAACTCCGCTTCGGGTAGTGCTGGGACTGTTAACCGTGCAAAAGTTTACGAGAGATAGAGGGAAGCTCTGGAAGAGAGCCTTCAAAAGAGCGCTGAAGAACGCAAGCGCCATTGGCAGAAAATTGATGATACCATAGAGAAAGAAAATCAGGAACGCATACGCAAACTAAAGGAATCCAAATCCAAGAGGAGAGAAGGGGTTCAGGTTTCCTCTCCCGTTACACCTGCTGCCGGAACCAATGGTGGGTGCCGACACCCAAACCGCTGAGTATCCGGCAGCGTGAAGGAAAAAGCACAGAAAACACGGAAGATTCGAGGTCCAAAGGGAACAGAAAGAAAATAAATGAGGATGGAGTGGAATACAAGTGGAAAATAACTGATGAGGAGTTTTTTATTGAGTACTGGGAGAATAATTGCGCGGAGTCTAGGAAGGTGCCAAAACTTTCCCTTGCGAAGAAGGCTGTTGTTTTTTTCAACGCGGATATTGCGAGGAGGGCATAAAGAAGCCGAGTTGCGTTAGCATTGAACAGATATACAACAAGCAAAGATATCTGTTGAAGCGTTATGAGGAGGTGATGGAAAAGTACTACGCAACAGGCACTGTTCTTGAAGTTGGAGAAGGAAAATCGCTTCCTAATAATATTTCGAGGACTTTTTTCCACTTCCCTGCACTGCCCTACCTTAGGGACAAAAAAGACATTACTCCCCCTGCCTTCGGGAAATTGGGGTGTATTCTGCACAATTACCCTGCGATTTCGACTCTGATTCAGATTCAAGTGATCCAACCGGTGAGGTCTCCACACCACACATTCCGAATACTCCCACACTGCTATCGCTCGGACAAACGCAGGATCAACGTTCCACCAGGACTGTTAAAGCCCCACCAAACCGAGTTGGTAGTTACATTAAGCCACAACAGACCGGCAAACCCCTGTCTCTGTTTGACATATATAAACTGCAATCATCTTCATCGCCTATCTCTCATGACAAAGCCTCCCTATCCAGCCCCATTGAAGAAGTATTTCACAACTCACTGCCCGCTGAAGATGGAAGGGAGAAAGGGGGAAATGACTTGCTTCTAACGCAAGGCACTCAGTTAGCGATGGAAGGGAGGAACGGGGCTCCTGTTTTAAGACCTGGGCCGAGCGAGAAATCTCCTGCTTCTGAAAGGAAGAAATTGAGAAGGTACAGCAGGCTCTCCGGTATATCAAAGGTTAAGCAGAATGTGGCTGCATGTAGGAACTCGCATGAGGAACTTTCGAGGGCTACAGTTGCTCACATGAAAGCGCAACGCACCCTCATGGAACAAGATTGTGTTTGTGTTGCCGACTTCATTTGCTGTTGACAACAACTTGTATGGCGAAACCTGCCCCCCTAAAAGCTTACTCATCGCCAAGCCTCCCCCTCCCCGTGACTCACCGGAACTCCATCGCGTAGCCCGCGCAAAATAAAACCGTATTGTTAAATTTGTCGTAAAATTTACTTGATTAAATTAGGCCAGAGGGCAAGAGCAATGTGCTCGTAACATGTTTTGTATTTATTTCAAGCAGAATTCTGAAATAATTAATTTTATTGGGCTCACGTTCCCCTACCGAGCTCATCGAGAGTCGAGTTACATGTTCTGCCTTAATTCGGAGCGCTTTGTGGTGAAATTTATACGCGACATTCTCAGACAATGTAGTGTGGGGTAATTTGTAGTTAGGGATGAGCAGGGGATAAATTACGAATGCAGCGTCTCTCAGCTCATGCTGCTCTCCATCAAAGAATTCTTTCTCCAATTCCTTTTTCAGAAACGATGCAAACTGTGCAACCCGAGCATCGTGGACGGAGCCTGGCCAGCACCACCAAATGCCGAACGCATAGATTATAATCGTTGGAAACGAGGGCATGCATACTGCAGTTACTTTTGCGATCGAAAAAGTTACCTTATCGTAGCCCAGTGTGAAATCCAGGTTGTTGTGTATACCGTCCGTCATAAAGAAAGCCCAGTGATATCCACATTTAGACTTAATCTGGGAGCAAAGCCGAGCCCTCTCATCTCATTTTGGCCACTTCATAAGTTCCCTCTAAATACTGCAAATTGAATTCATCACCCTATCACGGCACTTTTGAATAACTTCAGAACTGTAGCCGTACAACGCCGAGGTTCGAAACAAGATCGCACAGCTTCCACAAAACCCAAGGCACTGTAGAACAAGAATCACTTGAATATTAAAAGGTAGCTGCTAACTGTTAAATTTGTTCGTAAGAAAGCGACTCGTTTTGTGGCGAAGGTCTACCATTTTGTCAAATGACTCAGGGATCATCCTAGTGTGCATACAAAAAAGGGGTGAGATAGTTTCGGAAGGACGTTCTCGAACCATTGAAATGATCTAGGAGCTCACTGGAGAGGCTCAGGGTATTTTTTTTCTGAGTTGGGCCTGAATATAATCGTTGGGCCTGAATATAATCGAAGCAGTGCACAATATTTGCCGCATGGCCAAGAACCATGACGCCATCAATCTGGAGCAGTGTGTCGTCAACAACGGACATTTTTTCGTAGATAGAATAATCTAAATGCATTTTGAGAGGGCAGAACGTAACACGCGAAGCAAGAATTCGGTCACTGTTAGCTGTAGATCTCATTAGTTCGGTTGACATTACCTCAAGTAAAAATGACTTCCATAGCAGGGTCCTAACCTGATCTCGAGGACCAAGACGTGACACAGTCTGTGTTTCAGGGCACTCGGGGTTCCTTGTCTCCCCTTCTTTGAATGGCTTGCTTCCACAACTTCGCGCTACCTTTTTGGGCGCCCGCGAAAGAGCCATTCTGGAATGTTTTGAAATATTTGCGGAAATCCAGAGTTGCGATCAGAAGAGGAGAGCAAAGGGGTATGCAGAACTGCTGGTTTGATGCCTCTCAAATTCACCTGATAAGGTCGGCTCTCTTTGTTGAAATTTCGCCCCAGTCCCTGGAAATCCCTCCACAGTTCATGCGCTCACGTTACCACGGAGCTCCAAATAGGGAACCTTTTATTGGGCAACCTTCAGCACTCGTGATTACGCGCCGTGTGCCGCATTACACTCGCTGGCTCCCGGAATCCATGCATTACAGTAAGTTGGGCGGCTGACCGAGCCAAACGCAGACTGAACAAAGACGCAAAGACTCCGCTTGATGTGCGAAATTCTCCGAAGGAACGTGGTCTGCGCAGCCCTGTCAATCCGTCGGCAAGTTCGTTCGTCCGGAGTTTTCTTTGTCTTGGTTGTCGTCGTCTGTAAGTTGTCATGCTTACACTAGAAGTTCTTCAAGCTTTCTGGATCCCGCATTTAGATGGTGGAATTTTCTTCTAGTCCCCCCCTTTTGTCCTTGTCCTTGTTGGAGTAGGTGATGGTTCAGCCGTCCCCTGGAGATGTTCTGTCTTCTAGTGTAACCACTATACCTCTACGGTTCGGGGGTTTGAACACATTAAAAGATTCCCCCTCCCAAATTCGGCCAGCAATATTTCCACACGTCGCAGTTTGGAGTTTGGAAAATATTCCCAACAGTCGGTGCGAATACAGTGGGTACCACCATATAGTGCTAACCCCGTACAACTACCTTTATCTGGTACTATACGGAAGTGAGCACTAAAGAGTTGCCATAAATGTTGATACTGTGGGTAAACTCCAAATCCCGTAATATTGCGCTAAGCGATTCTGGGTAGCACTATACGGCAGGTAGTACTATTCAACTACCCACTATATCGCGGCCCCCCTGTATAGATCAGCCATGGGCCATAGGCATGAGTACACCTCCAAAGTACACGTGTACTACATGGCGGAGTAGAGCTTGAGCAGAGACGCTGGTAGCGATGGCTTTTCGACTTGCAACGGCACCGTACGGAATTTCCATGAGCCTAGCTAGCTAGGAAGCCCTGACAGTACGCACGGTAGAGTACGGTATGGTAAAATTCAGTAGGAGAGAAGGTCTATAGACCAACCCGGCCACAGCAAATGTCGATTATTGCACAAGAGTCAACTACAGGAATGCTTTCTCAGCAACGCGCAGATACCGAAACGGGATTTGGATTTGGATTGCCGAGATTGTGAGTTTGAAACGGTTCTGCTTGTAGACGCATTACAGTACATTTGCGGTTAACATGTACAGTCCTGTGTACATTACAGTGCCAATCAAATGCATTGTTGTATTGTACTCCACCATGTTCCAAAATGCTGCTGACAGGATACATACTTACCCCGCATACAGTAGACCAGAATTGGGGCCAAAGTACAAGAACGGATAGAACAATTATTATACAGCACTGTACTGTACTGTACAATAGTGAACAACGACACATAATGGGTTAAATCCACGGCAAGAAAAAACTGCTTTACTGAATCTTCACTTGCAACTGATTTTAACGTCTCTGTGCATAATTTTCAAGCAGTGAGATAAACGTAGATCAGCCACACAGGGTTTGCTATAATGTACAGAAACGCAATAGTTGATAAGCAGGCAAACGCTTGTGGCTCCACATCCTCGATACGCTGTTGCGAGCCACAAAAGGGACTCTTTGAGCAACTGGCGCTGAAAGCTCACGATGGTTCACGCGGCAGCAAGTTCACCAGAGAGTAGAGTATCGATAGGCCCGCAATACCCAAAACATGTGCACCCGAGAACCAATAAACAAGAGGGATGTAGCCCTTCCATGTTAAAATGAGCAACACAATCCCCATGAAACCTGCAAAGAACGTAGATTCAAAACACAACTGCATACGAAGTGTCAACAAGAAGTCAAGCAGGACGACAATGATGTTGAACAACACGGCGGCTGTGAAGATGGGCACTTCGTCCTCCACAGACTGCTCGGATAGGGTAACCAAAACAAATACGTTCAAGCCAATAGAGCCCATCGCAAACATTTGCCAGAGAGCTACACTTGCATAACTAAGATGGCGAAGTCCGTGATGCCGAGCCTCCAGTAAGGTAACGTGAAGCACGGTGCAAACAACCAAAAGAAAAGAAGAAAACACGACCGGAACATTCCAAGAATACAAGACCAACAAGCCAATTCCCAGACGGGACGGTCTCGATTCGATGGAAATGTAGCAGAGTGCGATGATAAGAACCACGAGGACACTGAGGCGCCATGCTAGGATAAAAGGTGTTGGGATGTAACGAGAGGTTGCAGCATCGGCTAAAGAAAATCTGTCAGTGAAGCACGTAGGGCATCTCACACAGCAGCCGTCATGATATTCTTCTAAGTCTGGAGAGGGCGTAGTGGTCTGACGGTCGCCGACTGCCATGGCGTGGATAGCAGTGGGGAAAGGAATGCAGATGGTTTGGTGATGGGGAAGGATCAGCGGCACAAGGGGTGGGTATAACTGAGGTCTATCTGCTACAGACCAATTCTGCTGACTCCTTTAGATACTTTTTCTGTATTAATGGAAATTCGCAGTTGTTATTAACGAGTCAACCGGCTTGTCATCAAAAGTAGATCAACTTACAAGAAAACGAATATGCTGTAATCTTCGACGGGATACCTTTACCAACGAGGTTGTATACTGCTGAGCCGACATAGAGATGAAATAGTGGCGGACGTTCTTACTGGTCATAATGGGATAAATGCAGGCAGAGTTGAACGAATGACACTACTCCCGGCGACGACCAGTTGACAGCGGTTGCAACTTGCAAACTTTTCGTTCTTTTCGTCTGAAGGTTCCGACTGGTGACCGGACGAGATTTGTATTCTGTATTTTGCGACACTGCTTCCATCCAACCAAAAGAGACAATGGCGGCTTGACTTTCTCCAGCAATGAAGGGGAAAAAGGCACTCTCGAGTCCCTACGTTATGCATTGTTGAACCGAAAGTTGGTGCTCTCAGCCCCAGGTTTAGCCTCCCGGAATTTTCATTTGACGATTCCTTTGCTAGAGTCTGGCTAGCCTCGCCCACCCGTCCACAATTGTACTCAATGCATCGCTGTACTGTACTCTACTGTATGCTATCTCAGTTTATCGACGATATTCATTGGTACAATCCTGTACCTATGCACGTACAGTACATAGATGTACAGTACAGTATAGTGCATAGATGAAGTGTACAGTACAGTACGGAATGTGGGATACAGTACTGTACACTTCAGCGACACGACTTGTCCCGCACAACGCACTCGCGGCGTCGACAACTGACCACACCTTCCATGCATTGCATTACTTATCGAAGAGTTTGTGCCACGTGTAGACACGAAATGCCACACCTCGGACGCCACGATTTCCACAAGCATCTACCAGCGTATCAGTTGCACTTCGTGGAACGTTCGTGGCCATGGCCATCATATCGAGGGCCCCACTGCGCGTGACCGATGTGGTCCATCCAGTTGTTATACGTATATATAATCATCTTTACTTCATTGTATTATAAGAGGCGTACCAGCCTAGCTGACAGTGTAAGCTAAGATGTTGAAGTTCGTCGCTGCCCAGCTTATGAGTACGCGCTAGTGTCTAAAGGACAAGCAAATATACTCATATGAGTACAAATGATTGTTCCAAACTACCTAGATTTCATTAATTAAAATTATACACTGGCACGCTGAATGAAACTTACTTCATTGAGTATCTATCGTGTACACAACCTAAATCCCCTAATCCCTGAAAACTAACTTCCCTTTACTATAAAATAAGTAGTTTCATCTTCATTCACAACAACCGCTGTGGCCTAATGGGCTTCAAGTAAAGAATGAACAAAGAAATCGTGAGCCCGACTCGCTGCGCTCCAAAGGAGGGCAAAAACTTCCTTCAGAAAGGTCAAAATTTATGCGACAACTGCTATTCAGATTGCCTTAGCGCGCCCACTTCAACATGAGCAGAGGGGTTAATTCACTGATCACTCATAAAGAGGAATAACGCCATAGGTAGGTATGCTAATTCCGCAAGTCGAACGACGCGAATCAGAAATGTAGGCGGCTATAGTCAATGACTCAATTTTTTTTCATTTTTACTCATTCAGCCAACATAAAATGTAAGCGTAGACAAGTAAACATCACTATAGAGTAGTATGAAGCATCTTCTAATTATGACAGAAGTGGACATCGCGTAACGGATTTTGAAAGCAGTTACGTTTTGTCTCTGAATTGCATATCCAAACTTCTTTGTTCAGTTTCAGGCACTCAGAGCAGAGAAATTTGGACTTCTTGCCAGATTTGCAAAGTTTGCATCTGCTTTGAATTGCCGCTTTCGTTAAGGCCCTATTGGCTCCTTTGCAGCTTTTCACTGTGGGCACCAGGTGGATTCCAATACCACAGGCCAATGAGAGAATAGAATCCTCTGGAACGTCAATGTCAGGTCTGCGGAGACCAATAGCATCAAATGAATTGTCAATGAGTTGTTCTGCAAGTTTTGCATAAAAATCTATTTGATACATGCAATTTCTTGCACCCATCAAAACCTTGTATAGCAGCCATAAGTCAACTATGCAAATTGCAAGCAAGTATATATTAAACCTCAGTGACCAGTCATTGACCTCGATTTTCTTCTCCAATCCAAGGTCATCCTGTCTGCATCTGCTATGCCTGTCAATCTGGGAGCACGTTTGATAATATGTGCTGACAACCATTGGAACTGGAATTTACATTTCGAAAAGTACCGTTTCATTACCAGAAGATCTCCAACGAGATCTTCTGATAGGCTCTGACGGAAGTGTTGTACCGGAAGTACTTAAAAAGTATCTTCTGTCTCTATTTTTGCACAGAACGGCCATCATAGAAGGGTGGCTTTCCGTCCTAAGATTTACCATGCAGATATGATCTCCACGCCTGAAGAGTTCCAGCCCTGACAAAAAAGGACATAGGAAACTGCCTTGTTGCATTCTTGACGACACCTGTAGACCTCACTCCATATTCGAAACGCGCATTTGCTGTGGCCTCAAAAGCAAATGCAGATTCTGCACAGACAAGTCGATTTGAATGAAACCAAGGCTCTGTAAGGCGAAGAGGATAATAGCAGTACCATGAGGTAAATTTGACTCGTAACGCCGATTACTGCTGTCAGATGCTGACAAAAAAATCTCCAAATTCAATAAAATTTCACTAACACCGCAACATGCAGTCTTGATCTCACATCAGCTTTCAGGCTTACGGTCCATGGCGACATAATGCGGTAGTCCTTCTGACATCCAGTACCCCCATTCCGTACCAGCGCGACATGCTCTAATCCACGCAAATTCTCTCCGATGGCGAAAAACTTGACCTCCTCTGCCGTTTTATGGCCTCCACGAATCCGCTGACCAAAGACCATTTTCTGTCAGTGCTTTCAGTTTCAGTGTAGCGGCTGAATGTAATACATGAGACCAGTGCTTCGAAACGGTTCCTCGAAATTATTTTTCCAAAAGCCGCCAATGGAATGTACTTGGATGTGGACTGTGAACCCCAAAGTGACTTTCTGCTTGTAAACTCTAATCTGCATAGCAATATGAGAATTTCACAAAACTTTAGAATTTCACCAGCTGATGTACGCATGTGCCCACCATTATCGAGTTTTCAGTTTGTAAGTTCGGTAATTGTAGAAAGGTGTTCGACGGGAAACATGCAAAGGAAAAAAATCATACGGGGTCTTCTCATACTCGGTATGACCTTGTATGTACGTGTTCCCTGCTGGATCGATTACCTTCCATGGCCGACATGCCTTTGATCCATTCAACGGTAATACTACTTCCTGATTGGTCCAAAATTTTCAATGCACTTCTTTGCATACCCCTCTTAGTCCGGCCATTCCATTGGCCTCTTCTCAAGATTCTTCAACAGAAGGTTGTTGATTAGGTAGGTCGACCTCAGCAGCAGTTGTCTCCATTTCATTGGACGTTGCTAGGTCACCTTCAGATGCTTCTCCTGGCTTGATGTTGACGAGTTTCGAGCTGACACGATTTGTCCTGTCTTGAATGGACCAGTCTGCGGTGACCGAAGTCTGACGTCTTCCGGTAGATGTGTCAACTTCGATGTTGACCACGGTTCCGTTGGCGCGCTTACTTCTCCAAAGGGAACCGAATAGTCGCTAACACTCAGCCGCTGACGTGACAAGGGTTGCGTGAGTGTCGACAAGGTTTCCGGGCTGTTGACGGGGGTCATTTGGATTCGTCATTTTTGGTTAAAATTATCGATGTTGACAAGCTTGTGTGTTCGAATGAACTGTTGAGGAGTAAACTCCAAAGTTTTGCACGGTTGAGTACCTTAGGGTGCTATAAGATATGGTGAAAAGCTAATGGTGTCATTCCGTAAGTTTTTTATATAAAATCTGGCCGTTAGAAATATGGACTCGTATGAGTACATTTGGACTCATATGAGTACAATTATCCTCTGGACACTAGGATCAATATTGCAACAGTAGACCGTATGGTCGACGAGATTCGTTACCGCAGGTGGTCAAGGGCCGCCGCTGGTGTACAGAACAGTCGTCGCGAAATCAATTTCGCATGGGTCTCAATCACCCCAAAGGTTGACTTACAAGGCGCGGCGAAAGAGTCGAAAGCAAGCGGGACAAAGTGAAAACCGAGCTTTGGAAAAATAGCGTCTAGGGTCACGTGAAACGCAGCTCTCACTGAGCGGTCGAAGGTCTTCACCTTGTCTGCGTAGGCCGATTCGGCTGCCCCGCAAGGTGCTAATGGAGCTTGTTTGAGGTAAGATCGGGCCATGGGATTGCGAATGGTGACATCATATGCGATTTGCGTCGGCGCATCAAGCGTGTCAGTAGGTTCCGGTCCGCATTGGACGAGGAAGGCGGCTGGCCGGAGGTCTGTACCCGGCACAAGGTTGGGAACTTCTTGTCTATGAGCAAGGCCGGCAGGTCAGAACATTTCGGTCGTAAGGGTTCCGGAAGAAGTTGTGTCGGGTGGAAGCGTTGTATCCTGAGGTGCAACTCGAAGCATGGTCGCCTTTGGCGTCCATGTGTAAGCGAGACAGTGCGAGCAAACAAGGGGAATTGAAGAGTGGAAAACCGGGAGGTCGAGGTGCCGGCGAAGCATGGTAGACCAGACCTCGGGGAAACATGAGTAGCCTTGGAGGGATGCGCAATGAGCCACGCGTAGGCGCATGGATTGAGCAAGGAATTACGTCTCGCGCGAAGGCGAATGGAAACCTGAGTATGTCGGGCAGGTCGTGGTTGAGCTGTCCATATGTTCTCTTCCCATAGCTTGGAAGCCGCTGAATTGTGAATGGTCTGAAATAGAAAGTGGTGTGGTCTTTCAGGTCGCATTGCTAGGGCTTCGGGCTCCAAGTGTCGGAGAGAGTAGGACTGGGGGTTTCGAAGTTCTTCTTCTAGACGTAGGGGCTGGAAGGGGGATTCAAGCGCGGTGGCCACGAAGCGCATCGCAGGTCGGGCGCATCGCATCTAGAACTCGGCAGGGCGGTCGGGGTGTCGCAGTGGTGCGGACTCGATGAGGCTGGCCGCATATGAGGAATGCAGGGTGATGGCTAGGGACGTAAAGCCATGCCCGCCAAGGCGGAAGGGGAGAGGAACTTGGCGGATGCTCTGAGTGGTAAGTGGCACGGAATTGAGCCTCGAATAGGCTACCTTTTGCGACTTGTCAAACTCCTTGGCGGGCGGGTATTCAATGGGCGGGGGGGTGAGCCGGAAAGCGTGTTGCACTTTGCAAGCCGATGCGCAGAGTCTGTGGAGGTGAAAGGCGGTGCTAGGGTGAGGCAGTTTGAGCAGGGTTGCCAGCATGTTGTCGCAGAGGTCCATTCGAGACTTGAGAGGAGCGCATGTACTCATCAGAGCCCAGGGGGGCGCCCAGGAGGGTAATTCCATTCTCATTTGGGATAGACAGCGGGAGCACACTTCGTAGCTGGCTTAGGCTGTCCGAGGATAGGCTGGCGTAGGCTGTCCGAGGATAGAGACGGCCAATATGCCAGGGTCTTAGAGGCGTTGATGTGGAACTGGAAAGCCGGTCCGACGTGAACCAGGATGCGTAGAGCCTTGCAGATCTCATCAACAGGGCCGAGGAGGAGTCCATCATCGGCATACCAGCGGTTCAAGTTGAGAGCACATTCCTCAGATATTTTCTGTACAAGAGGCTGTAAGCACAGAGTAAAGAGGAACATACTTGCAGGATCTCCCTGCTGGGTTCCCTCCTTGCTGTGAAGCATGATAGGAGCGGCTTCGGGGTCCCGGGTGCGCACGAATAGGGGCGGAGGACTGAGGCCGTATATCATATTGATGAAGCGCGCCAGGGAGGGTGCTTTGGGTGGGAGGATGCGGAGGAGCTGCTGGCGAGAAAAGGCATTGAAAGCATTCTGGGCATCAACCGAGACCACGACGTAGCCTGCATCGCGACCATGTCTGTTCATGTGCATTCTGGCGTCATTAACTATGGAGTCCATGCCGGCAGGAACACCGTTGGCGAGTTGACATGGGGAGAAAAGAGTGCGGGTGTCAGCGAGGGCCGGACCAAGTAGGACTTTTGTTGCAAGGCGTCGCAGCGTTTGTCCAATTGCGATGGGGCGAGTCTTGCCCGGTCGGGGCTGGATCGGGATGAGGGTGGCTGCGGTGAGGAGAGGCAGGGTTTGCATGGGTCGGTCACCCCTGGCTAGGCGCCTGACAAGGTTCGTGAGAGCGGAGAGGCCGATGACGCCAGCCTGCGGGCAGATTGAGGTCGTGGCAATGAGGCGTATGAGGCGCGGGGACTTAAGATCGGGGCCTGGCGAAGCAGTTGGATTGAGAGATCTTTCCGCCAGTAGGACCTCCGCTTCGGTGATGTGTGGGGCGGGCGGGAGGTCAGGAGGAGGGATTGGTTGCACGGGTGCCGGAGGATCTGGATGAAGGCCATGCAGCGTGTTGATAACAGCAGAGCTCCCAGCGTCAGCCACTGGAGCATGGAGCAGGGTGCCCATGGCGCGCGAGTACTGTCCTTCTTTCGCCAGGTGGATAGCTCGCGTTGTGCGGAAACTATCAGGCGAAGCATTTTGTCGCCGGGGGCGTCCATGTATGAGATTCCATTCAGTGTTTCGGCGGTGTGCAGAGATTGCCTCCGTCCACAGAGCAGACCACTCCCCTGCGGAGGCTCTCCGTATGCGCTCTCGGAGACCGCGCACTTGACCCTTGTGGGACCGCCAGCCAGGTTCTCCTCGAAGTGATCGCCGTAGGACAGCAAGGGGAAAAGGTGTAGCTTGATAAAGGCTGCATGTGTCTCATCGGGGGGAAGGGAGGAAGATGCAGCCCGTATTAGGCGGATGAACAGAAGCACGGTAGCGTGAATGCAAGGGTGGGGAATGGATGTGAAGAGAGCGGATGGGCGGAAGGGGAGGTGAGAATCTCATGAGGAGATGGAAGGCTTGGTGCAGGGGAAGGGGGAGAGGATTGCATGGGAGGGGGATCGATGGGGAAGGAAGCGGGGGTAATTACGAGCTCGAGGGGTTCGTGGTAACGCCTTCCATAACTGACGCGGCAGCGTCGGAAGGGGAACACGACGAGGCAGCATGGGGAGCCGGCGGTCGGTTCGGGCCCTGCTGGTTCGGATTGGCCGGGAGGGTCAGAGGGGTCGGCACCATGAGTGTGTCGACTTTGGGGTTGGGGTCAGCAGCGGCGGTTGTGGGATGAGCCGCGGAGCACCGGCGCTTCATTGCCGCCGGTGAACCGCCAGGAGACCGCATGGCGGGGTCCGACGGGGCGGACAGTGCTTGGTTGTCGTTCGGGGAAGGAGGCGGGGAGGTGGTGGTGCGTTTGCTCCCTCGGGCTTCAGAGCGTTTGTTGCCCTTTGAGTTGGAGCGGGAGTGAGAACTGGAGCTGGAGCGGGAGCTGGAGCGGGCGGGGCCCGGGGAGGGGGCCGGGGCTGGGGCAGGCGAGGCCTTTGCGGCAGGAGAGTCTCGGGCGGTATCGTTGGGCGAGGTCACGTCGTGGGGTGGTGCTTGAGCAGGAGGGTCGGGATTCGGGGTTGGGCGGTGGGCTTCTGCAGGGGTAGGGTCCAAGGTGGTAGCTGGGAAGAGAATCGGAGCGGCGCTCGGCACGGCCGGAGCGCGTCTAAGAGGAGGTTGGAGGGCCTGGATGGCCATAGCATGTTGGAGCAAAGCGTCCGCGAAGGCTTTACGGACCGCCTCGAGCACCCATTCCCCCATCGTAGGGGCCCGGCGGAGGATGCGGGCCTCCTCTCGGAGGGCCGCAACGAGGCCTTTCGCATGGGGCGGGGGCAAGGAGGAGGCGGCGGCGGTGATTTGAGCGTCGGAAACCACAAGGTCTGCGAACAGGAGGCGAAGATGCGCGAGGATGCGCAAGGTCTCTTCTCGGGCCTCGACCGGGAAGTATATGTAGGTGAGCTTCCCGACTAGCGGGATAAGAACATGCGGAGGGAGCTCTGTTTGCTAGCGCAGCCGCCTCGCGCAATACCTCTTTCACTTCTTCGAAGAAAGGGAAGGCGAGGTTGGGCTTCGGCGCAATGCCGAGGTGTGCGAGGGCGGGAGGGGCGGCGGGGGGAGCTGCGGCTTCCCTGTGACAGGGTCCAGGGTCAGCGGGGTTGCGGTGGCGGAGGCGACGCGCTTGCGCGCGAGCTCAACAATGTGGGGCGGGGTATCTCCTGGCTGGCCAATGATAGCCTGACCTTGGCGTAGATTAAGAAAAGTTTTGTCTTTTGGGGTTGTGGCAGCGGGGAGATGAATAGGCCCCATCGGGACGATAGGGATAGGGGCTGGGTAGGAGGGGCGAGGCGGGCGCCATCCGACAACTGTCGCGAAAGAGCCGCGCATCCAGGGGAGGCGCGGGGAGGCGAAAAGCGCGCACCCTGCGAGGCGGGTTGCAGCGCAGCCATGGGGAGGATGAAGTTGTGGTGGTGTCGGGTGTGCTTTGGTTTTTGGAAGTTGAGACGGAGAGGTTCTGATAGAATAGTTAGCTCTTTACTGAATAGTCGGTCAGTCGGTGTACACCCAAGATAAGTGTGGGAAGTGACTGGGTTTCACCCGTTTGGTGTTGCAGCGTGCTGCGCATGGTAGCCCTTTTGCGCATGTTTTTGCCGCAAGTTGACGGTTACGGATTGTTGATGTAAGGTTTTACTTGGCGTCTGTCTATTGGTGCACGCTCGGTGTTCTGCACCTCGGGCAGCTTGCAGAGTTACCCTGCTTAGATAAGCTTGCGCCGTATAGATGGATATAAATACCTCCTGTACTTCCCACCCTACTAGCGGGTGTTGAGATGCGTAAGAGAGTTCAGAAAGACCCAGTGTCAAGTTTCGTTTACAGTGCAACGCACTCGGACGTCGAGTAGCCGCACTAGTAAAGAACTTACCGGACGTCGGTAGGTTAACACTTCTCTTCTTGAACATTGTAGTTCCACATTCGCGAATACCCAACATTGTTCGCTCTCTTCCTCTACGCAACGTTGCTCACCCTCTTCCTTTTGAAACACAGTTCGTTCTTCTCTTTTCGATCACGTTGCTTTTTCACTCTTCCGTACTCCAAGTGCTGTCTACTTTCGCTCTACTACCACTCTTTCGTTTATCGTTTACTATTTGAGCTTCAAGTGATCATCAAGTTCCAAGTGGTTGCTCAAGCTGCTTCTACGACAAGATGTCTACACTGCCGACAGACAACCAAGGTAATGAAGGTCAGGATACAAGTTGCTTAGTTGGTTCAAGTGAGGCTCCGTTCCTCCCGACCATCAGCGATGGTATGTTGACTGCTATGTCACCGGTGCTAAATGGATTCATTACTACGATACGCACCTGGCAGCTGGATGAAGACCTTACTGGGGCTGGTTTGGTGAAGTTCATCGCTGAGTTCTTCCCGCCCGCCGTCTTATTCTCGTCCGAACTTCGTGCCTTACCGACCATACACTCGGAGCTCCGGAACCTGTTAGACAAGCGTGGTGCTCACCTTACCCAGCACCCGTCCCGAAGGGTCCTCATGACTCTGGCAACGAATCTATACGAGGATGAGGATAATGCCAACGCAGCTGTTGATATTGACCGTAACATTATCGCTGCAGGCCGTCGTGGTCCTTCGCAAGGTGCTGAAGCTGCGTCCTCTGGTCCCAGTGTTCCGTCGCCTACTCCGCAGGTTTATAACTCTTCATCAGAGAAGGTTGCTCACAATGTGGCTATGCGTTTCCGGGACAAGGACAAGAAGTTCGCCGGAGAACTTGGTCATTGTTGGCAAGAATATGTCGATTAATACCGTCAAATGTCTAGGGATTACAAGTTGACTCAAGAACAGAAGCTCCATTACCTTCACAACCTTCTGCAAGGTGACATCAAGCGCTTCTACTTGGATGTTGTCGATGGCTACGCTACGACTTTCCAGCGAGCCGTTGACATAGTAGAGTGTGAATACAACTCACATGTTCGTCAGAACAAGGTAAAGAATTGCTGAAGTCTCCTTGAATGAGCAAGTTCGTCAATGAAAGTTTGGATCCGACTGAAGCTCTTGGAGAGGTCTACAAGGCTATTACTAGGTTGATTCGTCACGCACCCAACTCTCATCGAGGCGATGCTCACAAGATCTACTTCCTCTCTACGGCCGTTTGTGGTTACGACTGGGCAATTGAGCCGCTCTCCCGTGTCGCGACTCATAGACTAATCTTCCAACAGCTGTATGGTGAGCTTGAGGCTGCGTTGCAACTCAGAAAAGATGCTGAAGTTGCTCGTATGAAGGATGAAATCTTCTCCAAGGTTAAGAGCAGGACCATCGGGTACAATGGAGAAGACACAGGAATACTCTTTGCCGGTCAAGGTCGCTACGGAAACCAGTCTTCCCCAAACAAGTCCAAAGGCCTTCACAATCGCCATGTTGGTTCTGATAAGATGAAGAAGAAAGTTCAGTTCGATCCGCTCTCCATTGTAGGATGCTTCAACTGCGGTAAGCGCGATCACATGATCAAGGATTGCCCAGAAGCTCTTAACGTTGCTCGTGCTGCTGCAAACAAGCCCGCGTACTACGAGAAACGGAATGAATCCCTCACGTATTGGACGAATGTGGTTCTGGCTGAACTGTGCATGCAGTTGGATTCTTCGTGTCAAGTCACAGATGCTACTGAAGGTGGTGATCCCGAAGTAGGAACTTCGAACAAGGACATGTTCGAGAGCCTCCTGGCTAGTGTTCAAGATGCGAAAATAAACTTCATTCATGGAGGATCGACCTCGTCTTCAGACACTGCCGCCGTCATTCCGACTCCAAGTCTTGTCAACAGTGAGTATGACCCGATCCCCTTCGACGATGCAGGTTCATTAACTACCGTGTTCGAGCGTGATGATGCCCTCGATACACTTTAGTGTATGGCAGTTAACACGGACCAATCTCCTCCGTACTATGGTGCATGTGTCGATACTGGAGCTCAACGTTCGGTGATTTGTAAAATTCAAGCCCTCGCGTACTGCAGGTTTGCTCGGCAAGCCATTCAACCGAATACCATGGACCTTCTGTACAAGTTCGGGAACCAACGCTTTCCGTGTATTGGCGTGATCAAGGTTCGTATTCCTCTGTCTAACTTCGAATTCATGGAGTTCGACGTCGCTGTGGTTGACGTCATCCGTCCCTCTTCTTCTAGGATTGGAGTTCTTGGTCAAGTTTCACGCAACTGTGGACGTTGGCAAAAGGCTTTTGCATGCTGGTAAAGGACATTGGTCCATCCCGGTGGTTCATAAGATGGGTCATCTGTACATCGAATGGCCTGACTCGGACATTTTGTATACGGTCGATGAACTTCGCAAGGTTCATAGATACTTCTACCATCCAGAGTCGCAACGTTTGTACTCTGCGCTCCGCCGAGCTGGCCCCGAAGACTGTGAACCGGATGACCTAAAGAAGCTTCAAGAGATCGAAGCCGAGTGTGATGTATGTCAACGACTTGGTGCGATGCCAGGTCGTTTCAGGACAAGCATGCCCGAGACAGATGTTATCTTTAACCGAGTCTTATGCTGTGACCTCATGTCTATCGATGTTAAGACTCTTCTGCATTGCGTTGACATGGACACCAAGTTCAGTGCCGCTGCATTCCTCCCTAGTCAAGGTGCTCAAGATGCATGGGACACCTACGAGAAGATTTGGGCCCTCCGATATGTTGGAAACCCCACCGAGTTGCATGCCGATGCTGGTCTACAGTTTACTTCAAGGCTGTTCAATACGTAGTGCAAGCTGGCTTCGATAAAGTTGACCCTATCTGGAGTCGAAGGCCACAACGCAATCGAGGTTGGTGAAAGGTACCAAAAGTACCTAAGGCAGATCTATCGCAAGGTTCAAGCTGAGATACCAAGCCTAAGCAAGGAAGACACGCTGGAGGCTGCTGTCAAGGTGTTGAATGATACAGCCGGTCCCCATGGTCTCGTTCCGACACTACTCGTCTTCGGAGTAATGACCCGCATTCCAGTGACTTCGGCCAACCTTCCGGACCAAGTTAGACGTATGGAGGCTATGGAAAAGGCAAGGAGAAAACTCGCAAATATCATCCCGAGAAGCGGGTCTCACCCGCGCTCCGCAACAATATCCCTGCCGCAGTGTCGAAGGACATCAAGATAGGGATGGAGGTTCTCGTCTACCGCGAAGGTCCCAAGGTATGGGATGGTCCCTTTCAAGTTTTGGACGTGTCTGGTAAGGTTGTTCATGTGAATGTGAATGGGAGCACTGTCAAGTTCTCTGTAGACAAGGTAAAGGAATATCGTCGTGGTCAAGCAAACGAAGGTGATCACGCTGAAACTCCCGTTACTCCTGAAGTTCGAGAACAGCAAGGCCCGAATGTTTCGATCTTCGACGAGCTAGACCAAGTTCTTGCAGATCGCCCGCCTCAAACGACAAATGTTGATGAATCCAGCAACCCCTTCGACATCTCTGAGTTCCTCACGAAGATAATCCAGAAGGATGACCCCCTCTACACTTCGAAGATGTTTGAGGATGCAAGGACGGCAGAAGTTCAAGGTTTCTTGTTACGTGGTGTGTTTCAAGTCATCGATCGTTCCCAAGTACCTGACGATGCGAATGTCATCAGTGGCAGGTTTGCACTTACGCTCAAGAACATCGATACCGAGAAGGAGAAAGCCAAGGCAAGATACGTTGCCCAAGGACACAAGGACGTGGACAGGGGTATCTTCGTGCACAATGCTCCAAGCCTCAACCATCGTTCGGTTCGAGTGATTGCTTCCTTTGCAGCAATCAAGGGCTATCGTCTGTTCAGCTACGACGTAAACCAAGCCTATTTGCAGAGTGATTACGACCTGAGCCGTGACATCTACCTAGATCCCAAGGACTCAGATCGCAAATACTTCAAGCTGTCCAAGGCACAAGTGTTCAAGGTTCGAAGGCCCCTCTATGGCTTGTGTGATTCAGGTGACTACTGGCTCGACACAGTGCACAGGCACTTCATTAAGGACTTGCAGATGATTTCAATGAACGGAGACCAGGCTCTCTTTGCGAGCAAGGCCACTGATGCTGATAGAGCGCAAGGTTTCCTTGCTCTCTATGTTGACGATATCCTGGGTGCAGGCAATGATGAGTTTCAAGCTCTGGCTGACACACTCCCTGAGCGCTTCGATGTCAAGCAGAAAGAATGGGGCGACACCTAATTCTTTGGCATTAGCATCCGCCGAACTTTCGAAAACCTCATTACTCTTGTCCAGAAGCTCTTCATTAACAAGCTTCCTCTTCTTCCTAAGGATGTATCATTCCAATTCTTCCGAAGTGTTCGTGCATCGGTCGCCTGGGTTGCCTACTCCCTCCCGGACATCATATGTGCCGTCAACAGGGCTTCTCAAGTTACCGAGTCCTCGTTCTGTTCAAGTGACATTGAGAACATGAACCGCTCTATCCGTCTCCTTAAGTCCAAGGATTTCATACCCAAGTACTTCCACTTAGACGAGGAGAAAATACACCTGCGTGTCTACTCGATGCTTTGTTCGGCACGAACACCAACCTCTTCTCGCAGATTGGATTTAGGGTAATTTTTGAGCTTTAAACATTTTGCATTTGTGCGTGGGATGCTCTTTTTTGTTTAAAACAGATGCGCTATCATTCATGGCAGAAGAACGATAAAAATGTGTAGGGATTGGAGAGAAAATGTAGTTCATGGGGTGAGTGCTTGAGAGAAGACCGGACAAGGAATACGGACAGAAGCAGTCCTTTAGGGATGTTAGGCTGTATATGAGTTCAGCAGGCGGTGTATGTGTAAACGGATCCTTTGCTGTAATTTAAGCAGTAGCACGTATGGCTAATAACAGCCCCAGCATATAGCACACTAGGGTCTAAAGGACCATTGTACTCATATGGGGACAAATTTTAAGAACATTTTGAGGAAACAAACCTTTTTTAAGATGCCTTTTTTTCGACCCCACGTGTTTACTAAGGGATGGGGATCCTCGATCGAAACAAGCTTTTCGAGAATTGCAACTCTGATTAGCGCAGTAACAACTTTCCCTTACGCAGGAACCATTGATTCTCCCTTATTCGTTGCAATAAATGGACCCATGACCCGTTCCTGGAAATCCAATTCTCTGTTGCGATTCCCTTGTTACGTCAGCGACAAAATGTAAGCGCTTGTATGGGTTGGCTTAGAAGACCAAATTGGTCAGTGGAACCGTCATTTCAGTCCATATTGACATTGTAAGTGAGCGAAGGATGAAGTCAGTGGAAGCAAGCTGGAAGATACCTTACCGTCTCAAGACCGTGATGTTGAAAAATTTCAACATCAAAACAAGGTTACCTGAAAAAAACGTTTTGGCGGAGGTTGAACCGGCTCAATTGACGAAGAAACGTAAAAATCAAGATTTGGATGCTTCACAATCGTCCCCGAACACTTCAGATAGGAATTCAGATGATTCAGCAGTGCGTCAATCAGGTGCAACTGTAATTGCCCATGACCTACTGTGGACCAATCAGGACGTTTTTACAACTATTAATGAAAATGTTTGGGAAAAATGGTGCAAGATAATACGCTAGTGTTGTAATAATCTTACCTATGATCGTGTACTTTGAGATTTATCGCCATTTGAATGCTTTCTGAGCATTTTCCCGCTCCGTCTCCTCAATTTCATGCGCAACCTTACAAACGAGCGATTGGATGCCATCGGAATTCAGCCCGCTTCGTCAGGGGAGAAATTGAAGTTCATTTTAGTTCTCATACTGATGAAAAGATTTACAGTTTCAATCCGCTGTGACCTCTGGAATGAGAATGGATCGAAGTATATTACAGGACCAAGCTTTGGAAAGATCATGTGACGCAGGAGATTTAAGTTGATTCTCGGAAACATTTCCTTCAGTAACGCCTCTGAAAGAAAAGAAAGGCCTTCGGATGACACACGATGGTCTCTGGTGAGTGCATTTATGAGGTATATCAATCACCACAGTAGGCGATATGTTACGCCATCTTCTCATATCTGCGTAGATGAAAGTATCAGCAGGTGGTACGGTCTTGTCGGGGACTGGATCAGAAAAGGACTTCCGCATTATGTTGCCTATGACATAAAGGTCTAAAGTGCCTGCGAATTGAAAGCTTCGGCGTGTGGTCAGTCTGGAATAATGCTGAGGATGGAGCGCTGAACTCATATACAGCCTAACATCCCTAAAGGACTGCTTCTGTCCGTATTCCTTGTCCGGTCTTCTCTCAAGCACTCACCCCATGAACTACATTTTCTCTCCAATCCCTACACATTTTTATCGTTCTTCTGCCATGAATGATAGCGCATCTGTTTTAAACAAAAAAGAGCATCCCACGCACAAATGCAAAATGTTTAAAGCTCAAAAATTACCCTAAATCCAATCTGCGAGAAGAGGTTGGTGTTCGTGCCGAACAAAGCATCGAGTAGACACGCAGGTGTATTTTCTCCTCGTCTAAGTGGAAGTACTTGGGTATGAAATCCTTGGACTTAAGGAGACGGATAGAGCGGTTCATGTTCTCAATGTCACTTGAACAGAACGAGGACTCGGTAACTTGAGAAGCCCTGTTGACGGCACATATGATGTCCGGGAGGGAGTAGGCAACCCAGGCGACCGATGCACGAACACTTCGGAAGAATTGGAATGATACATCCTTAGGAAGAAGAGGAAGCTTGTTAATGAAGAGCTTCTGGACAAGAGTAATGAGGTTTTCGAAAGTTCGGCGGATGCTAATGCCAAAGAATTAGGTGTCGCCCCATTCTTTCTGCTTGACATCGAAGCGCTCAGGGAGTGTGTCAGCCAGAGCTTGAAACTCATCATTGCCTGCACCCAGGATATCGTCAACATAGAGAGCAAGGAAACCTTGCACTCTATCAGCATCAGTGGCCTTGCTCGCAAAGAGAGCCTGGTCTCCGTTCATTGAAATCATCTGCAAGTCCTTAATGAAGTGCCTGTGCACTGTGTCGAGCCAGTAGTCACCTGAATCACACAAGCCATAGAGGGGCCTTCGAACCTTGAACACTTGTGCCTTGGACAGCTTGAAGTATTTGCGATCTGAGTCCTTGGGATCTAGGTAGATGTCACGGCTCAGGTCGTAATCACTCTGCAAATAGGCTTGGTTTACGTCGTAGCTGAACAGACGATAGCCCTTGATTGCTGCAAAGGAAGCAATCACTCGAACCGAACGATGGTTGAGGCTTGGAGCATTGTGCACGAAGATACCCCTGTCCACGTCCTTGTGTCCTTGGGCAACGTATCTTGCCTTGGCTTTCTCCTTCTCGGTATCGATGTTCTTGAGCGTAAGTGCAAACCTGCCACTGATGACATTCGCATCGTCAGGTACTTGGGAACGATCGATGACTTGAAACACACCACGTAACAAGAAACCTTGAACTTCTGCCGTCCTTGCATCCTCAAACATCTTCGAAGTGTAGAGGGGGTCATCCTTCTGGATTATCTTCGTGAGGAACTCAGAGATGTCGAAGGGGTTGCTGGATTCATCAACATTTGTCGTTTGAGGCGGGCGATCTGCAAGAACTTGGTCTAGCTCGTCGAAGATCGAAACATTCGGGCCTTGCTGTTCTCGAACTTCAGGAGTAACGGGAGTTTCAGCGTGATCACCTTCGTTTGCTTGACCACGACGATATTCCTTTACCTTGTCTACAGAGAACTTGACAGTGCTCCCATTCACATTCACATGAACAACCTTACCAGACACGTCCAAAACTTGAAAGGGACCATCCCATACCTTGGGACCTTCGCGGTAGACGAGAACCTCCATCCCTATCTTGATGTCCTTCGACACTGCGGCAGGGATATTGTTGCGGAGCGCGGGTGAGACCCGCTTCTCGGGATGATATTTGCGAGTTTTCTCCTTGCCTTTTCCATAGCCTCCATACGTCTAACTTGGTCCGGAAGGTTGGCCGAAGTCACTGGAATGCGGGTCATTACTCCGAAGACGAGTAGTGTCGGAACGAGACCATGGGGACCGGCTGTATCATTCAACACCTTGACAGCAGCCTCCAGCGTGTCTTCCTTGCTTAGGCTTGGTATCTCAGCTTGAACCTTGCGATAGATCTGCCTTAGGTACTTGTGGTACCTTTCACCAACCTCGATTGCGTTGTGGCCTTCGACTCCAGATAGGGTCAACTTTATCGAAGCCAGCTTGCACTACGTATTGAACAGCCTTGAAGTAAACTGTAGACCAGCATCGGCATGCAACTCGGTGGGGTTTCCAACATATCGGAGGGCCCAAATCTTCTCGTAGGTGTCCCATGCATCTTGAGCACCTTGACTAGGGAGGAATGCAGCGGCACTGAACTTGGTGTCCATGTCAACGCAATGCAGAAGAGTCTTAACATCGATAGACATGAGGTCACAGCATAAGACTCGGTTAAAGATAACATCTGTCTCGGGCATGCTTGTCCTGAAACGACCTGGCATCGCACCAAGTCGTTGACATACATCACACTCGGCTTCGATCTCTTGAAGCTTCTTTAGGTCATCCGGTTCACAGTCTTCGGGGCCAGCTCGGCGGAGCGCAGAGTACAAACGTTGCGACTCTGGATGGTAGAAGTATCTATGAACCTTGCGAAGTTCATCGACCGTATACAAAATGTCCGAGTCAGGCCATTCGATGTACAGATGACCCATCTTATGAACCACCGGGATGGACCAATGTCCTTTACCAGCATGCAAAAGCCTTTTGCCAACGTCCACAGTTGCGTGAAACTTGACCAAGAACTCCAATCCTAGAAGAAGAGGGACGGATGACGTCAACCACAGCGACGTCGAACTCCATGAATTCGAAGTTAGACAGAGGAATACGAACCTTGATCACGCCAATACACGGAAAGCGTTGGTTCCCGAACTTGTACAGAAGGTCCATGGTATTCGGTTGAATGGCTTGCCGAGCAAACCTGCAGTACGCGAGGGCTTGAATTTTACAAATCACCGAACGTTGAGCTCCAGTATCGACACATGCACCATAGTACGGAGGAGATTGGTCCGTGTTAACTGCCATACACTAAAGTGTATCGAGGGCATCATCACGCTCGAACACGGTAGTTAATGAACCTGCATCGTCGAAGGGGATCGGGTCATACTCACTGTTGACAAGACTTGGAGTCGGAATGACGGCGGCAGTGTCTGAAGACGAGGTCGATCCTCCATGAATGAAGTTTATTTTCGCATCTTGAACACTAGCCAGGAGGCTCTCGAACATGTCCTTGTTCGAAGTTCCTACTTCGGGATCACCACCTTCAGTAGCATCTGTGACTTGACACGAAGAATCCAACTGCATGCACAGTTCAGCCAGAACCACATTCGTCCAATACGTGAGGGATTCATTCCGTTTCTCGTAGTACGCGGGCTTGTTTGCAGCAGCACGAGCAACGTTAAGAGCTTCTGGGCAATCCTTGATCATGTGATCGCGCTTACCGCAGTTGAAGCATCCTACAATGGAGAGCGGATCGAACTGAACTTTCTTCTTCATCTTATCAGAACCAACATGGCGATTGTGAAGGCCTTTGGACTTGTTTGGGGAAGACTGGTTTCCGTAGCGACCTTGACCGGCAAAGAGTATTCCTGTGTCTTCTCCATTGTACCCGATGGTCCTGCTCTTAACCTTGGAGAAGATTTCATCCTTCATACGAGCAACTTCAGCATCTTTGCTGAGTTGCAACGCAGCCTCAAGCTCACCATACAGCTGTTGGAAGATTAGTCTATGAGTCGCGACACGGGAGAGCGGCTCAATTGCCCAGTCGTAACCACAAACGGCCGTAGAGAGGAAGTAGATCTTGTGAGCATCGCCTCGATGAGAGTTGGGTGCGTGACGAATCAACCTAGTAATAGCCTTGTAGACCTCTCCAAGAGCTTCAGTCGGATCCAAACTTTCATTGACGAAATTGCTCATTCAAGGAGACTTCAGCAATTCTTTACCTTGTTCTGACGAACATGTGAGTTGTATTCACACTCTACTATGTCAACGGCTCGCTGGAAAGTCGTAGCGTAGCCATCGACAACATCCAAGTAGAAGCGCTTGATGTCACCTTGCAGAAGGTTGTGAAGGTAATGGAGCTTCTGTTCTTGAGTCAAATTGTAATCCCTAGACATTTGACGGTATTAATCGACATATTCTTGCCAACAATGACCAAGTTCTCCGGCGAACTTCTTGTCCTTGTCCCGGAAACGCATAGCCACATTGTGAGCAACCTTCTCTGATGAAGAGTTATAAACCTGCGGAGTAGGCGACGGAACACTGGGACCAGAGGACGCAGCTTCAGCACCTTGCGAAGGACCACGACGGCCTGCAGCGATAATGTTACGGTCAATATCAACAGCTGCGTTGGCATTATCCTCATCCTCGTATAGATTCGTTGCCAGAGTCATGAGGACCCTTCGGGACGGGTGCTGGGTAAGGTGAGCACCACGCTTGTCTAACAGGTTCCGGAGCTCCGAGTGTATGGTCGGTAAGGCACGAAGTTCGGACGAGAATAAGACGGCGGGCGGGAAGAACTCAGCGATGAACTTCACCAAACCAGCCCCAGTAAGGTCTTCATCCAGCTGCCAGGTGCGTATCGTAGTAATGAATCCATTTAGCACCGGTGACATAGCAGTCAACATACCATCGCTGATGGTCGGGAGGAACGGAGCCTCACTTGAACCACCTAAGCAACTTGTATCCTGACCTTCATTACCTTGGTTGTCTGTCGGCAGTGTAGACATCTTGTCGTAGAAGCAGCTTGAGCAACCACTTGGAACTTGATGATCACTTGAAGCTCAAATAGTAAACGATAAACGAAAGAGTGGTAGTAGAGCGAAAGTAGACAGCACTTGGAGTACGGAAGAGTGAAAAAGCAACGTGATCGAAAAGAGAAGAACGAACTGTGTTTCAAAAGGAAGAGGGTGAGCAACGTTGTGTAGAGGCAGAGAGCGAACAATGTTGGGTATTCGCGAATGTGGAACTACAATGTTCAAGAAGAGAAGTGTTAACCTACCGACGTCCGGTAAGTTCTTTACTAGTGCGGCTACTCGACGTCCGAGTGCGTTGCACTGTAAACGAAACTTGACACTGGGTCTTTCTGAACTCTCTTACGCATCTCAACACCCGCTAGTAGGGTGGGAAGTACAGGAGGTATTTATATCCATCTATACGGCGCAAGCTTATCTAAGCAGGGTAACTCCGCAAGCTGCCCGAGGTGCAGAACACCGAGCGTGCACCAATAGACAGACGCCAAGTAAAACCTTACATCAACAATCCGTAACCATCAACTTGCGGCAAAAACATGCGCAAAAGGGCTACCATGCGCAGCACGCTGCAACACCAAACGGGTGAAACCCAGTCTGAAGGTAAACATAAATTCGCGACAAAGTTAGCCCACATTCACTAGCGGGAACACAGACGAGATTTGCGCGGCGGCATAAATTCAAAGTACAGAACAAACGTAAATACACAAAATTAACACATAGACGCATAACGGATGATCAACACATTGACATGGTTTTCCGTGTCGTTACTCAATACCACTGCCAGACTGCAGCTTGGTAATGCTCACTGCACTGAAATCTAAAGTAGCCCGCTCATGAAAACTTGCATTCTGCCGAATCACTACCACTGCCAGACTGCAGCTTGGTAATGCTCACTGCACTGAAATCTAAAGTAGCCCGCTCATGAAAACTTGCATTCTGCCGAAACCGTAGAACTACAATCTTACCATCGACTTGGACTTACAGTGTAATGTAATTGCCACAACTGTACAGTACATCTATGCACTGTACTGTACTGTACATCTATGTACTGTACGTGCATAGGTACAGGATTGTACCAATGAATATCGTCGATAAACTGAGATAGCATACAGTAGAGTACAGTACAGCGATGCATTGAGTACAATTGTGGACGGGTGGGCGAGGCTAGCCAGACTCTAGCAAAGGAATCGTCAAATGAAAATTCCGGGAGGCTAAACCTGGGGCTGAGAGCACCAACTTTCGGTTCAACAATGCATAACGTAGGGACTCGAGAGTGCCTTTTTCCCCTTCATTGCTGGAGAAAGTCAAGCCGCCATTGTCTCTTTTGGTTGGATGGAAGCAGTGTCGCAAAATACAGAATACAAATCTCGTCCGGTCACCAGTCGGAACCTTCAGACGAAAAGAACGAAAAGTTTGCAAGTTGCAACCGCTGTCAACTGGTCGTCGCCGGGAGTAGTGTCATTCGTTCAACTCTGCCTGCATTTATCCCATTATGACCAGTAAGAACGTCCGCCACTATTTCATCTCTATGTCGGCTCAGCAGTATACAACCTCGTTGGTAAAGGTATCCCGTCGAAGATTACAGCATATTCGTTTTCTTGTAAGTTGATCTACTTTTGATGACAAGCCGGTTGACTCGTTAATAACAACTGCGAATTTCCATTAATACAGAAAAAGTATCTAAAGGAGTCAGCAGAATTGGTCTGTAGCAGATAGACCTCAGTTATACCCACCCCTTGTGCCGCTGATCCTTCCCCATCACCAAACCATCTGCATTCCTTTCCCCACTGCTATCCACGCCATGGCAGTCGGCGACCGTCAGACCACTACGCCCTCTCCAGACTTAGAAGAATATCATGACGGCTGCTGTGTGAGATGCCCTACGTGCTTCACTGACAGATTTTCTTTAGCCGATGCTGCAACCTCTCGTTACATCCCAACACCTTTTATCCTAGCATGGCGCCTCAGTGTCCTCGTGGTTCTTATCATCGCACTCTGCTACATTTCCATCGAATCGAGACCGTCCCGTCTGGGAATTGGCTTGTTGGTCTTGTATTCTTGGAATGTTCCGGTCGTGTTTTCTTCTTTTCTTTTGGTTGTTTGCACCGTGCTTCACGTTACCTTACTGGAGGCTCGGCATCACGGACTTCGCCATCTTAGTTATGCAAGTGTAGCTCTCTGGCAAATGTTTGCGATGGGCTCTATTGGCTTGAATGTATTTGTTTTGGTTACCCTATCCGAGCAGTCTGTGGAGGACGAAGTGCCCATCTTCACAGCCGCCGTGTTGTTCAACATCATTGTCGTCCTGCTTGACTTCTTGTTGACACTTCGTATGCAGTTGTGTTTTGAATCTACGTTCTTTGCAGGTGTTATCGGGATTACGTTGCTCATTTTAACATGGAAGGGCTACATCCCTCTTGTTTATTGGTTCTCGGGTGCACATGTTTTGGGTATTGCGGGCCTATCGATACTCTACTCTCTGGTGAACTTGCTGCCGCGTGAACCATCGTGAGCTTTCAGCGCCAGTTGCTCAAAGAGTCCCTTTTGTGGCTCGCAACAGCGTATCGAGGATGTGGAGCCACAAGCGTTTGCCTGCTTATCAACTATTGCGTTTCTGTACATTATAGCAAACCCTGTGTGGCTGATCTACGTTTATCTCACTGCTTGAAAATTATGCACAGAGACGTTAAAATCAGTTGCAAGTGAAGATTCAGTAAAGCAGTTTTTTCTTGCCGTGGATTTAACCCATTATGTGTCGTTGTACTGTACACTATTGTACAGGGGGAAAATGTGGGGTGATTTAATATTTGAAAAATATGGTCGGTTGTGGCCCGAAATATCCTACAGGGTGCGCAGTAATACCTTTAAAATTACCCTAGAAAGCCGGCTCAAGGCCCCCAGCAGACAGGCTGCGTTACACATTACGGCCGCGGCAGCGTGCCTCCGAGTAGGTGCCGTACGGACCTTACCATATGTCTCCATCACTCTAACGGCTACGTTCCGCGCGACGTCGGTTAGCACCCAATAGGCGTCCGGGTGCCACCCTCCGAGAGTAGATGTAGGGATAGGCACAAGCTTACTTCTCCCGGAGGTTGCAATAAAAGAATCATATCTTCTATGCTTCGCGGAGGCGGCCGCGTTGATCGAGGTGAGCGGATTAAACGTTTGGGCCCTCCTGTGGGAAGGCGCCAGCGGGTTGATGAACGTCACGTCAAAGAAGTCCGTACCTCCACTGCTTCCCATCGCCCGAATGTCTGGCCTTGTGCGATGGACCCCGTCCCGCGGTTCGACGGCGGGGTGATGGGCCGCTTTCTGCAGGTCTTGCGCAAAAAGGGCCACTTGATGGTCATGCCGTCGAGTTCTGTGCCCACCATGTCTGCAGTGAAGGAGATGCTCCCCGAAACAATCGAGGGTTTCGGGGCAGTTTCGTCTTGGGCACGGCACGTCCGAAGGGAACAGCGGGACTTGACAAAAGTATTGAAACCACACCGCGAATTCGCGGGGGTCAATACTTGTCTTGAGGCTGGGGCACGGAGCGCAGTACACCCATTCCTTGGCGCCCGGGAGGGCCATGGAGGCGCGGAATGCCTGCCTTCTTTGATCACCGGGGGAGATGCTTTCTTGCACTGCTGCATGGATTGCGTCTGTTAGTTTCTTTTGCGATGGTGTATTGCGTGAGCAAAAGGCTCTGAATGGAAGAATCCTTGACTGCAGACAGGCAAGTGACCAATTCCGGTGGACGTCCAAAGCGTCGTTGTAGGTGGTGAGGCTCCTGATAGGAGCGGGCAGGACGACATTGCACAACTTGTTGGTAGCCGCGCTGGAGGCGAGGAAGGCGGCCGCGGCGATGTCTTTGGCGGAAGTGAATCCGATCCCAAGGGAGGGCCGCTTCGCATCCAGTGATTTCACTGGAAGTTGGAGTTCGCGGAAGACCTCTGAATCCAGGACCCCCCTGCCAGGGTGCGGACGCAGCGCTCTATCATATCGTCAAACATGGCAGCTTCCTCGGCGGTGGACGACGTCGGGACTACGCGTAGTAAATAGCCGAGTTTGCAGACTCCGAAGCAATTTCGGAGCAGCTGGAACGCTATTTGCGTATCCTCGCGGTCAATGATGGCTTCAAGAAACGGTTCGAGGGACTTCTCGTGCGCGGAGAAAGTTCTCTTGGTGAAGGTCTCTGTGCCGATTGGAGCGTTGAGGACGAGTGTGCCCTCACTATACTCTTGTTTGAGGACATTCGGGTAGAGGCGCTGCACGAACTCTGGGGGGCCGTCGGCCACCAGACCTTGCATTTTGGCAAAGAGAGGTGTAGACCCCTGCTGGTGGCGTCGAGAGACGAGAGGATTTCCACTGCGCGGCGGAGTTGATCGTGGCGTGCGATGATATACCCGTCATCATGGTACTAGAGTTGCAGCAGCATGTGGCGCATTAGTTCGTCTTCCTCGTCTTGGGAACTTAAAAGTTCTTGGATCTTGAGTAAAACAGGGTGCAGAACCAAGTCGAAGAGCAGGCCGCCGAGGTTGTCCCCTTGCTGTGTTCGTTGCATGCTTCTGATGGTGTGGCGACCGGTCCACAGATAGGCAGGCTCGAGGGCATGGCAGTACGAGACCTACGGTAGTAATTCTGGGAGTAGGGTCCCGACACCATCCAAGAAAGCAGCTCGACTGCACAGATTAAACGCGTTTTTCAGGTCCACAGTCAGCATGCCGTATGCGGGGTCCGTTCCGAACTTTTGGACAACCCGTCGAACGCCGTGCACAACTGTGTCCGTTCCAGCTCGGGTGGCTATTCCCATTTGGAGGGGCTAAAGGTACTTGGCTGCCTTCGGGGTAGCCCGCTTCATGAGGCGGCTACCTACCAGTCTACGTAGCGTCTCGCCTACAGCGATTGGTCGGGGTGTGTTGTGCTTTTTAGCCAACGGCGTAAGGGGCGCGCCGGCTATCCACGGAGCCAGATCTGCCGGAGCTTTACCTGCGGCAAGTATGTTCACCACCCTTGTGAGTGCAGGTAGGAATCCACACCGTCCAGATGAGGATGGGGCTCGCAGCAGTTCAACCAAATGGGATGGCCTGAGGCCGAAACCTCCGGCGGAGGAACTGGGTTTGAAACCTCTGAAAGCTCTCAGGACGTCCTCTTCGGTGAAGTTGCGGAACGGCCTATTTGCTTCTCCTGGAGAAGAATCCCTCGCCCCGTTTGGGGGCGGTGTCTGGGGATGCTTGTCGAGCAGGGCCTGAATGACGCCGGGGGTTGGTGGGAGGACACCTAGCGAGCCTAGGGCTTGGGCTGCCTTACCAAATGCCCCCTCCTTGGCCAGTCTTGTGGCCCGTCTAACATTCAAATGATGCTGTTCGTTGGCCGTTGGGGCTGTCAGTGAATCAGCGGGCCGTTGGGTAGCTGCCTCCCACAATTCTTGAAATTGTCCTTGGTTCCACAGTGCTATCCGCTCCCTCATTTTGTCCGCAAGAGACTGATGTTGGTACCCGGGTAGGTCGGAGTCGGGGTGGGACATGGTGGCGAGCATGACGGCGGGGAACAGGAATAATTTTGTGAAAGCGTGGGAAGCGCCCGGGCCTCCAGACTGGCAAGCATGGACGGCATCGTTCATGACCTGTGCGTATGTTTCGGCCAAGCAGCCGCGGAACTTCATGGGTATATGCGCCATGACGAGGGTGTAGGTGGTGCAAATTTGTGCCATGGAGGGTAACGCCTGCACGGGGAGTTCCGCGGGTTGGGGTTGTCCGGCGGAGTTACGGGGCCATACGGGGATTCGGGGTTTGGCGCCGATGGGGCGTGGACGTCTTGCAGTTGGACAGCTGCGGCTGTATGTTCCTCTGGTAGTCCATCGGGGGGAAGATCCGGGCGCGACACACGGGGCGTGGTGTGCTGTTGTGGGACTTCTTGCCGTAATTGGGTCTCGTGGAGAGGTTTGTAGAGTACTGGCGCTGTGCGCACTGAGCATTTGGGGCACTGGGAGTAGGAAAACGTATAGAGCCCAGTATCGCTCGGACCCGAGACCTTGGAGCGGACGTATTGGTTGTGGCAGCCGCAGTACCAGTAGCCGATTTTCGCTAGTTCCCTATTTAGGGTCGCGTGTTCGTGGCGCTTGGGCTTCCCAAGATTTGAGTTCTCGGCGTGTGCGGTGCGTAGATGAGCCAGAAGCTGCGCCACTATTTGGATCTTTGGTTTTGCTGCGGGCAGAGGGGACAGCGCCCGGGGAGGGGTGGCGGCCTTCTCGACGCCGGGCCAGTCATGGGGCGGTAGGAGGTCCATTTGGAGCCGCCTGCCTGTATTGGGATGTGCTTTGCTAGGTTGGCAGAAGCAGCATCTTCGCAATTACGTGTGGTCATAGTGACAATACATGCCACACCACTGGACGTCTTAGAACAGTGCACCCAACTAAGCGTTGGTCCTACTCCAGAACTTATTACAGTACTTGTATGCCAATCCTTGGGACCGCGGTCCTGTACGCAAGTATGCACCTCAGACTGACGATGGATGGACAGTGAGAGGGGTACGTGATCTCAATATGTACACAGTTACTCAATTTCATACGTGTAACACACGTGTACTAATGTTTAATTTCAGTAATTATCTGTAATATTTGATCATTTATTCTCAGAAGGTTTTGGACCGTTTTGAACCCGCCGGCGAGAACGCGCCGGCCGAGTCCTTCCGTTCGAAGACTACATAACGGCTAAGTGGGCAACAGGGCAGTGGGAGAATACGGGAGAGGACATATGGAGTAAAAGAACCCAACATTGGTTTGTTTACCTTTTTACGGCGGCAGTCGGCCTCGTACTTCTGTCCTTACCCTCCCTTCCATCATCCCTCTAATCCCTCACATCCCTTTCGGCAAACCCCTTACCACTCGCTTGATTGTGCACGCGTGTGGGGTTTGAGGCGGCGCAAAAGTGTGTTCAACGACAATCCGGATTCTGAACCATTTTCGCCGCCACGTTGCTCATTTACTGCTCCTGCTACTGTCCACAAAGATGTCGAGCCCTGCTACCACTCATGGACAAGTTCGTGCCCGTTTTGACCGCTTGCAGAAGTGCGTTGATACTGTTAAGATGTCGGATGACCTGTCAAACGAGCTTCTACGTATCTCAAAGACTGTCTTAGCTATGTTTCCGATTTCTGGAGAGGCTACAGCTACTTTACCACCGTGGATAGAAGTCGAAGATCTAATCAAATCGTTGCTACCGGCTCCAGGAGATGCGTTGCGTCCTTCGTTGTTCAGGAGGCCATTATTTCCAGTTACTATATTGCGAGATGTCAGTGTTTTTTATGGTTGCCGCCTCTTGCTATGGAATTACTTGATTCCCTTGAGCTTTCTGTGAAATCTCGTGCCAATAAGACCCTGATGACGCATTTGTGGTTCGCGTGGCTACTTCAAGTTGATGTTCCGACCTTCAAGGCCGTTATTGAAGGTATCAAGGCTAGTTGTGTGATCCAAAAAGATATGCCTGTATCTTCTTCGATACCAGAAACTTCTTTGGTCTTTGAGCCTGGGCCAAGACCCTCCTTATCTCGTATTCACCCATCGCGTCTCCAAAATGTGGTACCTGATGCCCCTGTTCGTGCGGAAGATCGCCCTGCTCGCCCGGAGCAAGTTACAGCCCGTGACCCAACTGCCCCGATCCTTCCCCGGAACCCCGTCATGATTCAAACGTTTCTAGGAAAGCTACCAACGTACATCAGTACTTCAAGGATAACCGGTTCAATGGTGATATCACTCAATCCATTGAGCTGACTATCCGCGACTACAATATCTGTGCTCGCCAACACAATCTGAGCCCACAGCAGAAAGCTGACTTCTTTGTCAACGCTCTAGCTGATCCTGCTCGTACGTTCTTCTTTCACAACGCTCGTGATGACATTGCTTTCGACCAGATGGCTACTATGATGATCAATGAGTACAACAGTGATTCTCGTCAGCTCCAAGTGCAAGGAATACTCGAAACCCTTCGTTTAGAGAAACAAATGGCTGACCATGAAATTGTGAGCCCATCAGAAGACCTAACTAAGATTATTGATATCATTGAGCGTCTTACGCCGCGATGTCAACCTCAATTCAGGTTGATGCAAACAAAATCAACTACCTCCGTAAGGCTGTACTGGGTTTAAGTGGGCAATGGCTCCTATAGGGAACATAATCACGGCTAAGTACTCCTTCAATGGCTTTGTAACTTCTCTCAGGGAACAGTTGCATCTTGAGATAGAGATGTCACAATCTTCAAACCATCTAACTGGTGCTAGTGCCGCTAGTGCTGGCGTTTATTACCAGCAATATGGAAGTCACCCTAAGCACGTCATGAAACAAAGCATGGCTCTGCACCACACAGGCCCTCTCATACCTCTTTTAATCGCTATACAGACAATAAGAAGGTATGGTTTGAAGAAAGTCGCCGTAAAGGGACTTGTTTCCACTGCCCAAAGAAGTAGAAGCCTGGTTATCGTTGCGATCGTGGATCTGTCCGCGATAATGTTCGCAAAATGCTCAAGAATGGACACTCTTCTGTTCATATAGTTCATTAATATGTTGAAGCAATGGAGGGAAAAGCAGCTGAAGCTCAGAATACTGGCAGTTCATCAGAGGAAGAATAGCCAAACGCTGAAGCCTCGTTCTTTGCTAAGGAACAATCAGAGCTAGACCTATTCGACAGCATGGATTCTGGATCCAAGATGCATCATGCTGATGTTATGGAGCAAGTCGATAAGAACTGGTTTACATCGTACCTCACTGGAGCTACTGAAGACCCGCCAAGAGCGGATTTTTAGTAGGGCGTCGGTCGATCCAGCCTCGTGATCGCCGCCCAAATAAGCTGACCTGTTCGCATAGGAAAGATTGCCCGAGGTTCAAGAACTATGTTCAAGTCGACGCTACAAAGATTCATGTCAGCAAATTGCGTAGAGATGGAAAGTCAAATGGGAGTATCTCTGGCTATGCCTCTGGGTTTTGTGTTAACATAGGTTCTCCAAAGTCATGCATAGGACGCAAGGAGCTGCACCGAATCTTTTCTCGACTGAATCGAAGAGTTCCCGAACTCATCAAGTCGAAACACAAGTTTCTGTTTGCTGAAGTATCTTTCCCGTCACTCGGTAAGATATCTCTACCACTTGAGACCCCTCCAGGTGTTCCTACAACCCAAGTTTGGATGGATGTAGTACAGGCAGATTTAACTCCTCTGTTAGGCCTGGATGTGCTCGATGAAGGATCATTGACTGCTGATACAGTGGCTAATGTACTCACCAAGCGAGCAAGTGTGACTGGAAAGGATAGTCAGGTAACATTCCTCGATGAATGGAGTATACCTTTGTATCGTGGTCCAAGTTCTCATGTGTATGCTTCAATGGAATTCTCAACGCCAACATGGTTTACTCGCTCTCAGCTACATAATTTACATAAGCAGTTCTTCCACCCTTCGGCCGAGAAGCTTTTTAACCTTCTGAAGCGTGCAAGACCAGAAGAGGCAACTCCCGAGACGTTGAAGATACTAGAAGACTTGACGAAGCGTTGTGATCCATGCCAACGTATCAAGGTTGCTCCAACCCGCTTCCGTGTTTCCTTTGGTACAGAGAACGTTCGTTTCAATGAACTTGTGCTCATTGATATTGTAACTATTGGTGGAAAGCCAGTTCTACATATAGTTGATGAAGGAACAAAATTCTCGGCTGCTAGATTTCTACCTGATGTGTCTACGAAGACGATCTGGGCCACTATCCTAGAATGCTGGGCAACCGTTTACACAGGACTCCCTAATCGAATGATAGTTGATCAGGGAAGTAACTTTGGTAACCTCTTCGTACACCTCGGCGCTGTCTGAAATGTTGAAGTTCAACGTACTGGTATTGAAGCTCATCAAGTCTTGGACTTGGTGAACGTTATCAACAGCCTCTGAGACAAACGTACAGGAAAATACTTACTGAGAACCCCAGGACTGACCTACGCCGAGCACTAGCTGCTTCTGTGAAAGCTATGAATGATACACTAGGCCCTGAAGGGCTTGTACCATCTCCACTAGTATTTGGAGAGTATCCGAATGCCTATACGAGGTCTGAGACACCCGCTTCTCGTCTGAAATTAGCGGAAAGAGCATCCATTGCCTCTTCGGCCCGACAAGAGATGGAAAAGTACATGTCAAAGCTTCGTGTTGAAAGAGCTCTGAAGCACAAGACTCCTGCTGCTGCTAACCGATCGTATCAGCCCGGAGACAGTGCCCTGGTATGGAGGGAGAACGTTGTGAACGACCGAATTGGAGAATGGCTCGGACGTTCGATGTACTCACCACCGATGATGAGAAGAAGCTAGTGTACGTTGAGGATGCTAAGACTAGTGCTGCTAGGCCATTCAATGTCGCCCAAGTGAAGCCTTATCTTCAACCTCAATCATTAGCTGGATCGTTCTTCTGCGACCTGAAAAAAGTTCCGCCGGTTTAGTACACGATCAGCCTGTGAAACCACTTCATATTTGACAGAATCTATCCATACCTATGATTCAAGAGCAGGTTCTCAGGATATGAAGGAAGCAAAGAGGAAGGAAATAAGAAAACTCCTTGAACTTGGGACGTTTAAGGTTATACTCCGAGAGGACATACCATCTGATGGTAATGTGCTACCTGAACGCTTTGTGCTAACGATCAAATCAACCGAAGATGGCAAGGCAAAATATAAGGCTAGATACGTCATTGGAGGACACAGAGATAAGTTCAAACATCTCATGGTTCATTCAACCGCAACGCTCCAGCCGCAGTCTGTTCGCCTTCTGCTCTGCCTTGCTACAGTGTTCAATTTCGACATCTGGACATCTGATGTACGGCAAGCCTACCTACAGTCCGCGGAGCCGTTATCGAGAGAGATATTCATAGCCAAACCCGTCCCTGAGTTTGAGCTAGATCCGTCTCAATGTCTACAGCTACTTAAGCCCTTATATGGACTTTTTGAATAGGGGGATCTATGGCATGAGACTATCGAAAAGTACCGCTGCGATGAATTAGGGATGAAGAAGTTGAGATCTGACCCTGCTCTCTATACCTTCATTGTTGAGGGGCTACTAAAAGGCTTATCAGGAGGATATGTTGATGACCTATTGCGAGTTGGTGATAAGGACTTCAAAGAACTCTCCAAGAAGACAAACGAGAAGTTTGAAATGTCACCTGATCAAGTTCTTCCATGCTCTTTTACTGTTTTTGCTCTATCACTGGGGAAGGAAGGAGAAGTGATACAAGACCAGCATGAATACCTCAAGAAGCTTGAGAAGCTTCGTCTAGATTCTTCTTACTCGCAATTCCGTTCAATGCGTATGCGACTAGCGTGGTTGGCCAATACTCGTCCAGACTGTGAGTTCGAGATATCACAACTTGCTCAAGTTACCGAAGAGATCTTTATGAAGAACAAAGCCTCTCATATCCGGCGCTTGAATGAGGCAGTGGCTTACGCTATGAACAAACGCATATCTATTCGTTTCCCTAAGCTGCAAAAAGAATCGCTTCGCGTTATCGGCTACTCAGACTCCTCTTATGCCAATAATACCGACCTTTCATCGCAGATAGGTCACATTGTATTCATTGGAGACGGGACAGGTGCAGTTTTCCCATATTCCTTTAAGTCCTACAAGGCCCGGAGGGTCACTAGATCCTCTATGGCTGGGGAAGTGATCGCATTCAGCGACTTATTTGATGTCGCCTCTACTCTTGGCGACGAGCTACAGCTATTACTTGGAGCTCATGTTGCCGTTCAGTTGCTGACCGACAGTAAGTCTCTCTTCGATGTGATCTCAAAGGGATCACGGACCTCCGACAAGAGGATGATGCTTGATATAGCAGCTACAAGGGAAGGTTTCAAAAGCAAGGTAATCTCTGATATCGATTTCGTCCGAAGCTCTGCTAACATAGCAGACGGGTTCACGAAGTCTATGCAGCAGAGAACCCTCCGGCAAGTAATCTCTGAAGCTCATCTGCTTGTGGAGCCGGAACGATGGATTATCAGAAACTAGGAGTTCACTTAAGAAATTTTACTCAAGAGATATGATGATGCGCTTTGGGAACCACTACTTGGTCAACTAAGCGCCTAGAAGAAACGATACGAAGGTCTTTTGCATCGTCTCCGCCGCACTTGCGAAGAAAATCCTCGCTTAAGCGCATCGGATACCTTTCCGCGCTATCAAGGATAAGTTTGCGCTCCGCGTCGACGACAATGATGTGTTCAACTACGTCAAGCTCCTGCAAGTGAAGTAAGAAGACGCCGCTTGCCGCATTCGCAAAGTAAGAAAAAGGATCACGCTTGTACGCCGCAGTTTGCTTGACCTTTTGTGCCTCAAGCTTGATGCCCGCACGCTGTAGGAAACGCCCGACTTCTTTCAATGTAATAAGATGCGGTATCTTCTTTGTGACGTACGCGCGCAGCCGCAAAGCCACTTGACGACCAAGAATACGTTCGGTGGCCTTCATGAGCGCTGCTTCCATGCAATTTCCATCCTCCTCCCCGTTCTGCATCTCAAAGAGCCTTCCATACGCCTTGAAATGGCATTGAGAAGCTCCAGCAATGCTGCTGCGCGCCATAGGGCTTCCAAAGGAGAGTGCTACACTACGGTTACGGTAGCACCACTTCACAGCAGCATCGCGAAGTCGTTTCTGCTTGTACGCACGAGATGAACGCTTGTCAATGGGTATACGGACCTTTGGTGTCGGTTCGATGCTCTTGAGCTTTGCTGCTTCGGAGATGATACGTGTGCGCCAGTTACCGCCACGCATGGAGACCCGCGTGGAAAGTGAGAGCGATTCATGATCAATCGCGTGGTACGATTCGCGTCCGTCATCAATACGGGCACTTGCGTAGAATACGAGGTTGTTCAGGCTGATTCCATGCCGCTTCGTGCCATCGCCGCAAACGATACTCTCGATGTTGAACGATTGTACAGTAGAATGTCTTACAGCTTTTCCACTGCTGAGTGGACGGAGGTCAGAAGGAATAACTGTTGCGTTGATGCCAGTGCCCGACATGTTGCTTGAAAACACACTTGCTTTCTCCGAAGAGCACGTGCAGCGCCGGAGCAGTTCACGAGGTCCTGTTGGAAAGAGTAGGAAGACAAGAAACACAGCGAATGGAAACAACCGGTCGGAGGGAGTGACGGTGGATGGAAAGTGAGAGGGGTATGTGATCTCAATATGTACACAGTTACTCAATTTCATACGTGTAACACACGTGTACTAATGTTTAATTTCAGTAATTATCTGTAATATTTGATCATTTATTCTCAGAAAATTTTGGACCGTTTTGAACCCGCCGGCGAGAACGCGCCGGCCGAGTCCTTCCGTTCGAAGACTACATAACGGCTAAGTGGGCAACAGGGCAGTGGGAGAATACGGGAGAGGACATATGGAGTAAAAGAACCCAACATTGGTTTGTTTACCTTTTTACGGCGGCAGTCGGCCTCGTGCTTCTGTCCTCACCCTCCCTTCCATCATCCCTCCAATCCCTTACATCCCTTTCGGCAAACCCCCTTACCACACGCTTGATTGTGCACGCGTGTGGGGTTTGAGGCGGCGCTAAAGTGTGTTCAACGACACAGACCTCCCCTTTTCAATACTGTAATTGTCACTAGTGTCTATACGACCATGGTCTGTCCTCATATGAGGCACACTTTGTCCTCATATGAGGACAGTTTCCGTTACATTTTTGGAAAGGTAAATGTTTTGGAATGCCGAAATTTTTACTGGAAAACAGGTTTTTCATGTTAAGTTACAGTACAGTAATTTTTACTGTACGTGCGCCCTCGTTTTTGAAACCCCCCACGATAATACGAACTATTTTTCCTTCCAAAACGTAGTCGTTTTCACAACTTTTTGCGAAGAGCGGAAGCTGGTGAGGGAAAATTGCTCTAGTCTTAACTGAGGTCAATAATCTTGAAAAGTTTGTTTTGATCGGCCATCTACACTCATGAACTAATGTGGAGGGACAAGAAATGCGCTGAGGTAAAAAAGAATTGTATTGAAAAAAAAGGGCTAAAAGTTGTCCTCATATGAGGACATCGGTCCAATAGACACTAGGAACTTTCTGTCAGAAAGTGACTGTTTGGGAAATCGGGCTCGGCGGCAAAGCGCGCAGGATCCTTGGAGCGTCTCGACCGGCGATGAAGAGGCGCTTCGTCTTTGCGAATTTCGGATCGTGGATGATGGAAAAGTGGGACGGGTCTTGCTTTCCTCGCCGGGTGCGTAGGAGTGAGGTAGCGGCTTGCCACCGGGAGCGGCGTAGAGATTGTCGAGAAACCAGCGAGTCGGCGATGAACGTTATGCGTACCCGGAAGAATCGTTTGGAGGGACAGGTGCCAGTGCGGAACGATGGGAGGGGCCCATGCCGCTCCGCGTGCGCGAGGTCCGCGCCGTTGACTGCGCCGCGCCCACGGAGGCTGCTTAGGCGGGGAATGGGGGGGGGGGAGAGATCCAGAGGGTCGTCTTAAAAAGTCATTTGTTCTGCACACTCCAGACACATTATGAGTCAGCCTGTGTGGTTGTTACAAATTTTTTTTTGCAGTTTTTTCTATTGTACAGTGCTGTATTGTACATACTATCCATTCTTGTACTTTGGCCCCAATTCTGGTCTACTGTATGCGTGGAGAAATGTATCCTGTCAGCAGCATTTTGGAACATGGTGGAGTACAATACAACAATGCATTTGATTGGCACTGTAATGTACACAGGGCTGTACATGCAAACCGCAAATGTACTGTAATGCGTCTATAAGCAGAACCGTCTCAAAATCACAATCTCGGCAATCCAAATCCCGTTTCGGTATGTGCGCATCAGAAAGCATTCCTGTAGTTGACTCTTGTGCAATAATCGACATTTGCTGAGGCCGGGTTGGTCAATAGACCTTCTCTTCTACTGAATTTTGCAATACCGTACTCTACCGTGCGTGCTGTAAGGGCTTCCTAGCTATCTGGGCTCATGGAAATTCCGTACGGTGCCGTTGCAAGTCGAAAAGTCATCGCTACCAGCGTCTCTGCTCAAGCTCTGCTCCGCCATGTAGTACACGTGTACTGTACACGTGTACTCATGCTAGGGCCCATGGCTGCACTACTGTACTGTATATACTGTACAGTATATTAACCATCAAGTAAGAGTGGTAGATTGGAGTGCCATCCACAGCTTTCGACGCATTGTACGGTTTCGCAATTGGCTTGACAATGATACGATATCTACGCTCCGGTACAAATTTACAGGATACCAACCCACATATTTACCACAGGAAATTAACCCCCCATTTACACAGTAAGAGCAAGACAGCGGAAAGAGGGGAATGCGGGCAAGAAAGACAAGAATGCGGCGTGTCCATCATGAGTAGCAGCAGCAATTGGCTTCGCCTGCAGATAGGTGAAATCCGGGAAGCACATTGCAGTAGACGTGGGACCTCCGCGATACGTGTCATCCAACTGATTCCAATGGAGTTCTGGTTGTAGACTCCCTTCCCTGTTTGTGTTTCGTCCTAAACGGGATGAGACAGACCGTCAACGGAGTTCCGCCTTGACTATAACATCGGAAACGCCGGAACCGGTATTGTCCCTTGTATCATAACCTGAGGGTGGGGCATTGCTTCGGGCGGCGCTCCATAGGACTGGTGAGCCAATGGCTACGGTACTTTTAGCGGAAAGGTTGGTGGATTGTTCGGCAGCAATGCCGATGAGTGCTGATTCAACGAGCAGTGCGGAGCGATCGGGGATGGATCCAGGATGGGATGGAACCATAACTTGCCTCTCAATTGCTCGTTGCGGCTTGAGTGAGATCGGCATGGCAATACTGGCATCCGTAGTCAACCGATCCTGCTCTGCATCGACAAATTGAATCAAGGACTGAAGGGACGTGGACATTCGGAATTTGGTCATATGGAAATGTCGATGAAACGAGTGAGGCTCGCATATCCTGAGGTCGGCTCGACAGCCTGGTTAGATTCATAAGGCCATCCGCAGCATCGACATCATCTGTATGCGTGGAATAAGTTGGTAGTATAGCCCAGGCAATAGCCCCGAGTGACTTGCATTTGGCAAAGGCGGCTGATGTGATTGATACGGGGGGGAAGGCATGGCTCTACGGTTGTGGGTACGGGACAGAAGGCGAAAGTGGATGAAGAGATGCAAAGGAAAGATAAAGTTGGGACAGTGATAATGGCTGCACGGGCTGGTCGTGACGTGTTGGGAATTCACCTTGGTATTTGGTTGGAACACTGAGGGTGATTGAGCGTTGTGAGTGGATTAGTCACCTGCAAGAGATGAGCAATAGGTTTGCTGCTGATGCTGTTTGCTTGGAGCGAAGCGATGGGAATGGCGCTGGCTGTTGGTCATGAGGCACGGCGGCAGGTGCACAAGGAAGGGTGAAGAGGCGGAGACGAGAGGGGAGATAGATGTTGCGTAGGTGCTTTAATATTACGGCATCCTGCGAAATTTGGGCAATTCCAACAGAGGCGAGGCTATGGACGAATGGGTCATGGAGGAGTTTTCGAGGATCTATGCCCGTTGGGTGGACGTGACGCCGCAATGAAGGGTGCACCAAGACCATTTAGGTCCGAAAGGAGGCCGCAGAGGTAAGGGTCAGAATTGGACAGGAGGGAATAGGAGGGTTGCTGGGGCTTTTTGAGGAAATAATTCGGAGAGTCGAGGATCAGTGACCAAATGGGCAAGATGGGAAAGGGATCGAAAATTAGGTGCGGCGGTTATATAAGAGGAAGAGGCAGTCCGGGAGTGAAAGAGGAGTAGGCAGGGCTAGCGTAGGAAGGAATGATGGATCAATTGGAGCACGCTTATGTAGCAGTGAGACAGGCTGTAGAGGGGTACAAGACGCATTTTTGTTTCGGGTTCGATGATTCAGACAACTTCTTTGAGGTTGAAATCGGAAATTAACGCCGAGCATCCTCTAGAGAAAATATAAAACAAAAACAAATTTTGAATGGACCGCCTAAGTCTACTACTCACATGATGGGCTCTTTAGCCACAGTGCACAAAAAAAGAGGCTGGAGAGGATGACATAAGTGGATAAATGATTGTTTAGCGAAAATTAGTAAGTTTATCCAGTGATATGATCCGGACGATATCTGGAAAGCAGATAAGCCTGGTTTATTTTTTCAATATGCCGCCTGACAGGAAGATCTCTGAAAAGCAGCTTTCTGATAAAAAAAGAGAATACGCGGCTTACTGGACTCGCTTGCTGCAACGCAACTAGAATGAAGAATTTTACACTCATGGTCATCGAGAAACCCCGTCACTCTCGGTGTTGGAGTAGGAAAAAAGCCGGGCACTTCTCTATTTCTATCCGTGTCCTGTCATTGAATTAACTTTCTTGAAGCAAAAAAAACTCATTGCTCCATTACTTGTTTCGTTTCACTTTAATGTGAACTTTTAATTTAGGGGTGGAGATCAAGGGCTCCCATTGTCATTCCTTGAGAGAATTTTTTCCTAGCAACGCAAAATCAAATATATTTTCTTTTAAATGCAATCTCGAGCTTTATGTCCCTAAAGGCTGAATTACACGTATATTTACTACAGGGAAGTGTATCGAGCTCCCTCGGTCGAGATGCTCCCGTTCATAAGGCTTCCTTCCTGAGCCTGCCGAGCAGAATAAAGTGTCTGAATCTCCCGAGATATTTTTAACCGGATCTTGAAGGCTTACTATGAAGCAGTTAGCCTTATTATCGTCGGAAATGGTAAAATGCCAAGTCAAGGAGGCAGACGACAAAATTTTATATCTTATTCCACTTCATGCCGAGTAATCTATCCCTTAATGAGCTAATCTGGTCCTTTTGCATATTACAGATTCCAGATGATCTACCAACTACAGCAACGTCGCTGCAGCTCCTTCGAATACGCAAGAAAAACGAAACTTTTGTCTTCCTCATGAAACATAAATTGTTTCAGCAGGTGATGCCATGTACGCTTGGTGTCAAAACTGTAGGTATTGGGTTCTGGATTTATTGCTCGTCCAGTGACTCCTCTCTTTTTGTACTATTCTAGACTATGCATTCATATAAAATCTTGAACCCAACCAAGTTTCAAAGACTTAGATTACCCTTGCCATGTTGGAACTAGAAAACCCTAGCTTACACTTCGAATAGACACAAACCCAATCTGGCAAACAACAAGCATTTCAATTAGTAGTTGAAGCAGAAAACCACCAGGGGCCTAAGCAAGGTACCCATAGAATCAAGTTACCCTCAGGGCAATGTATGCATATAAATAATCATGCTGCGATTTCCGATCGGTTTCCATCCAAATATTAGAGATCGTGAAATTCCCCACCAATAACATGCACTTCACAGCGGACGAGTTGTCATAAAAAACACCGTATCTAATAAAAAAGATCTATTTAGCCCTTTTTTACCTTGTGGGCCACTTTAACAGAATAAACAGTAAAAGCTTCTTCTTTGAGTCTCTTGAAACATGAATCAATCCACATAAGACATTTTACTAATATTTTCCGCTGGGACCCTTGCGGACTAGCAAAAATGTAGCTTTTGCCGTCCTTTTAACCTCCATAAACAGTATTGTATTCTTAGAACCATCTGAAACGCCGTTTACTCTCCTTGGTATTTATCGCTCTATATTTTGCCTAGAATCTTACTTTGGAGCCACACTAGCCTTCACTAGCTTTTTCTAGAAAAACTGTTCTCCCGAAATTAAAACAGTTTTTTCAGGGTTTCTTATGTGTGCTAGAACAATACGCTCTAGTTCCTACAAGAACTAAGCTTCTTACTGGAATCAAGATACACTTTCACTAAATTTTCTTGATGCTCCTCCAATATCTGGTTATGAAACATCCTTTTTAGAAGAGGCTACGAGGGAAATAGATCTTTGGAGAGCGGATTTTCCCAATAGATTCATTGCTAACTGAATTCCTCTGAAAAACAACTTTGCTTTGCCTTACCAACCTAACCCCGTCCAGATATTCCAAAGATCCTTATATGTTAATAACACCCTCACAATTACCAGCTTGAGTGTTCGTGCTGGTAAAATCAAACTCTTGCCGAAGTTGCAGGGCCAATCGCATGTCAACACAATCACTTGTGCCTCTCTGGTCTTGGTGACCATGAAATGGGCACTTCATAGTTATCGTCCGTCCTCCCTTCGGAGCCCTCGTAATGTCGATTTGTTTATTGCCGCACTGGATTGATTGCCATTCCTCGCCCCCACTGCCCACTGCATGTTGGGTTGATCTGGGAAAGACGTGTAAGGAAGGCCGTCCTCTATCAGGCTCAGCAAAGCTCATTGCAACAGCGTGATGTTGGCGGGATACAACGTGACGAAGTGTGACCTCCTACTCAGCCATTCTACGAATCATTTGCAAATCGATCAAAATCTTCGCTGACAGTATCATAAGGGCCGGTATTTTAGAAATTACTCGCCAGGCTAGTGTTCAAGCCCCAATTTAGAAGAGCACAAATCCTGTATTTTGATTATTATTTGGCGGTTGAGCCATGCTCCCGCCAAATTCGAACCGTGTCACAGAGTGATACCCCTTTGATTTTATGTAGAATTCTGGTTATTCATTATCGGACCCTCTTCGATCTATTCTAATTCAGAGGTCCACCAGCACGACCTCTGATCGAGAGCACGATCAGCACTTTATCCCGACGGGGGATCGGAGCGGTAACGCATCGAACTTTTGAGCCATTTAACTTGCTCAGCGTAACCTGCCGCACTCAACCAGTGCTGCCTTTGTCACAGCAACTGAGGGGTACTACCTGTTGCTGTCCTACTGCTGTTACTCAAGATCGTTCACTTCGCGAAATCGTCGCTGCCGTCGTCGCTTTCTGTAAGCACATCGCTTACATTGGGGGTTTTCAACCCGTTGCTTTCTCAGCTTACCGAGATTTGAATAGGGGAATTTTCTTCCGTCCCCTGCGCTGGAGTACGCATCGGTTAAGCCCTTGCCGGGTTATGTCTGCAGGCTCAAATGAATCTTTAAATGAAGGCCCTATTCCTTGCAGAGGGGCACTAAATGCAAACAAAGTAAGCTACAGACAGCACAGGCCACTGCTGTATGTTCTTCGCTGCCAATACAGTACAGTACACCTGTACATGGCACGTACTAATTCCCCTGACAGTATTTTCAATCATTCTTTACTCGTTAAATGTCTCTAAAGAGTATCCTGACTGACCGAATATTTACAGTAGTTTCGAACTAACTGGATTGTTTAGATCGAGCACGTGCAGTGGAGTCCGAGAGACGATGGCTATGGTCACCGACGACCACAGCGCACAACTGAGCGCTTATAGATGCGTGCGCGAATCGTAGCACCGATGGAGTGGTAGCAGGCCGCAATTTAAGGTATGCACTCTTCTAGAAGACAGAAGGTGGCCGTTGATGGCGCACCAAGAGAATCAAAAGCAATGGGTTGGAAGCAGAAGCCCGGGTCGCGAAAGGGGTTGTCAGAGGGCGGTATCAGGCGCCGGGAGAGCCTGGGCTCGAGTCCTGGACCTTGAGTCGGTAGGCCTGGGCAGCGCGCGCTTTCGTGCGGAGGCAGATGTATACGGCGAAACGATAGTGACGTCACAGGCGATGGGCCGCTCCCTGGGTTCAACAGGAGGAAGAGGGGGTGGACAAGGAGATCTGCTGGACGCAGATCGGGGCCAGGCATTAGGAGCGGGTCCCGAATTGTATCGAGTCTGTTTAAATTGGAAGCGCGAGGAGTCGACGCAGCACTATGCTCCATCCCAATTGTGCCTATCCCAATATCCACTCTTGGAGGCTGGCACCCAGACGCGTACGCGGTGCTAACCGATGTCGCGCGGAACGTGGCCGTCCGAGCGATCGAGACCTAGGGGATGGTTAGAGCGGTGCTTGATCAAAGGCACGCTGCCGCGGCCGTCATGTCCAACGCTGCATGCCTGCTCGCTGGCATTGAGCCGGCCCTGGAAGGAAGGTCATGTACTGTAGAGTTACCCATCAGCGACTTGTCCCGCACAACGCATTAGCGGCGTGGATATAACCGACCACATCTTCCATGCACTACAATAACCCAAAAAATTTCCCCGAGTCCACAATGCCACCATAAAATTCTGAGCGCTCTCTACAGTAAAAACTTTTGTTGCCATGGTCGGATGCGCTTGGAGGAAAGCAGAAGCAGCAGTGTTTCGAAAAGCAAACCCAATGATCCGGCGGCGAATACGTTGAGGACTGTGAGCAGAGTGGGTGGTTAGATCCCTTCGGAGATTATCCTCCCAAAACATCTTTGCCTTTGCCCCTTGCTGCACCCTTTTTAAATGCTTATGAAGGTTGCCGGGTGTAGCAGCAAGGGTGGCAGAGTCAAGGTGCCTGGATCGTGTTGTACAGGGTTACCACCGACGTAACGCACAAAGCCACGCGGAGGCGACCGGGCTTAAGCGAGAGGGAAAGATCGGTCCCCGCGGAAACGTTTGCCAAGTAAAGCCGATGAACGATTGGCGGTATATGCTGCTGTCGGCTAGCGTACGGGGCAGCATTCAGGAGACTGGCGGCAACAGCGGCGGGTATAAACAGAGCGACCAACGAGAAAGCTTGACCTCTAAGGCGGATGGGTGGAGCGTCCTGGTCGTAAGTTCTTTTTTGTTTTTTTTCCCTCTGATGATGATGCCCTCGTGTCCAGGAGGACGAGAGGTGGTGGAAGATCATTACGAGATGTACAGTATGGCACAAAAATGTGCGAAGGGTATTCAGAAATTAAATACGAATGCAGGCGGCGGGTGGAAACCTGTCGCGCCTGCATCACTTGGAGACTAAACGCAAGAGGAGTAACGAAATCGCGAAGCTCCTGTTGAGGTGAGGAACTGCGGCGAGAAGCAGCGAAGGGACCGAGGCGGTGGGAGAAACCGTCGTTGCCCAAGGCGCCGTAGATATCAACCCCGACAGGAGAGAAGGCAGGGACGATCGGCAAGTTTATTTGGCTGGGATGCAGGCTACCTTCCAGCTACTATAAGGAACTGTGGTGCTTACAAGCTAATCTACTGTGTTATGCGCCGACGTGGGTTGCGCCCATGCCACAATGGAGAGACACACTTGGTCCCATGCATCATCCGAGAGGGCGACCTTCTAGAAGGACGCGTATGCCGAGCGCTGGACAATCGAATTAGTCTGCATCGTCGGCGGAGTGTGCGGGATCCGCCAGCTTGGACGCATGATTGATCCGGCACGCCAAGGCACACAGGCGATGCATATTAAAGCGGGCCCGAGGATCCCGGACTTGCTCGAGAAGGTGCAGGACACTACGGCACTCGGCAGTTTTGCTCCGTAGAAAGGCTGTAGTGAACGTTGACTTACTTATCGAAGCACCCCGGGAGATAAGAGCCATCTCGGGAGCACTGCGAGAGTGGGAATTCCGCCAAGAAGGCCGCTTGGTCCGTGGCCGTCGTGCGTGGCCAATGAATGCGTGTCTTCCTCGAGTTGAGGAAAAGTCAAGACGACGAGCCGCAGAGGTTGAGCAGACCAGCGTCCCCATGATGGTTCCATCGTCAGCGTACCATTGACTGAAAAGTATGTTATCCTTGGCTGCAATCCGTCGTGGAAGCGGCTGGATTGTTAGTGAGAAGAGCAGCATGCTCGCCGGGTCACCCTGTTGTGCTGCGGCACAGCCAATCAGTACTGTATTATATGGTCCGAATACTGTACAGTAAGCATTTCCACCACGCAAAACTTAGACGGTGACCCAGTCGATAATGGGGCGCCATTGGAAAGGGACAGGTTTGGGTGCTTTTACTCTTGGAAGATTTACTCGATCTATCCCTGGAAGCGGGGAACTGTGGGGTGATTTAATATTTGAAAGGTGTGGTCGGTTGTGGCCATCAGCGCAACGAGCAAGAGTGCGGTTACGCCTTTTTCTTATTCCCTCCACAATATTTTTGTGAAAGGGCCAGCTGATTTGCTGCAAACAGAAAGTGCAGCAAGGGGGGGGGAATTGGGTTGGTTTACTGTGAGTAATGGAAAGGTTGGGAGTCCTCTGTACTTGTAATGAAACCATTGGCAGGACCAATATTGTAAGTGCTTGAGCGTGTGTACCAACTAGAAAGTAGCTGGTAGACCGGTTGACAAGCAAGCTGCGTTGGAGGTGACCATCAACGCCGCGTGTCGTTGAAGGAGAATTGTCCTCACCCTGGAGTATTGGTCCAGTGCAGCAAGTGCGTATTTGATTTCAAATTTTTAAGAGTCTTACCGTGTGCAGATGGTAAATCAGTGGATCAGCACATATTAAACGGGCATCATGAGGATGATGCTTGAAACTGTCCTTAGGTTGGAATCAACAGGACCGAATTTATTCTCTAAGCAGGCAAGCAGTAAGATTAATCCTTTGAAGTACTTGCCATATTATGCCCCTGCTTGCATTTACTATTCAACGGACTGCTGAGTAATGCAATATGTGATGGTTGGTGTTTAAATCATGGAATATTATGAAACAAACAACAAAACGCTCAGCATCACGATTACGAAACAATGGAACAATCCCTTCCTCTTTCCGAAGTATACTTACTCGACGGCCATGCGGGCGACTTTTGAGAATTGTATGCTTTTCGGTATAGACAACTGTGCTTGATAGTTCAAAGCCATTTTCTTATTCGTTCTACATGACAAAGTACGTTTTATTCTGAGGCATGTGACATGCAGGTACAGTACTGTACAGTACATTGACAGGCACTGATGCCTTCAACATACAGATAAACGAATATTGCATTACGAAGAGCAAAAGCAATGAGATACTGCGTATGTTTCCCAAAGCTCCTATTGGAGCACCGTCTATTTTGAAACGTTGCTTCGTGCAACACTAACGAACCTGATGTCCAAAGAGTTGGCGATCCTGCTTTCCAAATTCAACGACACCGGCGTGTGTACCCGCGATCCGCCTCCAGTTGCAAGGAATCCCTACTGGCATGGCCTGAATGACCAAACAGCAACTTATTACAAAAGTAATCAACAATTCTAGAAACTATTTCACAGTTTTTAGTGTGTGTTGACTCACGCCCCGACTAGATATCAAGTGATAATGGTTCTTTATTGAGTGCTCAACCTTGCTCTCTCACGACTTCTCTCGCGCATCATTTATATTCGAATCTCGTTTCGCTTTGTCAAATGCCTATCATATTTAACTAGTACATTTTCTATCTACTTTGTTAGTAATGAGCATTAAAGCTACTTCCGCTACCTAAATGCATCCACACTCCGGCATGAAACGCCAGGTGGACTCATTTACAGGCACGATTCGAAATGTGGGAACACGGTGGGGTCATTTACTATGACAGATAAGCCGTGAGAGTGCAAAACTGAGGGCCAAAAAACAGTATCACTGCTATCCTTTGATACTTTTGCTGTGGTAGACCTATAGCGATCTTTTCAATTTTCGGTGAAGTAGTAAGGCAATGCCAAACGACTGAGTCCACCGCATAGAATTCAAATTAAGTTTCCTTTATTCAAAATTAATTTGGTTAACGGGGCCCCATGCTTTTGCCGCCAGGAATAAATGCTATGGAACTTTTTTTCACATGATCTCCTGTTGAATCGATTCAACATACACATTAGAACTAACTACCAGTGAATTTCTCCTGTGTTGACGAGGCTAGATGCACTCAAGTGTCTGTAGGAACCTAAAAAATCACTAGAGGATCCTCGGGCCTGGTACCCAGAGGACGAAAATTGCCATTCAACCGTGACTTGGGTGTGTATGCGGCATGTGCTATAATTGAAAACTAAGACACACTCTACGGTAGTAGCTAATTTAGGAAGCATCTAAATGGCATTGAATGGTTGGAATGATTGGCGAAAGTTGCACGTGAAGCTGTGCTAATGTGGATGTCGACAGAAGCGTGCGGGAGTACCGCAGAGGGGTTGCGGAAAATGTTATTTTTTATAGGTTGTGCAGTTGATTTTAGGGAATTGCCAATGAATTATTTTTAACCAACTGTAAAGACAAAACAATATCGGTATGATAATTTAATGAGAAGCATATGTGTATCAAAAAGCAATGGGAATTTGTACTTGTGCAATTCGGGCCTTGTGTCCTGTATGGTGTGATCGCTCCTCAGCTCATGTCGAGCAATTTTTAATTCAGCACCTTTTTTTGCCAATGGCACAAACATCCTCTCCAAGAATCAAATATTGCACCTCGGTGATCGGACGCCAATGCCACAGTACAACTGTTGCATCTGTAAATCTTGGATTTACACACTCTTTCACAGGCCATACAAGAAGGATTCATTCAACATATTCGGCTAACTTCCCTTTGCCCAACTTCCTAATCAGTTCGATGCTGTTTGTTCCGACAAGCAGACTGCTCAACCACCACCACTGACCCACAACGCTATTCTTCATCAGTAAAACAGGATACCCCAATATTCATTACTCGATACATTGTACCACTGCACCCAAAGCCGTTTGCAGCCCAATACACGAGTCAGTACCAGCCATTTCGTCAAAAGGTAACATTGTACTCTGCCGTTCACATCTTGTGAAACGAGGACTTTGGCAGCTTTCATCCTTTACTTAACCCCTCTCCTTCATCCCACTTACTGTTGGTTACGACTACCTTTGCCAATTCTGGCCACTAGCCCATTTTCAATGCTCGTCAATTGATTCTGTACAAAGCATCCACTCTAATATCCACTACTCTGCCAGGTTGTAGCCAGCTATGATGGAGCTCACAGCACAAGGCAATCCATTGGGCAGGTACAGTCTTGCTCCAAAATTCCCCACAGCCGCCTCGCACACTTTTCTAGTCCACCTCCTGGACTGCTCACGCAGTTATGATAACACTAGCCCATTCCTTTTCTAGTTACGAAACAGGATGAAGACAAATGAGTCCCTTCAGCATGCCATCTATTCATCGTTTAAACTTATCCAATCCCTCTACACTCATTCACTCTCAAGCAGAATCTACAGTATCTCTGCTGCAAAACTGCACCAGCACGGGGCAACATAAAACTCCTAATATCCTCCGAGCAACCACAGCAACTTACACGCGTACTCAAACCGTTTGTACGAACCCCTGCCAACACCACTACTCCAAATAAGATGTTTGGTCGCTCCAGCTACAGACCTTTAATCCTCCGCGAAGCCCTGTAATCCGTCTCCAGTGCTGCACCGACCTACGCTACGCTCCAATTTTCGTATCTTATATCACTTCACAACCTCCCACTACCTCTCTCACACCACAAAAGAGTTCAAATGGAAAGACCTCCAACCCCGTCGGCCTCTTCTTCGTCCCAATTACCGCCCAGCCCGAGCAAGCACTTTCGTACGAAGAAAGAGAATGACATAGTGAGCCCTGGACCATCCACTGATTCGGCAGGAGATCAAGATACTGAAGCACGACCCAGCTCGAAGCCGTCGTTGCCACCACCGCGACATGACGTGCCTAGAAGACGACGACGAAGCCTCCGCTTTGGTGGCCATTCGTTAAAGGAAGCGGGCACGTCTATGTGCTTTCCGCCAGTGGCAGTGCTTATTTGGCGGCTTGTTATATTCCTTGGGCTACTAGGAACGCTGGTTGTGACATTGGTGGTCTTTCGAGATGCTAAGAATGATTCGTTTGAGATGGTGTTGTTTTATCCGAGATTGTGGAATATTGGGTTGAATGTGTCCTTTTTCTTTCAGATGTTGGCGACATTGCTGTATATGCGTCGAAAAGCGATGGGCAGGGATACTGAGGAAGCGCATTTGGTGGCATCGCTGGCCGTGTTCCTATTTCAGACGTCGAGTTCGATGACGATTGGGGTGAATGTCCTTGGGGCATTGTACGGGGTGTACATGACTATTCCGTACGTTGTTGCTAGTGTATTGGATCTTGTGTTGACAATGAGGATGGAGTTTCGAGGATTGTATTGCATGATTGTAATCGCGGTGGGGGTAATAATTTCGATCGTAGGGATTTCATTTCCGGATGTGTTGCTGAGGGTGGGATCTGGGTTCTAGTAGGCAGTTTAACGATGTTTGGGTTGGGATGTCTGATAGGAGAGATTGGGGATGGAGGATGTGATGGGGATGACGGGCTTGGAAGGGAAGGAGAAGATGCGGATTTGGAGGTGGCGGTCTGAGCGCGTTGGATGAGTAAGGGATCTATAGGCTAGTACATCAATACACGTAAGTGTACGATACGGTAGTGGCGGTACAATGTTGTGACACTGTTGATTTGATTATCCCAAGCAAGCAAAACCGAGGTTTCAATAAATACAGACTAATACTACTGAAGCTGATTATACAGCGTTAAGACACACATTGTACTGATGGGGAAAGAGTCCGTTGTTTTACTCTTGGAAGGTATACTCGATATATCCTAACATTCTCAAGACAACCACAATCGACGCAAAAAGGTATGCCGACACAGCAATGGGGGAGGAACTACGCACCCGAAAAGGACATCAAGCAGCGCATTGGACATGACTTTAGATCAACCCCCCCCGAACCTTTCCGGACATCTCCACTGCCTTCACGGCCACGTTCCTTGCCCCCCCTTCAGTACTTCGCATGCATCCGGGTGTCATCCGGGTCCCAACCTCCAAGAGGGAAAGGTTTAGGTAGTTTACTCTTGGAAGATATATCTGATCTCCGAGAGTGGAGATTGGCGCAGACATGAGCCTGTCTCTGGTGGAGATTGCGATATAAGATTGATATCTCCTCTGCTTCGCTTTTCGCACCGCATTCAGAGAGGTCAACGGTTTGAAGGCCCTCACTCTCCTTTTGGAGGGCCGAGGGACTCACGAAGGTAACATCAAAAGTCTGTACTGATCGCGTTATAGAACGTGCAAATTGATGTGCGCAAATTCGCACACGAAACAAATCTAGATGAGGACCATAATTGTATACAGTATCGAATTGGGAAGATATTTTTGCAGTTTTTAATTTGCAAGATATTTTTAATTTGGGTCAGGGTGGCAAATTCATCAGCTGATTTTTTTATTTTAGGACACGCTGTCATAGTAGATGTCAGTACAGTTCCAGGTTGTGGGTGATACTACGAGTGACTCTGAAAGGTCTTTATAATGGCCACATCAATTCCCACCCCTGGCCGATGGGTGACTGGCATGGGTATGGTACCTAGATATTTACGTTGAGGAAATATCTTCTAATAGTCTCTCTGGTTCACACGATTCCCGTGAATGCATTTTATGGTTATTAGTATGTTTGTTGAAGACTTTTGGGGTAGCCAAAAGTCTATATAAGCCGAGTAAACTGCTTCCTTTAGTGGAGGTGAAGCAAGTTGGCAGACAACTTCAAGCCAAGTCCCGAGTAGTAGGAAGTTGAGAGTCAACTTCAGACCCAAGAAAACTTTTTCTTACGCTAGTCGCAGAGCGTCGGTGGTAGACCCTGCCTCTTTTATACTTGCTTGTAGCATCCTCAACTCTTCTATATACACTCCCTTTTGTTCGTTCAACAATACCACGGTAGCACTTTTGTCGCTCGCAACACCTCCTTCTCAGGGTAATTGGTTCTGAGGATCTCTTCCCTTGCCGATTTACCCCTATCACAAATGTCGCCGGATACCTACGCCTCTCAAATTAAGGCAGAAAGCTTCAGCAGTAAAATGATTTTGTTTCCAGAGAAAGGGAACAAGATTTGCCTAACGTGAGGGAATATTTTACGAGCCCCATATAATGCTGCACTGAAATTTCATTACGTTGAAACAAAATTCGTAATACCCCCAACCCTAGCACCATTTGAAAGAAGTTTAATGCATTCAGTATCTACTGGGGACTGTGCACATCCTAACTATACGGCTAAGATCTAACCAGATGTAAGTCAAAAGTAAACCCTCACAAATTCCCGTGCTTCTCAGCCCTCCGAGCTTCCACAGTAAGTACAACACCTCTTTTTCGCCCCAAGCACACCAACGGGAAAAGGTTTGGGTGATTTACTCTTGGACGATATATCCGATCTATCTATCCCATGTGAAAATTGACCAAATATTTTAGTCTCTTTCTCGGTGTCCTACAGTGATGCTGAATTGTGAAGCAATATTTTTGAGGCCCACAATTTATATTTATTGTGAATCACCAAGGAATAATTTTATCTATTTTACACTGGCTCTATTCTACGCTGAATTCAGTGTGAAATAATTTTTATGTCCTACAGTTGGGTTTTTACATTATGCAGGCTATAATTATTGCATTTATGCTATCAAAAAAATTATTATCTGGATGATTGTTTACCTGGAAATACTGAAATAATTATTGCTGAGCCTGAATTATGTCCACCAAAATTATTGAACGTCTCACTTGATTTTTGTAATAGGTTCACCCTGGTGTAGAGTATAAGAAGTCTAGGTTGTTAGAAATATTTTTACATCCTCGGGCCATCGAAGTATTCCCCTCGATCAGCCATCATTAAATTTGGTTTCTATTCATTATTTATTCTAAGTCCAATTGTGGCATTTATGTATTTATTCAAGTTGGAACTATTTATTATTATTTGGGTCTACCTATCCCAATTATTTTGCACATATTGTAAGAGTTAAATTACAGTGAGAACAGTAGAGTTACTCTAGGGGCCGTGTAAGTAGCTCTGCCAAGTCAACCGCAACGGTGCTCTACCAGATCATTCATTTGTAAACAGCTTCCTTTACATGGTGGCGTCGCTTCCTTATCAAGAGAACACCTCAGGAAACTCCTAAGAAAAAAAATATCCAATCTCGCATAATGAAGTGGTGCAAGGAGTCTGTCAATCTCTCCGCTAGAAACACACCCCGTCGCCGACATCCTCCCAAGTACTGTAATAATAAGTCGTCTATTACCATCTGTGGAATCCATCATGAGCCCAGTACAAGCAATGCACGTCGAGAAGATCAAGAAATTCCTCAAACGTACACCAAATCTTTGAAAAGAAGTCCCCCGACCTTGATTCCACGAAACATTTAAAATTAATGACGCCAATAACTTTGTTCTAATTACGAACTTAGATATAAAGACGATCCCTGATTGGCTTTCACAAGAATTAAACGAACATGTCCGTGTCTCTCTGGGTGAAGAGGAGATCCAGAAACACCTTCAGCGGTTCATCGACCTATATTCGGTAGAATATATTGAAAATGTCTGGAAATAACAGAATTCGCCGTGCATTTCTAGGCTGCTGCAAAAACCGATCAACATGTCAATCGACGAAATCACCAAATGTTATCTCATCGTAGAAAACTGCTATGAAAAAAGACCTCCGACACCACCCATTACTGACATTATTGCAATAAACCCGAATTACACCCAGGTATTCCGAGAAAGAAGCAACACCAAAACTCTTATTGCCTCGACCTAACAAGAGCATTCAGAAGATTACTTAGATTTCTAGCCATTCCAGAAGAAACACAGGAGAAAATCGGAACCATTTCATCATCGACTCCAACCGATACTCTATCAAATGAAAGCCTCCCAGATTAAGCACGAGTTATGCTTAACAGTATTATTCCCAGTCCTCAATAAGTAAGATCGTCTGGCTATATCAAAACTTAGAACATACGGCACCGCGTTTGAGGTATTTTTCGTAAGCTATCCCATATCCTCCAGTTCAAAACAAAAATTCACGCTCGACTAATCCATAGATTAAACGCAGTATCATGTGAAAGCTTCGGGGCGATATTAAGCAATCCCTAACAGCACGCTTCAGTGTTTATCGCTCGCTTAGTGGTTCACCGCCACTACATTCCGTGCTGTATGGCAGCCCTTCAACTCGTGCTAAAATGACTCATAATGTAATTTTAGAACAATATTGGTGCTGAAAACTACTTGAAAATCACACAACATACCAAAATCTAGCAATATCAGCAGAATTCATCAACACCACAGCGTAAAATATCGACGAACAAATACATTTATCGCCATATCTCTCATTTCTCGTCAAAGAAGAATCACAACCGGTTTCGATGTGATGAAATGCAGGACAGTATTGTTTTATTATATCTATTGTACAGTACAGTACATTTATCTCAGACTTTTTAATCTGAAATATGATAAGATTTGTCACATTACAAAAATCACCGGGAAAAATGCTACATCACATGCAGGAGGGACTCTTATGTGTTTGGTCAGATGTGCTTGACCCATTTTTGTTTGTTTTATGAAACCTCAGACTTTGCACCAACCTTCACGACATCACTGGCTACCGCACCAGGATCCAACAGTTTCTCAAGTTCTTCCTTTGATATTCAGCTCTTCACTCTTTATTCTACCGCTCTCTGCTCTCTCATCGAACGCTCTTTGTTCTTTGATCTACCTCTCTGTGTTTACAGTTTAGCAGTTAGTCAGCTTTCTTTTAGATCCAATTTGTCCTACTGATCAACTAAAAGCTCTATAGTTGATCACTGTTCTGTTGACTCTTCGTGTTCACTTCTCAAGTTATGATTCCCTGGTCATTAGATTCCTGAACTATCAAGACCCAATCTTGCTCGAGCCTTCTTCGCCAAAATTCTTTCTCCTAATTTTCACCACCACACTAGCAGGTATCTTCAACTTCCTTCCCTTGGCAGGGTTTACCATCCTCTTGCCTCAAACCTCTGCCGCTGGGAAACGGCAAATCATCTACCATTGTTGTAAAATACCAAGCCAAAACTTGCATCCCTGTACAAAAAACACATGTATGATTCCAAGCTGTATCTTTACAAAGAAAATTGTTACTGCTCCCTGTCCCTCCGTTACTCCTATTGATAAAGACACAAAATATAGCACCAAAGAACTCGTAATGTAAATCGACGATGATACCTCAAATACGTTAAATACAGATATGAAACTTGCGACACCCAACTCAGGTGATACTTCATCATACGTATCCACGTTTCGTGCCTTACTTCAAGCAGATCACTATTATTGTTTCATTCCACTCCCAAAATATATTGAATCTCTTTTAATGAATTATTGATGCATTAGCTGCACTCTTCACACGGAAACTGTCAACGCCCATGCGATAAGTCAAATTTATCATACTCTCCGGATCCAACCAGTTTGGTAATTTCATGCTCCCAATTTAACATCAGGAATTGGTGGTAGATTTCACTTGTAGATTTGACGAAGGTCTAAATTAAAGCAGAACTTATCGACTTTGGCTTTGATACTCAAGGTATTTTCACGGTACGTTGATTTTGGGTCGGAATAGGAAATGCCACAACGGACTGGATTTAAGACAAACGCTGTAATGGTTCCTTTTGTTCTTCCGACTAGTTACGAAGCCGGACGTATGTAAGGCTTGAGCTGGCCATCAGCGGAAAGACCAACGAGAAAGATATCAATGCTATTATTAACTGTACCTTCGAGCTTCTAACCTCAGTCTCTCACATCTTATATGTTCTTCTCTCCTAATTGAGCGCTTTGGTAGACGAGAGATCTCATCAAGCTGATATTAATCTACTGCATTGAGAAGGGAGGGGTTCGAATAGTTTTCTAAGACCGACCGTATCTTTCCATATTGTATGTGCGGTCGATAATAGTAAATGGGTATTTACTCCGAACAATTTACATCTAAGACTCTGTTAAGTTGTACAATTCCTATGCTACTGATGTTTAATGAACTGCTTGTAGTGGTAGAGTTCCCGGTTTTGGAGCAGTCGACACCATCAAGGGCGCAACAGTTGACCTGAAGTAATATCTTGGTGTCAACTTGTAAGTGCCGCAAGAATGAAAGATTAACTAAGAGATCTTTGCGTTACATTTACTAATATGCCGTAAAGTGGGTCACATTTACTAGCTCTAGCTGAACTGCAGCATTATGCAGAGAAGTGCGCGCGACAATCCAGGAAAGGGAGAAATTGAAACATTGTGATCTGTAATCAGAACGAAGGACGGGTTGTAAGCATACTGGGTCGATTGCGTTAAGCTTTATGATATTTCTTAGTACAGCTTCTTTGAAATCTTCATTGGAACGACCCTTTCATCTCTACCATCGTCTCATCAGCCTGTACATTTGTAAAATGGGATTCCATCGGATATTTCATGGATCATGAGGCTGACTCCAAGGATACTGAAGATATCTGGTTAAAATCGTAAAGAAGTCTATAAGTTCCCCCTAGACTGTTCATATTCATTTGAGGACTTATTTTCCCAGCTGGTTTTGTGATCTTGTTGCTCTTGATGGGCCACATTCGGCTTTCACGACGGCACGAGACCCTTTTAGTGCAGATTAATTTTCAGTTGGATATTCATTGTAATTTTCGAGTCAATTACTGATTCCTATATTTTGTAGTAGTGTGGGAGTGGCCACGAATACGCACATAGACGAAGCGCACGTACCTCGTGAATAGGCCCAGGAGGTTTTACTAACTACTGTTGGCCAAGGAGTCACAGATAGAAAATACAGAGCAAAGCGGTCAACAATACCGGCAGATAGTCGGCCGAAAAAAAGGAAAGGAAGAGAAGGGAAACTATGAAAGGGGTAGTAGAGGCGGCGAGCGGGCAGTGAAGCGGCAAAAGCTAGAGTTTACTACCAAAGAATCAAGCTCAGGGAACAACTCGCCTTCCCAAGGGAGTCCCAGGGTGTGCAACTCGGCCAACTATTAGTAATATTTTACACTACTCTAAACTACAGTTGATTCGCCGAGTTACGGAAAAAAGGCCCAAACAAGGCCATAAAGGAGGGTTAACAGTTAGGGACTGCACTTATTGTGCGAGATCGTAGCAGTCAATCGTCCATGGCCAATAAGTTAGTGTAGAACCACCTGTTAGTTAGCTGTTGGCCGGCTGGGAGAGATAAATATCCTCTGCATCCATAGTTGACAGTAATTAGTGTTAGTTGACAGTGAGTTGTTACTGTAAAGGCCGCAAAAGGTGTACACCATGTTGAAATATCTACTGGGTCCGCCCTCCTTGCTGGAAAGTGCCACGTGTGGGCCGAAGGGGTCCATCGGACCAGCCATGAGGTGGGCCAAGTGCTGCCTGTGATTGGGTGTCGTACTAGCCCGAAAAGTATCGACAAAGTATGCCCTGGCCAGCCCTTCAAAAAAAAATAATGAAAACTAAACGTTGCCACGCTGGTCCTACTACATATTTTAAAGTTAATAAAGGGTCAATTTAGCTTGGAAGGCTTTTTCACGTTTTTCATGTCTTGTATATTATTTTCTGCCATAGATCGAACATAGGGCCTTTTTCTCACCACAATGATTGCTGCCACGTTTTAGATGTCTTCTGGTGCTTGGTAGGTGGGCCAGTATCAACTAAATGAACGTCATTAGAAATATCGAACTTGCGCTTTATAACCCAGAAAAGTTATTCTTAAGGTCTGTACGTTTAATTAGAGGATCAATTTGAGTCTTGACTGGAGTGAAACTGGTTGTACGGCAGATATTGTATGGTGCGCAGCTATCTACTGATTACCTTTGGTGATGAAACCAACTTCATTGTGACGCAGCATGATGCGATAGGACACGAACAGTTTCTCCATCCGGGATTGTGTGTTGCATTCATTAATTTCCATTTGTAATTTACCCTAACTGTTGCGTCCAAATTTGATAGTTTTATCATCTGCTTACTTTTCTGAGCCTATGAGTTCAATAAATAATGCAGAGATTTTTCTCTAATCGATGCGATATTAGTCGCATCTGGAATCAGATCTAGTTCTAAAGCTGATTCAAGATAAATAAGGTCTAGAGAAAATTTTGGGTTGATCGGACGGACGGTTTCTACTATTAGTACTTTATAATCGCGTAGTTTCTCTCCTCAATTATGTAGCATAGTGGTTGTACTTGCGGTGAAACTTACCAATTCAACATGCATCTCTCTCACTCAGTCTTTTTGACTATCTCTTAGCTACACAAGCAGTTGTGCTCCAAAGACTGGAGTGGATCCGACCGACCTGGCCAATCAAAATTTTGATGACAAGAGTTGAGATTTTGATTAATGAATGGATTAAATGAGAAAATACCCGTACAGTGAATTCTGAAAGTGACAACTTTCCTACTTCAACTTCCTGGGTGGCGTCTTTCTATTTTTTTGTGACACTACTCGGTCTTTTGCACTTGGGTGAGCTCGGCGGCATGCAAGCTCACCTGGTTTACAGTCCCCTACACGGACCGATGTGCCCCTTACTCGGTCATTGCTGGAACTGCAACTAGAAGTGTCTTCATACCCCTTCTCGGTTCCAGCATACGTCTCGCGCACTTTTTCTCAGCGCAATTTTCATAAACTTTTGCCTTTAACTCGGCGTGTTTGTATCGTTTCGCTCGCTAACCAACGCTCTCAAGAATTTCGGTTTAGCATCGTCCTTTACTCGATGCATGCTCACAGTGCTCGCCCTTGTCCGGCCTCCAGCACAGTACCAACCCAATATTCATGTGCCAAACTCGACTCATAGTTACTTGCGCTTCTCTCTTGCGACTGACTGCCTCTGCCGACATCCTTTGTGTGCCCCTGTCATCTTCGGTTAGCAGGGGACGTTGTGCGGCGGAGGATTAGTACGGATGATGCGCGCTATTGCTTGCTTGTAACCTGACCGGACTCGCATCACAAATGGCTTATCTCAAGACCTCTTGCTTTGCCCACACATGTTTGCCTTCATCTATTGCTGCTGCTGAAAGTCCATGGTAATCAGTGAATGTCATGAGCGTCATCGTTGTTCCGGTTGAGCGTTTAAAACGCCCGTGTGCCTAATCAATGTCTTGTGGTCGACCGGCTTTGTCATGATGTCCGCGACTTGGTATTCGGTGCTAATATGATTCAAGCCTAGAGCCCTCGATGTGATAAGGCTTCGTAAATGGTGAAACTTGGTCTCAATGTGCTTACTCTTTGACGTAATTTGATCACTCTCGGCAAGTGCCATCGCGTCTGTATTATCCGTGAACATCTGTGTGGCTGGCAACTGTGGTGCAGACTAGAGGTAAGGTTGCAAGTTAAAAATCTCTCATAGCATCCTGCGAATCCATACAGCTTCCTTCGCGCATGTTGACAGCTCAGCGTACTCTGCCTCTGCACTTGACAAAGCAACAACTTTCTCCCTTGTACTTTTCCAACTTATCGGCGATCCATTCAATGTGATGAGAAATCCTGTCGTCGACTTGCGAGTTGTTTTGCAACCGGCCCAATCCGCGTCCCCAAATACCGTCAAGCCGCTCGATACTTCTCTTTTGCAATAGTTGATTCCAACGGTAGTGGTTCCGGTAAAGTACCGAAGTAACCTTCTCAAATGTTGGAGGTGTCGTTCGGTCGGTTGATGAGTTTGTCTGGCAAGTTCTGTGACACTAAACGAAAGGTCTGGTCTAGTGCAGACAGCGAGATAAAAAAGTCCACCGATGACTGACCGATACCATGCATGCTAAATTTTCGACAAAAGTTGGTCCTCTGGTCGAGCTGCGCCAATGTCTTTATTGACCGGCAGTGATGTCCAAGTTGCGTTTGCCTTCCTCAACCGATGCTTCGCAATGATCTCCTCCACGTATCTTGTTTGCGAGATTGTTTTTCCTTCTTCACTATGCGCAATATCCCAGCCGATATATTTAGTTAGCACCCCAAAAAACTTAAGGTAGAATGTCTCTGATAATCCCTTCTTGAAATTTTCCAAAAGGTTTGGCCAGTTTGACATATACTTCATTTCGTCTACCACAACTACCAGTTTCACAAATTCTGTTCCTACTTGCTTGAATAGTATCCGTATGTCGCTAGAGCTTTCCTTGAGTCCCCAGCTCATGATCGTTTCAACTAAAAGTGAACCCAATATCTTTCCTGCTTTACAAAACCCATACATTGACTTTAGTAGGCGACAAAAGTAGCCCGGAATCTCCTTCACTCCTGTTGAATCCGTTGTTTGCCCGATTGTTATCTCTATTTCTATGCTCCCATATAAATACGCATTACCCACATCCCCTCCTTCGACCAAAAGACGTTGATCTGCTGCGAACGCGAAATCGTGCCAATTGCGTCATGTGATGCCACAGGGGCATGCAATCCGTCGGGGTCAAAGTCGAAGCGGGGGCCTTGAAGGTCTCCTCGCACGCATCATCTAGCCTTATGCAAGAAACTTGTTCCTTTGTTGTCCAAAGGCTTTAACCGAAACACCCAAGTGTATGGAACTGGGTTCATCTCATTTGTTCGTTGAACATATTCCCATACTTTTCTATTCTTGAGTGAAATGAATTCCGGTCTATAGCTTTGCACTATGCCCTGTTTTGAATAGCTTCCCGGAATGATCGAGGCAGTCTTGGGTCTTTATTTTGACGTGGTGGAAACCCTTGGGGTAAGATGTCTATAAGAGGTATCCGAAATTCTTGAAATGCTTGAACTAGGACATCTTCTGCTGATCCATGAGAGTCCTCCATTGATTCTGCCTCACTCTGCCTTGCTATTCCTTCCAAAAAATGTTGATACACCAAGCAAAGCTTCCTTTTGGCAAATACGGAAGTCTTGTCGACGGGTCTGTAACATTTGTTTTGTTGAAGGCACGAATACCCGATAGAGAGTCTCGTTTCTGTCCATGCCAATGAATTGGCCGTGAATGGACTTAGCTGAAAGCTTCTTATTCCTTCTCGTGTCAGATTGATACATGAAAGCAAATCCATGATTTCCGAATATCGGTACGGTACTAAAGCTTATTCGAGTGTTCAGCTGCCACTCGAGAATTGAAATGTTACCACCAATGCGTTCCGAAGGCTATCTATTCCTCAGCCAGTTACCATGATTCATGGCTTCGGCCCACATCTTGTTAGACAAATTTGCACTTGTGGGTAGAACTCTCGCTCGCATCCCAAGCTCTTGCATGTACCTTTCCGCAATTCCACTGCTCTCCGGTGCGTGTTTTGGAGAATATTCCAGAGCAATACCAAAGCTTGCGCAAAATTCTTGACTATTTCTGCTGTGTTCTCTCCTGCGCGATCCAACCTTATGCTCATGACGCGAAATCCTGTTATGTTCTCCTAATATTGTTTGTAATAAACAATTGCGTTGAATAACTCATCCCTTGTCTTCGAAATTAAACATTCGACTTTTCTATGTAGTCTTCCATGGTACCAATGGCATAGGAGTTTCCTCCGACTGAAGGCGTTGCAAGCTTGCCAGATATATCCGTGTGAACAATTTCCAAAGCATAGACGGTGAATCGCAGACTTGGTTGAATCGCCCCTCTCTTTGCTTTGAAAATAGCACAAGGAACACACAAGAGCTCCTCAGGTGACTTGCGCGAAAACTTAGCGACATCTTGAAACATTGTAGACAAATTGAGATACCTTGATGGTGCGCGGCGGCCAGTTCTGCAGTGCCATTAGAGCACACTTCATGTTGAGATGGTCTTGGGCTTGCAACATTGTTGCAATGAATGCATGAGACTTCTTGGCCTTTAAATACATTATGTAATTGGACAGTAGAGGTCTTTTGAGTCTGCGGGAACATTAATGAATAGAGACCATCTTCAATCTCGACACTTTGAGAAATGTTCCAAGTACCCTTGCGAATGAAGAAACAAGTGCTCACTCCATTAGCTGCCGGCTTTCCAGTTGTGAACTTAATGTTGTAGACTTCAGAGGGAAGTCCGACCGAAATGATGTTTGATGAAAAGGGCGGTGTGTGGTACGCCTCAATATAAATGCCTCCATCAATTGGAACCGAAACTTGCCCAATACTAAAAATAACAGAAACACCTGAGGTAGACTGAAATTCTTCCGACTTCATCGGCTTGAAGTTAACAAACTTCTTCTTGCTGTGGAAAAAATGGTGAGTGCCACCTGAGTCCAGCAAAATGTCATTAGACTTTTCGGAGCTAACTTGGGCAATTGTCCTCCTCTTCATCTTAGCCATGCAATCAAAATGGTGTTGAGGTCTTCCAACTTGAGGAGGCGGTTGATCGAACATTATAGCCGACTGGGCTGCTGTAATGTTCATGTTTTGCCCCTTTATTGGCGATGGGTCAAACCATGTGTTCGGTGTGACTCGTTGATGTGCTGAATCATACCCTTGCTGATAATGCTCCTGATTTGCATTATTGTAACTATATCTGAATCCTCCACGTCGAGTAAATACTCCTCTTCCACGACCACGACCATGACCAAATCCTTTTCTTAAATGGGAATAACTTCCACCTTGTTCCTTGTCATTACGATATCAACAATCCTGGGCATAATGCCCCGGGGTTCCACATACCCAGCAAAGATCGTCTGACTTCCTCTTACTAACTCTTTAGTTCTTGACTCCACCTCTTCCTCCTCTTCTGCTGTTAGAAACCGATGTATTAGGGGCTTGAAGCCCCTCTTTAGATTCTTTTTTGTTCTTCTTCCTGTTAATTTTTCCTTCAATAGCATTCACAAAGTTCTCAACGTATGTATCAGATGCTTGAAGAACCATGGCAAGTGGAGCAAAATCATCCGGTAAAGTCCTCAGGAGCTTTGATGATTTCTCCTCATCCTTGACCGGTGCATCATAGAGGGCCAGATTTCCCCCAATTTCATAAAACTTGTTCAGGTGAGTTTCTCAGCTGCTTCCTTCCTTGTACTCCAACTGCTCGAACTCAATTTGCAAATTGGGAATGACTTGTGCGTTTGAAGTAGTGTACTGCTTCTCCAAAATGTCTCAAATCTCCTTGGCGGTGCGTTCATCAGCATCAATAATGTTGCTTGCTTGTGCGAGAGGACCCGAGTCCAATGTGAGAATGATGGTGCTCTTTGCCCTTATGATTGCTTTGAGCCAAACTTTTACCTGCTCTTGGGTAACTCCGCTACCACTGGGCTTGGCTTGAAAACAAATAAGCTCAAAGTCATTACGGCGAATATATGCGTGCATTCGACGCTTACAATGGATGTAATCCTTTGTGCCAGTGAGCTTCGGCAAATTGTTGACGTCTCCTTCTCCGTCATTAGGCATTATTAAATATGCTCGAGTGAAAAAAGAAAAAAAAATAAAGTGTTGGAGTTGCAAAGATCGTTTACTGCAACTAGAAGGGTCTTCACGAATTCCTTATTTGTGCGTACTATTTGATGGATTATTCCAACATACCATTTTATATGCATATAATTCTACGTCTATCAAAATTTCTATGGAAGTGAAGAACATCGCACTGCGATGGTTGTGGTTGCAACTTGAGGTTAAACTTATCGAATCACAGTCTTTATGATTTTCATTATGGGTGAAAAGTTGTTCTATACATGTAGTATACACTAGTACAGAAAAATAGACTTCTCTATACCTCTTGAACTTTTTTAGTTGCGAGTCACACGCCAAGACCTAATTTCAACAATTTATACTTGTTTTTAGCTACAGGAAGGTACATTCTTGTTGATACATTACCGTGTACAACGCCCGTGAGATATGGTCAAAACCTTTTAAGCGCTATGACGACCACAGAGAGTGACACGACATTTGCATTCAATCCAAAAGCGCCCTAAGCCAGCTTTATGAAGAGACCTTTTTAAGTCGGTCGGAAAGCGCCTCCAGCCCAAGAAGTATTTAACAGTCAGTTTTCTTTGGAAATAACTTGGGAATGTGAGCTTGAAACGAGTAGTTTTTTTTCCTTTTTCCTAGTGTACAGTCACCAGTCGACACAGTAGAGTATAATCTCTGTGTGTCCAATAGCTCAGTAGAAGGCAAAATCCTGGTGGAGGGCAATTGCAAAGCAACTTGGTTCACATGCTGAGTACTTAAGGCCGGATGACCATGCAAGAAGTAAAGACCACGCCATCACACTATTCAACCAACAGGTCTGTTCAAAGTTCGATCGTCCCCGATACCTATCTGTCTACCTCAGTCAAAGTTAACTACTCTGTTCAGCCGTCCCCGTTTTCATCGCCTCACCGCATCTTGGTGACTCCGTCCCTCATTCCTCCTGTGCCTGTCTCCCAGTCCCACTGACTACATATCTCACCTCCTACTAGTCTCTCCGTCTCGTATTATTTCTTTCTTTCAGCCTCGACTTTCCAGCGTCCTCGTTTGCCGTCTTTTTTCCAAGTCTTTTAATAGAGGAGCACTTGTTTTGAATCGCTGAAGTAGTAGCTAGAACAGGATGTAAAACTCGACTGAGCTGTATTGAAGGAAAAAAAGAAATCATTCATTAACTCTATTCCCTGTCAAGGTGGTCAACGTCGATTGGGGTCAATTGTGGTTGTCTGGAAAACTATGGGATAAATCGGATAAATCTTTCAAAGTTAAAACACACATACCTTTCCCTTGAGTTGATCAACTGAATTCGGTACAATCGACGAGGGCATGATGGTGTATAGTTAACCATCAGTGTTTTCGGTCGCGTGTAAGTTACTAAAACTGTGATCGAAAGGATATCAAACTCACGAGCGTTGGTAGTGATCACTGTGGCCAGTCTGTGAATGGCGGTTGTTTTTCGATACCTCTTTCAGGATTCTTTTCTGAAACAGCCATGTGTGGATTTAATGTTGCCAATTCAGGCCTCCTGACCGGAGCGTATTCACAACGGACCAGTGCCGGCCGCGTTGAAGTGTCAGCTGTATTGACTACAATATTGGCCAAGAGAATTGATCCCTAAATGGATCCAAATTATTCCAATCGATTTAGTAGGGGTAAATCGTCGGAAAAGAGATACTCATAGCAAATTACCCCGAGAAAGAGGTGTTGCAAGCCACAAAAGTGCTCATTTTGTACAGTTGAGCTAAAAAAAAGAGGCGGATAAGGACGGAAGTTGAGATGGCTTCAAGCAAGTATAGAACGAGCAGGGTCTACCACTGATGATCTGCGATCAGCGTAAGAAAAATGATTCTTGGGTCTGAAGTTGACTATCAACTTCCTACTACTCGGGACTTATCTTGAGGTTGTCTGCCAACTTGCTTGACCTCCACAAGAGGAATCAGTTTATTCAGCTTATATAGACTTTTTTTGTCTAACTCTAAAGTCTCAAAAAACATACCAAATACCACAAAATGCATCAAATTAAATCTTTTGAACGAGAAAGACTAACAGCAGATACTATCAGGATAAAAATCTATATTTCTTTCTTACAATCTTAGTCCTCGAGATCAGAGCCAAAACAATTCCACCGAAATATCTACTCCACCCAAGCAGTCCCCACAAATATCGGCGAACAGCTTAAAATTCTTTATTTTCTCCTGGTAAATATCTCAGTCACTAAAGATGCCCCATTCGGTTTCAGCGTCGGGACCACCTGGTAAATACTGTCCCGCCCCGTCCACAATTCCAACACTTTCTATGTCTCCCTCCCCTCATCCTCCTCGACCTCCTCTTCATCCTCCTTGTCCTCCTCTTCATACTCCTCTTCATCACTGTCAGAAGAGTCAGAAATAACGATTAGTTCCTCAATCTCCCCCCCTTTCTCCACTGTAGCTCACCCACCGTTGTACACTAGTGGCTCTCACGGGTCCACCCAGTCCTCCCCACCCTCCGATCCTTCCATCTCATCCTCAGACTCCTTCTCTTCTGCCTCTTCTTCTGCTTCCTCTTCCTCTACCTCTTCTGCCTCCTCGAAGCAGTGCCAGCAGACCCACTCCCGAACGCGTTCCCGTTCCATTCTTCTACAATAATCGTCATAGTCGTTTGGTCCATTGACCATCACGGTTAGAGCTTTGAGTGGGCGGCGGCCCTGCGATGACTCGGAGATGGTGATGGACGGGCGGAGGCTAGTCATGTTGAGGGCAGAAAAGGGGGTTGAGACGGCGGGGTAGTTAGTGACGGGGTTTCTGCCCCAAGGACGTCGATGTCGAACATTAAATAGGGCGACTCCTTTGAAACGTTTCACGGCTTTGGACGAAACAAAAAATGTTAGGAAATTCTGCAGCTTTGAATTTTCACGCAATCAGAGTAATAACAAAAAATGTGCTTTATAAGATATCGGAACTGAATTTGAAGGACGAAGCGGGTCACGAGTCGAAGGATTTCTTTTTTGAAAAAGGACCACAAACCTCAGAGATAAAATGGAAATACAGTTGTGCAATGAATTTGTATTCATTGGGGAAATTCGTTTCATGATTTTGTTCGTAAGAGAAAATTGGTGCGCAGAGTTGTTTTGAAAAATCAGAATTCAGGGATGAAGAAGACAGCGGTTTGTGGGGAGGACGTTTTCCAACAGAAAGGATCGTTTTTTATAACAACACAATCCATAATTTTCTTGGTACTGTACAGTGCGGCAACGCAGTTGCCGCACCACGGCAACGCACATGTGCTACAAGGTCCTCATATCAAATAGAATCGTACTTCCCAGTGGTTCAGACCTTAATCCTCTCTCTAATTCTTCCTGTGTTTGAAACCGTCGAATCTTCTAGTCTTCGATTTGCATGCGGAGAAGAAGTTGTTGTGAGAATCACTGACAGGAAGAATAGCAACGCCTTCGTAAGCTTCTGCACTACGTGTTTCGCAGGCATCAGCAGCCTCGCGCATGGTTAGGGTGAAAATTTCGCAGATGAAAGGCTCGGAAACGAGTGGGATTGTGAGACATGATCGGAAGAGAAGCCGTTAACATATCTTCCAAAGGGGAGATTTGTTGCTCACGGGTGCCAAGTTGGTTATCGGGAGCAAGGGCTTCGGTTCTGAATTCCTGAGCCAGAGTCACATGTCTTGCAGGGGCGGGTAAGGCGTTTCCTGCAGCTGATGGAGGCACCATAAGAGCAGGATTGATGGGGAAATTCTGGCTCTGGAACACCCATTCGAAACCGATGGGATTGGTTTATCTCACGACTGTGATTGCCCTCCCCTATTTTTTCTTAAAATGGGACAGTCAATTTTCTCAATCAATCAGCTTATCCGTTACAGTAAATTTCAATATTGGTCATTTCAATATTGCTTCATCATTTACGAATGTCCGCTCGTTGCTGCCCGTGTAATTATGAGTTGTATATTTGAATCTCAATGGCGCCCGATTGCTGTTACCTGTGATAGGGATAAATCGGCAGGGGAAGAGATCCTCAGAACCAATTACCCCAAGAAGGAGGTGTTGCAAGCGACAAAAGTGCTACCGTGGTATAGCTAAACGAACAAAAAGGAGTGGATAGAGAAGAAAGTTGAATGGGCTACAAGCAAGTATGGAAGGGGCAGGGTCTACCACCTATGCTCAGTGACTAGCGTAAAATAAATGCTTCTTGGGTCTGAAGTTGACTCTCAACTTCCTAACTATTTGGGACTGGGCTTGAAGTTGTCTGCCAACTTGCTTGACCTCTCCATGAGGAAGCAGTTTACTCAGCTTATATAGACTTTTGGCTACCCCTAAAGTCCGAAAAAAACTACAGAAGGAACCAGGAAATGCACAGAAACAATTTGTGTGGATGATATACTCTAAACAAAAGATACTTAAGAAACTAACAATCAATGAGGTCCTCTTATTTCCCATTCTCTAAATCAAATCCAAACAACCCCTCTAAAATATCCATGCTGTCAAAGCAGTCCCCACAAATATCTGCGACCAGCTCATAGCTCTCTATTCCCTTCTGGGAGATATCTAAACTACTATAGATATCTCCATCCGGTTCCAGCGTCGGCACAACTTGTTCCATACCGTCCATTCCAGGCCCCACCAGTCCAACACTTTCCATGCCCCCTGTTCCCTCCTCCTCCCCATCCTCCCTATCCTCCTCTTCCTCCCCATCCTCCTCTTCATCCAACTCTTCCTCCCCATCCTTCTCCTGAGTCTCGTACACTAGCTCAGCGGCTAACCATTCCTCGAAGGACTCCCCGCTCTCCTCCTCGACTTTCTCAGTCTCATCCTCACTTACCTCCCTTGCCTCTTCCTCTATGAATAGGCGGCGAACGAACTCGATGATTTTCTTCTTAGTTTGCCGCAGGATGTAGTCGTCGGCATCGGTTGGCCCGTAGGCGGCGAGACGGAGGCCATTGATTGGGCGGGAACGGCGGTTTTTGTAGATAGGGACAGAGGGGCGATTTGACGTCATATTTATGGAAAAGGGGTGAACGGGGTGTGTTGGGGAAGAGTAGTGATGAGCAAAATGATCGGGGACGTTTAAAACTTGGAGTAAAGGGGTTTAAATAGGCTCCCAGGGCAGGTTCTATGGATTAGGAATAGATAAAATAAATCTGTAAGGGATTTTGTAGTAGTGCATTTGCGCCCTCTTTCTCAAAAAAGCGAATTTGGAGGAGGACGTAAGCAAAAAGGGAAAAAGAACTTGATTCTGGATCGATTCGGAGCGGTAGATACAGAATAAAAATATTTACATAAAATGGAAGTAAATTTGGAGAAAACCGCGGTAATGATAAGCGAGGTTCAGGGAGGACGAGGAAGGACCGGAACTATAAGCAAATTTGGACAAGGAGAGGTAGTACAGTAAACTAAAGGCCTGTAGATGACGGCGAAAAAAACGTTCCTATCAGCACGCGACTAACAACCTGCTTTAAAATGATGCCATGCAATTCTATTTTTTATGCTCGAGGTGATAGACGCTAATCTCTTCGTTCCTTACGTTCCTACAAATAGGGAGAAATGTTTTGGTGCTTAAATTTTTGAAAGATGTGGTCGGTTAGGCCTGGGATATCTGGGAGGGTTATCGGTGATTGAAACTCCTATTTGCCAGCAAAGTTACCTGGAGCATACCACGAGACATGCAAGCCCCTTACTCATCCTTCTCCGCACCAGCTACTAAACCCTCCAGATCGGCAGAGACTTCACCGACCTCGTCGCCGTCCGAAGAGTTGAGATCAGACCAGTCCGCCCTTGCGAGCAGGCACCCACAACTGCTCCGTGCCGTAGGGTCCCATCACAGGCAGGTTAGTGTCCCTCTCCGTGGCCGTAATAATCCCACTCTCGCGCCATGACGTCTGCCCATAGACACCTTTGGGTGTTGTTTGCTAACCGGCGGCCTCTAGCAAGGTGGAAGAGTAGAGCTTCCCGCCACTAGGTAGCGGGCGCGAGAAATGTGCTCAGCACAAATAGTGATGTTGTTTGTGTAAAGACAGAGAGCGAATTACGACGGCGGATTACAATCTGGTGTGTTCCCGTCTATTTGCAGTAAGACTGTACTGCCTCGTTATCTACTGTTTGCTGTTTCCGTTGCAGTGGGCCTGTCCATCTCCATTAGTAAATGACCCCCCTTTTTTCCCCATTTTCTAAATGGTCTTAAATTTCGGCATCAAAACAACTCTCTCTTTTCTATAAAAAGCAATATCCGGTCGAAGAGGTGTTTGATACAGGCAGTGATCGCCGCCACCCGGTCACTATAGCTATCCTAAAGAGTGGGATTTAAATGCACAGTACGATCTTGTATTTTTTGCTTCATCTTGTTCAGAAGCCCATCCACAGGATCTTCTCCAAGCCATTTGTAAAGATTGTCCATTTCTGTTGAAGACCTTTCGCGTTGTAGTTCGTAAACTTTCTTGATCACATTATTGAAATTGACGTCGCTCGTCTGAAGAGTCTTGCACATTTCCAGCATTTCATCTGCACATTCCGGTACAATGGTCTCCTCACGAAAGTCAACAACGTTCCCTTTGTTTCTTAACGTCTCATTCGCGGCCGTGAACCATGATGTCCACATAATGAGGCCTCTTGTGAAAATATTTTCTGGATTTTCGCTATCGTTCTGGGTTCGTTGAACAGCACAACTACTGAGCAATTCTCGAAGTGTGCATGTGTCGCCATGCATCATATAGCTCACACGAAGAAACTTGATAACATCCTCTAAAATTTCCTCGTCATCTTCTTCAGATTTGTCCTCTTTAGTTCTTGTTCTTTCGAACTCTGAGAGGGCACGTACCGCCTCCGGAGCATAATTCAATTCACATATAATGTGTAAGAACCATTTTCTGATACATATCAACCGATTCCTTTCTATTTCTGGGTAGAGTGTAATTGCTTGACGGAGTACATTCAGGCCGTCCCGCAATTCTCGCAAGCCCGAGTTCTGATTGCAAAATAACTTCATCGTCATGTTTAGGCCCTCCACGGTTCGCACCATCGCGGGGATTCGAGATCGCAAAGATTTCCAGTACTGGTCTCCAGATGAGAGCACTGGTCTCTGTTTCTCTACTAAATTTTTAGGGAATTCTCTCAACCATTGGAATGCAGCCCCAAGCGACCCCTGGTCTCCTCTCTGTTCTTCTCCACTCTGTCCTTCTCCTTTCTGTTCAACAGCCTTCACAATCTGCTCCCTCACAGCCTTCCCTCCAGTTAAGTCGCTCCAAAGCTGTACCTTTGTTGCTTCCTCAGAAGTACTTTGGTATTCTTTTTCATTGTAATCGCATATTAAAGGAACATGCGGCAGCCATCCTTCCCATAGCTCATATTTGAAAGGTAAGCCCTTCACCTCGTGCTCTTCAAACTCTGCGGTTATATCTTCCGTCGGTGTGTATCCGGTTACAAACTCCATGCCATTATTCTCTCGCCATATCCGACACCCTTGCAAACGACCGTTTAATGCATCACGCCAAGCTCTCCAATCAAAAAATTCATCCACTGATTGGTCTCGTCTTTGAATCCTTGCATGTATATCACCATTATTCAGTACTACAGATATGAACAATTCTTGGGGCCCTTGTGCTGGTACAACTGATATTATGCAATCAAAATCGAGATTCACAATCGTATTTTGTTCGTTCCAAAGTACTGCACAGTTCATAGGACTCCCAAAGTTTGTACTAGGGGAGATAACTTCGCAGTAGAGTGACGGGAAAGCCAAAAGACAGCCTATCATTGCTTTTTCATCATTTGGAGTGCTACCATCCTTCAACTTTTGCAAGCATGCATTTTGCAACTCCCAAATTAGCCTGATTTGAGTTGTCCTTTTTTTCAAGAAGCTCTCAAGGGAGTTAGAATGTAATCCACTGAAAGCTTTGATTGCCGTTGCTAAAGATTTACTCATCGAAAATGTCATGACCTGTTGAGATATCCATTTGGAGTTCTTAGAAAATTGAATTTGCGGACTCCATTCTATCTTTGGGAGTTCCTTGTCACGAATTCCTTTCGCTAATGCACTGCGAACTCCCTCCATAGCAACTCCAAGGAATGAAACTGTCTGCTCAGTGTACATGCTTGACGCATCGGAAAGGTTGAATGCAGCGGCAAGTCGTACTTGTTCTAGTCGACTTTGGGAATTTATTAGTCTCTTATATTTTTCTCCTTCCTTCATACTTTCATCTTCACGTCTATCTTGCTGAAACCCGCCATACTTGTGTAACCTAGTTGACTCCAAAAGTGATGACTTCTGTTTCTTTTCGGATTCCTCAATACGTTGCATGAACAACCCTGCTTGCAGAGAAGTATTGATATCTATTATACCACTCACCTCAAGCACAGTTTTACTTGTTCCGAATACCCGCCCTTGTCCCTTTTCCGATAAGGGCAGTGGTAACGGGCTACAGAACGCTTCCATCTTCAAAATTTCGAATGAATTGTTTGAAATACCCAGCTGATCCTTAAGAATCATAACAGAGGTTTCGTTTTCTTCAAGTTTCCTCTGTATAACTTCGGGTTCATTGGTATTACCACTTTTTTTCTCGGCATTCATTAGCTTGACTGGATTCAATGGACCTATATTCATAAGAACGGTTAGATACTCTAGATGTTTGAAGTCGAATTTACGAACAGAGTTTCCGAATTCGGCAGGTATAGATTCTGCCGCTCGCTCAATGTTGTGTTGATAGGATTCAAACCCTCTCTCCTCAATATCTCTTATATCAAGGCCATGTGTATCATCATTTTCATCAGCTGGTATCAGGTTTGTGTCGAATGGAAGTCTAAGTCCAGATGATAAAGCCCTCAACAATAACTCTTTGCGGGAGACCTTTCCACGTTGGTGGAATGACATTTCTTCCCTATTTTTTGGGTTATTCGAGTGTTTATCCCATTGTAGGGGATGGCCGTCGCTATAGTGACAGTCATAATATGATTTTGTTTCATTTGGATCAACTTGCAATAAGCATGCCGCAGTTAGAACCTCTCTTGCGTGGAGGATTTGTCGCTCTCTAAAGTCACTCTTTCTCCTTTGTACACTCTCATCGGGAGAAATATCTTGTCTTCAATCCAATACCCCAAGCCTTGTGCAGCGAAAGAGACTGCCCATCGAATCCAGACCTTTGTTGGATCTCGAGGCTTTTGTTTCAACACTGATATTACTTTTTTCCAGAATTCTATGTTAAAGGGAAATCGCCCCAAAGAATATATACAAAACCCTACGTTGCGTAAATATTTAAAAACGTTGTGCGTTTTTCCACCAATAACAAAGAGAAGGTCACATCGGATATCACCATCAAAAATCTTGTTATCGACCACTGTTTCGTTTATTTTGATTCGATCTGCTTTCCAGAGAAAAACGTCATCTGGACTGATTTGCCTGAGTTTAAGTGAATCATCGAGATCTTTCTGATCCCTATCTGAGAGTTTGTAAGTAATTCCATGGGACTCGAGTATTTGTATTGAGTGACTTGCCCAGGCACGGAACTCACTTACTTGTATTAGACCCCAACTTGTGCGAAAAATATGGAGAAATGCAAAGAAAATAGCCACAACAGCTGTTGACATTTCCTTGAAATCTTTGGCTAGAATCTGGAGGATAACGTAGGGAACTAAAATCAGTACAAGTGGGATTAAAGAGACGAAAAGCTGGAACTGGCCCTGTTCACGGGTATTTTTCACTGTCTTCCAATCCTTGCCTATGAAGTCAGTTGACTGAACAATAGCCCACGGAACCAGGGCAAAAAAGTAGGCAATAATGACTACCGCCGGATGGTCTCCTAAGCTGCTTTCCATGACTGACTCGATGAGAAGTTGTTGAATGTTCTCACGTCGTTTTCCCGGAGAATTTTTTTTGAGTCTGAATCACCAGGTTTCGTGTCAATGGGGAAGAACAATGAAAAAACCGCTAGAGTGAGAGGAGGTAATGACGTCGGGTAGATGTCGAGTGTGAGTTTTCCAGAAAGGGGCTTTCAAGTTGCGACTTTTCATCACCTCTTTGATGGTGCCTTGAAAGTTCGCAAAGATTCCAACTGCATCATGGTTCGTTCGATCCAAGTCGAATATATATTCCAAGAGTAAAACGCCAAAACTTTTGCCCGTTACTTCTAGCTAGTCTAGCCTGTAAAGAAAATGGAGTGCTGTCATTTAAAAGAAGCTGGTAACTAAACATAAAGCCGAATATTCAGGAACTAAGTGTCCAGCAGGTGTGAACGTATTTGTAATTAATAGAGACAAATGTAGGTCAAAGCTGACTGACACTTAGACCACTTACCTTTAACCCTTGCTCATTATGTGTAGTCTTCGAGAAGTAAAAAACTCTACCATTTTCTAATTTACATAGCCGATCGCTTGCGAATACCTATTTGCTAGCCCAATAAGGGGGCAATTGTCACTTAAATATTAGAATAACATTCTCAAGGGCTTAGTTGTCCGCAAATTGAAGTTCTGACCTTGAAAATGCATTAAAACATGGGGGACAGGAGAGGTTCATTTACTACAACAGATATGCATGCTGAAACCCAGTCAAAGTGTATGGTGGTGTGCATGCACGTTAAAACATTACCGGCAATGCAATGCCGAAGCCCATTACACAGGTAGCAGCGAGAAAAATCCCTTTTCACTGATGTAATGCACTAAATCCACTGTCATAACACCGCCTTAGAACGGAACCGATAGGGCCTCGATAGGTTGTTTTAGTATGCACTCTGAAGATCACAAAGTACTTCTTTCTCGACCCGAGGTAAGGATAGCAACGCCAAGTTGATGCCGTTTGCGCAACAATTAAGGAGGATTATTTGCTGGGCTTCCAAAATGGTAGAATTTCTCCGAATCTTCTGCGACTGCAATGAAGAATGACCGCGCAGAAATGTTTTGGCCCTGGTCGTTCTATCTGACTTTAGGGGTGATCGCAAAGTATGAATGACAGAAAAGCAGTAACGCAGAAACAGTCACTCGGAGGCTGGTTGGAATCAAGCTGACAACAAAATAAGCTGATTTCGAGGTTCTTGCCATTGTCACCTCCCCTTTATACTTTCCTTCCAGAGTGCTCCTCGGTCAGACTATATCCCAACAGTCCGAGAGCGTTTTGCTCAAGTCAAAGACCGTCATCGTGTGCCCTCTCGATAATTTGGTTACAAATTGCGGCTCTCCTTGGAAGGCTAATGATTGATATACTGGCTTTTGAATATTCCAAAATGGGGGAGGGGAATTTGGGGTGCTTTAATGATTGAAAGATAGGGTCGGTTATGACCCGGAATAACCTCGAAGGTGACCAGTACAATCTCTTAATTTTCCCTAAAATGCCGGCTCAAGGCCGGGCAGCAGGCATGCTGTGTTGGACATTACGGCTGCGGGGCCGAGCCTTTGGGTAAGCACCGCTCGAACCTTGCCATAGGTCTCTATTGCTTAGTAATTTTTTGGAAGCCCGTATCCGTTACTTTAATCGTTTCAGGAACAAGTGGCCCCTAAAATTGAAATAAGACACCACTCAAGATGCTCGCATTATACAGGGCTTTAATTTTCACTTACAAAAGAAGGTACAGTATCAGAACACGGGGGATCGCGGGGGTTCACTTACTGTAACAGGTAAGTTGGCTGATACTTTACCTCGTCAACTTTTATGAAAAGACTAAAACCTGCAGAAATGGGCCCTCCAACCTCGTGACTTGGCGTTTGCAAATGCAAGGTGACCAGGTTGCAGGCGCGCGATGAACTTGCGATCAAAGGCAAGGACTGCTAGTTGCACAACATGATCAGGAAGGTACGGATTCGAAAGCGGAATGAAGAGTCGAGTACCGCACCTTGTTGCACACTTGATGTCATCACAAAGTGTTCCAGTCGTCCGTAGTGAATCGGCAGTGGGATGACCTAGTTTGAGAAAAAGGCGGCTGTTACCTCAGCAACGAAACATTTGAACAGAGCTGCATGAAAAACAGTGTGTAGTAGAGGAAAAGACTACAGTATGTACTTATTCGACTGTGGCGCACTGCAACTTTTTCTACGCGTCACTCAAAGCGAATCTGTCTGCGTAGAACAGACGCTGAGATTGGAGGACATAATCATAAACAAGACGTCATCATCGCCGACGGTAAATGCCTGTTTAAGGGCGTCCTTAACCTGTGCCAATTTCTCAGGAGTAGTTTTGGAGAGATCGGCAAACGGACAGGTTTTTGAAATCAAGTCCCAAAAGGTGGCTACATTACGAAAGGTGGTGGAGTGAATGGTACGATGTATGACGATATCGGAAAAGCGGTGCTGTTGCAACAAGGTGCGAACGACCTTAGGATCGGTCCATGCCTTCCAGGGCGGCGGCTCGGTGTCATTCTCCTGTTGCGGGGGAACAATAGAGGACACGACGTGTTGGACGGTTTGCTGAAACTGTTTACTAAACCCAGACTGCATGATGATGGCAAGGCAAGAAACCGGGGCGTCAAAATCGGATTAGGAATAGTTTGCGGGGGGACAAGGAACAAAGATGCGGACACATGCAACTTACATCGGCGAGTTGTTGATCGGCGACGGAAGGAAGTCCAGTCCAGGCGGCGTTGGCAAAGATGCCGCCCGGTTTCAACACACGGCGTATCTGAGCAAAGACGTGGTGGGGGAAATGAGAAAGACGCCAAACACAGAGACGACGAGATCGACGGAATGATCGTCAATGCCTTCCAAAAGCAGTCCATTCTCGACTTGAAACTGAAAGCGAGTTTGACAGTTGGGCGAAATGCGTTGGTTGACTTGAGCCTCGGCCAGTGCAACCATGGAGGGACTAAAGTCGGTGGCGATGAATGTTTGGGAGGGGAAACCGTTTGGAAAGAGGGAGAGGTAGGCGAGGGGGGCGGCGCCGGGACCCGAGGCGATGTCGAGGATGGTTTGGGCTGAGTGGATGTGCGGTTGGACGGAGCAGAGGAGGTCGGTGGCGTGGAGCGAGGTGAAGCGGGTTACGTGATGGCTGTAGTCCGAGGCGACGCCATCCCAACCTGACGAGTCCTTGGGGATGTTGTCGTTGGAGGGCATGACTGGAGCGGAGTGCAGAGCGGTTTGTGTTGTTTGGGGGAGGAAGATGGGGATTGGGATGGGGATGGAGGATGATGGCGTGTGTGTAGTATCCAAAGAAGGGTATTTATGATAATACCCGCTAGCCTCGTGACCTCTTGGGGTAGGAGCTATTGTACAGCATGTTTTTACAGTAAAGCATATGATAATATAAACTTGTATCGACTGATCTTGGTTTGCTCATGTACAGATTGTCATGATGGGTTTCAAGCAATCAGGGTGCCTATAGTGGCCAGATCATAAGTAAATACAGATTGTCAATTGCGGAAGCAGTCGACAGAATTGCATTACAGTACAATGCCCATTACAGTTTACAAGTTCTGTACTGTACTATATGAGTGTAGTCATTGCTGTACACGTGCAATATATCCGGAGCACAGTACATGGAATAGGGGGTGTTTGCATTACAGAAACAGGACAAGGGGTCATGGCTTGCTCAAGGTGTATAGAGTTTTACTCTTTACTCATCTTGAGTTTACACCGACTGACCGACTATTCAGTGAAGAGCTAACTGGATGGACCACATCGGTCGGTCATGCGCAGTGGGGCGCGCGATATGATGGCCATAGCCACCGACGACCACAAAGTGCAGCTGATACGCTGGTAGAAACCGTGGCCGTGTCCGGTGAAGGTGGCAACTGTTGGAATACTCGTACGTACAGGGGAAGAGGTGGCCTATTATTTGTACGTAAAGTAGCTCACGGAAGAGCCAAAATGTAGGCAGCCCGGGCAGAAGGTATTTTATTATTGACCAGCACCTTCCTGGATAGCACCTCCGGACAAGAGGATGGTGGCCAGTCGGAAGGCTCACTTGTTCTCAGGTGCCGAAACTTTGTGGCAGCCGTCGACAATTTTTCTCTATATAAAGGACACTCACGACGTCGTTCTGGCTGAGCCGAGCAACAACAACAAACCCAACCAACGCCAACTTTGTACAGCAACGACGAGCGGATTATGAGTTTCACGCCGCAGACCAATTGTGTACTGTACACGTACCTGGCACGGTAGTTGCATGGGGTGAGGTGATCACGTACTGTAATTACTAGCTGCATACAGTATACACATAGTGAATGCATCCGTGGGCAAAACTTTGTGGTAGCCATCAAAGGGTACAGTACATTTGTCAGTCTCACGACTGGAGCAGTTATTTCTTTTTCTCCAGTGCATGCATCCACCTCGTCGTCCATTCATCGATGACCTAGCCTTTCATCCCACCGTCCCCACCTTCACCCGCCCTCCTCTTCAACGGTCTTATCCTCTGCCCCACATACGCGAGCCGAGAGGCTAGAGGCTACGCGTACCTTCCCCCCAAGCAACCCCCCGCCATATCTCTTCAACCCCAACCATCTCCAACAACAATGCGCTTCACCACCCCAAAGCCGGTGCGTCGTCTCAACACCCACTCCCCCATCCTCCTGATAATCCCCTTCCTTCTCCCAACCCTTCTCCTCTTCGTCCCTTTCCCCTCCCTCCCCTCCCTCCCCACCCGATCCACCTCCTCTACCCTACACCCACCCCCTGCAAACCCCCTCCCCTACTACACATACCCCTCCCTCCAAACTACACAAGCCCCACCCACTGCATCCTCTACGACCGTCCCCCACACACCGCCTCCACCACCATATCCCAAGCCATCACAAAATGCCTCAACTCCCACAACTACGCCACCACCACACTCCCCTTCGACGCAGTCCCCCCCAATCAAACCATCTCCGACCTCATCTTCAACCATTCCACCACCCACCGCGCCGCAACCCACAACCACCTCTCCATCTCCCCGGCAGACATCTTCCTCCTCCGCCTCCTCTGCTCCCCAAACCTCTTCTACATCACCTCCACTCGTACCATGCCCGCCCGCATCACAAGCTCCGCCAAATACGTCCTCACCCCGACACACACCTCCTCCTCCCTCTCCGCATCCCAGTTTCAAAAGGCCATGCATATCGCAAAAGGCGATCATGTCAACGAGAAGCGCTTGGAGCATTATCCCTTTGATGATCAGAATGTCACTCTCACTCCGGATTATGTCATCCGTCACTCGGCCTTGCACGATGATCTCACCCTCTTGTTACGTGCTATGAAATGTGATCCGGCCTTTGAAACCCTCAATGTCCATCGTGGCGTCCATCAAGAGGAAAGTAAACGACAGCAGCGTACAACGCGCGACGCCTTGCAGTTGCATTTTGGTGATGCGAGGCATCGTGCGTTGACCCGCTTGGCCGACCTGGTCAATCAGAGGGGGTTGCAGAAACT